>JACEVL010000221.1:620000-885000 GCA_020284085.1 Aporrectodea caliginosa | reverse complement strand
TACCATTGGAAAAACCAAATGGGGTGAATTAACCGACAAGTACCCAAGTTATGATATGTGAAACCAAACACGAAATCCAGGGGGTCGTCTGAACCCCCCCCCCTTGGTAGCCGATGTCACAAAAAAGGCTTGGTAGCCATAGGGTTAAATCCCTTACGTTGTCTCCGTAATTTCAAGGATTCAGATAATTTACGTCACTATTTAATGTCATCATTTGAGAAATAAATAGCACAGTACTAGAAATAAAATATATAACAGTTATTTGCATAGTTGTTAAAAACGGTAAAATCAAAATCAAAAACGAAAAAACGTCGTTTTATTGAGAAAAAAACGGTAAAAACGAGAAAAAACGGTAAAAACGAGAAAAAACGGAAAAAAAATAATTTGACTTTGCTACATCTTTTACTGCATTTTAAAATTAAAAACCTTGTTTGCCCAATTTAATTTTAATCAGCAAATAACATAACTTTATTAGTAAACACCAAGTAACAGTAATCTACAACGATTATTTTCTTTTCATAAGATTGGTTTAAAAAGAAATTGAGAAATCAAAAATATTGAAATTTTTTCAAATTTAAATTGTATAGGGCCTACATAAGTGCACATAAAATTAATCCATGCTGACATGAGCAATTAAAAACTAAACTTGGTAAGCATTGTGTGCTTAATTAAAAATTGAAGGTTTACTTACAATTCTAACTTGTATAAGAACTTGATAATGAGTTGATCAGTCAATCAGAGAGAGATTACTGAGTAGAAAGACAACATTTCCCATTTTGGAAAACTTAGAAATTCAAATAACTTTTATAAATTTAAAATCCTGCACTGTGCTGTTTATTTCTCAACTGATGGCATTAAATAGTGACGTAAATTAGATGAATCCTACTAAAACTATTTAATCGCTCATCAAACTTCAAATTTAACTGTAATAATTTAGCACAAAAATTATTTTTCATTGCTTATCTAACTTATAGTTTTGGGTTACTATAACATTATATTTGTGAACTTCTGTACGGGTTGGGATTTGGGTAAATGCTTACCGGTTTTGCTCTAACAGGAAGAACCTAATGGCAATCAATATTCGTTTAAAAAATAGTCAAGCTGACACAGCCGCAACTTAATGATAAGAAATAGAAAACAGTTATCAGCTTGTTCAGAGGATGCGGGGCCTACCCGAGGAACCGCCGGTTCAATGGTTCTTGTTTCGTTATGCTATGGCATAGGTAGGTATAATAGTAAAACACAAGCTTCATAAGCTGCGATAGATCACTCACGCGTTTGCTCAAATTTAAATTGCCGTTTAAGTTCATATATAGGCTATTTAAATTCTGACATTTTACAAGGATCCAAAAGTTATCTGGACGGGATCAATATTTGACCTATAATTTTATATAGGCCTACACAAACTTTTCGTTGCCTTCAAAATGCACCTTACCAATTCTTACATCGTCGATGTTTTTCCTTGAGAGTAATTTAGTAAAGTTGAGATTTCTACTTACCTCTTCTGCGTATTGTAGAAAATTCGAATTTATATTTCTGCTGTTTACGATTAATTTCGTTATCGTTTTGTTTATGTTTCCCTGCACAGACACCCATTGTGCTCGCATACGAAAATGAATAATATCAGAATGTCTTTTTTATTAGATACTAGGCCTATACGTGCTTAATTAAACGATGCTACTCATATTACTAACATTAAACTAATACGAAGTTTCTGCATATGAGAAATGGTTACAGATGCAACAGGAAACATAAATAGCAGTCTATAAAAATACACATTCATCATCCGTGTTTGCCTCATCAACCAGGATGGAAATTGTTCGGCATCTATTTTTATCCTAAACTTTTCGGCTCATCGCAACAACACATCCTTGTAGTGTATCACTATGCCTGTAAGTTTGATATTATAAAGTATAAACGCTCCATTCGTGTAAAATCCTAAACAGTTTGTTGCCAGAGACAAATTTAGGGTTGAAGAAAATCCAAAGAGGCATCCTGTCTCTGATGAGACGAGGCAGTTTTTAGAGGGGAGGCTATATTCCAAAGAGAAGGACCCAAGATCGATTCATAGGACAGTCCCGGAATCGACCTTATGCGTCCCGTGTCCCGGATTGATCTAAATGGTGTCGATATCCTCTTCACCAACTGTTGTTCTTGTTTTCGCACACTAAACGCGACAAGTTGTACGATAAATTTTGCGTTCTTCCCTCTATCAGACCTAAGTCACCCAGTGTGATTCTCGTTAACGATAACGATAACGAAAATGTTCGTTAACGAAAATAAAATGATTTCGTTAACGATAACTATAACTATAACTAAAAAATATCATTAACTATAACTATAACTATAACGAAAATAACAATAACGAAACTGCATCTTTATTTTCGTTAATACAAAATATAAAAATAGGAAGTGCAATATGGACAATTCGACATAAATGAGAACGAAAAATGCGATATTTTTATTGTGCAATTTGTCAGTTACTTTGGAAACTCGTGTATTCATGAGGCTGAATGCACCCATGCTTCAAAGGCTTTCAAAGCTCTGAGCAAATTGTGAAACAGCGTGTTAATACGCACAATTTTGCTTATAGCCTTAATTATTGTAAATATATATTATAAGTAGTAACTAAAATTAACTAAAATAAAAATCCATTAACTATAACTATAACTATAACTAAAAAATAATACTAACTATAACTATAACTATAACAAAAATAAAAAACCATTAACTATAACTGTAACTATAACTAAAATAAAATCTGTAAGGAGAATCACACTGAAGTCACCTGACGTTCTTGGCTCAACATCGGATGTGGGACAGCGCTGGGTTGAAGTCTTCAAACTTTGCCAACCACTGAACTCAGTTGCTTAGCCTTTTGTCGTACGTACCAAAGTTCCCGTTTCCAACGCATTTGCGAGAGAGTGTTCTGCATTATGGACGACCTGGTGTCTGGCAATCGCAATAGCCTGGTCATCAACCTTGCTAAAGCGGAACTGTTGACCAAATATTTGTAATCTAACATGTGATGAGTGCTACGACTTTGTACGCAGTGATCTGTAACTGCTTAAAATTACATCAATGTAGCAGAATTGCAAGTTTAAGCGAGGTTCTGCTTTCCCATCACAGACCCAATAAATGATTATCTGCAATCTGTAGCCTATGCATGTATCATTGTAGGCCTATAATTATATGAACTTCGCTCGTGCTGGGCCCATTAGCCTGGTAGTCTACTGGAATTCAATAAACGTTTTCGTCTTGAAGTTGATCTAATTTTAAATTAAAGCTACTTTTCTTCTGATCATTTTAAATAAAAGTTGGATCGATTAAACAGATCTTGCTTAAGTAGAAGCTGTGTAACATTTGTGATTGATGAAAATAATTTTTTTGTGAAAGTAGAAGTTGGATCAATGAAAATAATAGGGCCTACTTGCGTAAATTAATGATAACTGGATTGATAGCTGTTTTGATGATCGATATTTTTGCACGCGCTGTTTTTTTACATCGCTATTTTGTATTCGCAGTTTTGAATGTAAACCGAAATTACCAACTGACATAATGACTCAAGGCTGACTTAATGTTTTAGTTGACTAATGATTCAGTTGGTTAAGTCGCATAATTATCAAGTGACTAAGTCGCTCGAACTTGTCGACTGGATGACCTACTTGCTATCGACATCTATCCGGTATGTCAAGTAATTAGAATATACAATATCGCATATTATTCTGACAGATCGATGACTGTGAATTGTTAATGTGAATGTATGGAAGAAGGTCATAACCGTACACGAGTTTTTAGAAAATAAAACTGTTGGCTAAGTCTGAGGGCTGAGGCTGCACTGCAGTGTTCGTTCAGCCTGCAATCCTTTCTGTGTTTGATTAATCCTGTTTACAGTCAGCAGTTGAACATTTTTAGACCTAGACATAACTGGGAAACGTCAAAAGTAACAACAACGAAAGCATTTTCAGTTACAGACGACCTAGAGATTCTAACATGCTGCAATCGCATTAAAAGGCAGTAACTTCAAAGGAAGATACTTGGAGACGACACTCTTACAAACTCGTCAGTTTGGCGGCCTACAGCAGAAGCCACGAAGACATACAGTGCGAGCGAGGACACCCGACGACCGACATATTACAACTTCAGTAGCTTTACTGGGAGAGAATACTGAACTCATTGCCTTTCAGACAAGGAAAATAGAACTTCATATTCTTCCAGGTAAGAACGGTCAAAGCAAGGACAGCATCAGCAGAAGATAATTGAAGATGATAATCTTCCGAAGTCGTCAGTTAATCAGACTTAGAATTGTCGGTAGAAGCCAAGAAGGCCGAATGCGTAATACTTTAAGCGAAGACAAACAATGTATGTCAACTTCACCAGTTTAAACTGTGAGAATATTCTGCAGCCATTGACTTCAGACAAGGTGACATTGAGAACAACATAGTTTGAAGTTCTGCAAAGACAGAATCGCAAGATTTACAACAGCCTTGGCGAGCATAAATTCAGCTTTGATTCAACAGTTTAAGGTCCCTGTGTACGGACCGTCTTAGCCCGATATTTAAATCTCTGAAATGAACCACGATCGGTATACAAACCTACATCCTCAATCACAGAGTAGCCTTAACATGCGCTGTAACAAATGTAGCTAACTAGATCAAAATGATTTGTTGAGGATCAAGGAACCACTAGTATGGAAGATGCTGACCTCGGAGGTTATGCACAGTTTGAAAATGCCATCTATGCCGTTATCACCCTATTACCGTAACTGGACTCTTGTATCATTTCTCGGTCTCGACTTAAGACGACTTTTTCAGTTGACTTGTCCACCATATTCTGCCTCTGTTACAATGGACTGACTTTCTGGATATTAACCTGAATGTGGTTAATTTTGATTGATAAATTAGATACCTGTAATATACAGCCTCTGAGTAGGTTCCTTGAAGGGGCGATTTAAATGCTCGGAATGAATTAACAAGATGCTAATTGACCAATTACAGTAATATGAAGGGTAGGCTCTACGGGATAGATGTTTGAGTGGTATCTATCTGCAATCGTTACCGACGAAAAGTAAAGTAAGTAAGTAGGTCTATAGCATTTATTACCCCAGTAGCAAGCGAACAACATTTGCATCGAAATAGATTTTTCTGTAGATAAAGTAAAATTATTAGTCTTCCAACAAAATAAAATAGAGATGATGCATAACTTCCGGAAACCTGAAGCGCTGAGCTCTCGGACTTTCTCGGTCGCTGTTCCGATGTGTTGACATTTGCTGATTAATTCAGTTGGTTCAGTGAATTCTTTGATACCATTCATAATAGATGTAATTCGTGCTTTCGACTTGCATACCCACCGACGTATGTCCTGCTTCTCGTTTCTCTGAATTTGGATTTCAATCCGGCTTTTTTCTGTGGATTGCGATTTCGCTTGAAGCGACCATTGACTTTTGTCTTGGAAATATTATGATCATGATAACGGCGCTATATAAACCATTAGATTAGATTTAGACGTTGTCACTGGATTATTTTAGGTAGTATGGTCATCTAAAGAAGACACGTTGCAATTAGGTTTCCGCATGAAAAAAGGCTTCAAAAGCTAGGTCTCTTTTCCTTAGAAACAAGAATAATGAAAGGTGATCTCATTGAGAACAAACATTTTTTACATTGGCTGAAAATTTTATATGAAAAAAGTTCTTCCAGAAGGCAGCAGCTGGAAACCTGAGAGGGCACAATCTGAAACTGTACCTTAGGCGGATGCGATTAGACATCATAGAATTATTTTTTAGCCAAATAATTGTGGACCACTGGAACCGGTAACCACATGAAATGGTATCTGAACACTTTCAAACATAAACTGGACAGTTGGATGGAACGATATTAGAACTAAGAGCTTAGTGAGCTTACCTAGCCTACTAACTGTAACTAAAACTGTAACTTGTAACTATAAATATAGGCCTATAAAGGCTTTTCATGTGCTAAAGGTATTATAGTTATGATGACGGCGCTATATGTCATTAGATTAGGTCATTTTAGATTAAAGATTAAGACTGCAGTTCTGTGGGCCAAAAGACAATTAAAATAGTTTAATACAAAAGAATTTTGGTTAAAGGATTTTGGAAAATAATGTAAAACAAAAGGATTTTGTTTAAACGGTGTTGCAAGCTGTCCTCAATGTTTACAAAAACAAAAGTTCATTCTTTTCATAGTTATAAGTGATGAGTAATCTTTCCAGGTTTTCCTCGTCAAACACCAGTCCCTCTGCCAATCAGCAGAAAGCCTGCGATACCGACAACACAGTTGATGAAGATGTTTCTTTTGGACAATCCAACTGACAATCCACCTCCATTAGTATCGGAATTTTCGCCTGACTTTTCAGTAGGCTTTCCAACCGTCCTCTTAGTAGTCTTTACATCAAGATTTTCATTACGGTTTCCATTCGGATTTTTAGTAGGCTTTCCATTCGGCTCTTCAGTTGACTTTCCACCTTTGTCGAACTGTTTGCCTGATATTTGAATTAACAATATTCATTAGCTTAATCCAGACCGTAACGAAAATCAATATACACACTGACAACATATTTTCTTAAACTTTCATCTTTAACTTATTTATTATTTCTCACTTAAGACAAGTAATTATAATTTCAATCGATTTTTCACTCTCCCTCCTCAAGGCAGCGATCTAGAAACCCCTAAAACGTTGTAAACTGCCACCCTTGATGACATGATTGTTTTTTTGTTTTATAATGACAGTTAAATGACCAAAACTGAACAACATTTTTCTAAATGTTTAAGTACATCATTTAATCAGCCGAGATCAGTGCATCATGGGGGCTTCTCTGTTTGTTACAAAGTCAAACTGACAGAAAAACTGTGAACTCAGAATAATTATTACAGAGCGTTCGAGTCAGATACTGTGTAGGTTCCTTGAGTAGGTCCTTCACTCACAGTTGCTCTGTGCCATCGATTTTCTGTCGTATGGTCGTGTGCAATTCTGAACTTTGGAAGGAGGGCGATATCAAAATACAGTTTTATTGTATTGAACTGTGTTGTATTGTACAATGTAGAACAGTTGTAGTTGGATAATATTGCGTCTGCAGACCCACTCTGCGATTTCTATCGCTGAAAGACAGCGCTCGTGAATAAGCTGGTGCCCTGCGGTTGGCTTACGAGTGGCGCTTTAGAAGTTTGGAGATTACGATTACGATTACGAAGATTAACATTTGAGTGGAAAATTAAACGATAATTTTCCATTTGGGTAAACGCTGACGGAAAAGTCGAAGATGGCGACAAATCGGCTGATTTCATTGCAATAGACAGTTGGATTGAAACTAAAGAAAGTAGTAACTAACTGAGTAACAATATTTTTTGCCGTTTTCACGCTTTACGTAAAATATACCAAATTAATCGAATTTAATTGATTGATCAAAGTTACATTTTGGAAATTAATCAGTTTAAAAAAGTTAATGAGTACCAACCCTAATTTCTAATAATTATCGTGCATGACTTACAGGCATCAGCATTTGGGGAGCATACTGTAGGGTAGCTTGGTTTTTTCGTTACGAAATGACTTGGAAGATTATCCTTTACACTGAATGTCGTGGTACATTTGTAGTTTGACATAGATGTATACTTCTCAGGCGCTGCCAGGTTCAGTGTGGATGTTGCTGTTGTAATATTCGCGGATGTTGATGTCTCCATTGAACTGTTGAGACTCTCTGAAGATCCATCGATTGACCATGTCACATTGGCGACAACATAGGAATCATTGGCAGCGTATTTCAGAGTGCAGGACAATTCCGATATCTCGTTACATGTCAGTGCGTTATATGGTTTTCGATTTAATATTGCACGCTGGTTCCTCAGCTATTAAAAACAATTATTCATTGAACAGTTTCATTCCAATTATATCTATGTACTTAAAAGGCGCAATTTTAAATGTATAACTACAAACAAATATGCGTTCGAATTTAAGGTGTTGACTACAGCAGAAGATAACTGGAGATGGTAATCTTCCGAAGTCGTCAGTCAATCAGACTTAGAATTGCCTGTAGAAACCAAGAATCAGAAAGTGCAAGCGAAGACACCCGATGAATGCCAACTTCACCAGCTTTCACTGGGAGAGTATTCTGCAGCCACTGACTTCAGAGTAGAGCTCTGCGCCGGCCGCGCCGCGCCGCCGCCGCCGACATTTCTTGGGCGCCGCCGCCGCCGCCGATTTTTGTGGATCGGCGCGCCACCGCCGCCGCCGCCGATAATTCCTCGGCGCGCCGCCGATGCCATGCTGATGTGCTTAATTTTGTGTGTGCATTTTTTATGGTTTTTGCATGATTTCACGATAAATTGTTTGCTTCGGTGGGTTACAGAAGTAGACACAAACAGACATATAGCCAGTCAGACAGACACAGACAGACAGATAGACAGACAGACAGACAGACATAGGCCTATAGAGACAGAGAGACACAGACACAGGCAGACAGACAGCAGACAGACAAGCAGCAGACAGATGATAGGATGAATGGATAGATAGATGGATGTACTGGTGGGAGGGTTGGATGGATTGATAGATGGATGGATGGATGGATGGATGGATGGATGGATGGATGGATGGATGGATGGATGAATGGGTGGCTTGAATGACTGACAAATAGATTTAATAGATGGATAGAAATGAGGGAATATCGTAAAGGTCATCTGTCTTACATACATACTACATAATTATATACATGTAGTATATATATATGTAAGAAAGAGGATATATATACGGTGATTGAATTGTCGTGGGGTTGGAAGTGTTCAACCACCGAATTCATTTTCAACCCCTCAAGTTAATTCCATGAAATTACCTTTGGGGTTAAGTTAAACCCTCACTGCAGCTTTCAGTGAATGGACGTAAAGAATACTTTATTATAATCTGTACAACATCGGCAGTATTAAGTCATCGGCCTGGAGCGAACCGTCCCCGCGCCCTAACTGCTTGTAAGCCGGCGCCCCTCACGACCAGATCCGCCCGTCACGGTGCGCTGCTATAATGGGCCACGGGATTGGCATGGGCGAGGTTTGGTTCTGTTCTTAACCCAAATAATGTGCTTCCCCAAGTATCGTTGTTCTATCTGTCTTACGGTATGTAAGGGAGGGGCCGAAGGGGTAGACAGACAGCATCGACATGCAACGGAAGATTGGCATGACCCTGAATTGACCCTCATTTTCCGAATGAACAAAGTGTCCTCTCTCTCTCAGGATATCTGCTAAGAGTTCCAAAGTGCGAGAGTCATTCACTCACAAAACGCATACACAGTGAATGAGTCATCCTCGATATAATACCCCATCTGATCATGAACCAGGCTTAACCACATCCATCATCAAATTAGCACATCTCATGCTCCAACAGTTTTATATATTTGTCAGATTTCTAGTGCATCTAAATCCAATTCATACAGCGTTTTGGATAGGCATGCATTTTAGCAAATTGCAAATCCCTAAGTACTAGTGGCTTTCGTATTGGCGATCTGCATTTTACACTGCTATGGATTAAACTGCTATGAAATAAAGACTATTTATAAAATCAATTCATGTTCTTGAAATAATAACATTAACTTTAATTGTGATAAATTAGATATAATTATCGCGATGCCTGAAGCTACTAAGGCGAAATCGCGGGAAAGCTGTTTTTGGACTTCTTAATCTATAAATATTTTTTTTTAAATATATCTCACTCTTCCTGTTAAGTTGACTAAAGTTTTAGCAAATTGAAAATAATTAAAACTAATTACTTGTGAGACAGCATGGAAAGGGGTTACGGTAAATGGTAACACCTTGGCACGAAGAGTAGAAGATCAGCATGGACGCGGGATCGATTCCCGCTACCCTCCCAAACGTCTAATCAGCCTTTCATTCGCCATATGGCGTTCGTAAAATGAGCAGTAGGACGTGACGGGCGCCGTGCATGGCTGCCAAACAGTTGCATTCGATTTATTTAATTACTTGTGATCATCCGTTTATACTATAAATTGTGATCATATTGTGGTGTGTCAGTTTGAAATAATAAACGAAGTTTATTATATTTATAATTGTGTCCTATCGTCAGAAATTCGTTTACTAAAAGCTTCTGGGTTCTTCGAAATTGAACGTTGGCCCTATTTTCTAGTTTTAAATTCATCTCAATAAATGTCTGGTTTCCTAGTAATGTCTGTTGTCAAACTGAAACACGACTCAAACGACATCTTAACTACGAGTTACAGCTGATTCCTATCAGCACTGAACCAATAGACAAATTTGTTCAGACGACAGCTTAAAATGCTACAATTACAGTCTGGAAATTAAAAATATTTCAAAAGTTCGGACGCCCATTTGACCCTTTCATAAAATTCTGGATTCGATACTGGTGCCGACCACGCCGCGCCGACGCGCCGACGCGCCGCCGCCGACACTATGAAGTCGGCGCAGAGCTCTACTTCAGACAAGGAGACATTGAGGACAAAATAGTTTGAAGTTTTGCAAAGTAGGGCTGGTGAAGGCATGGCCAGCATCGTAAGATTAACAACAGCCTTGGTCAACTTAAATCCAGCAGTGTAAGGGCAAAATAATGTAAGACTTATTGTTGTTAACTTTGATGCGCCCCTGTAACGAAATGGCCATATAAATTGTCGTCATGATCATTATCATCATCAACATCATCATCATCATCACAATCATCGTTACTACTACTACTACTACTGCTACTGCTATTGCTACTGCTACTGCTATTGCTACAGCTACTGCTACTGCTACTGCTACTACTACCGCTACTACTACTACTACTACTACTACTACTACTACTACTACTACTACTACTACTACTACTACTACTACTACTACTACTACTACTACTACTACTACTACTACTACTACTACTACTACTACTACTACTACTACTACTACTACTACTACTATACTGGTATATTGACAAAGCGGTGTAGTCACCACGCCATGCGGAGTCCGAGGTCTTTAAAAAAAAATTTATTTGTGGCGCTAAAGTTAATATTTTTACATATTTGAGTTCCTTATGTAATGGAGATTGCGATGGCGTGAAGCTTTTTTCAAGTTTTTTAATTTACGTGGGTAAAATTAGAAGTCAGACTTTGATCGGAAACCGGTGTCCTGTAGTACTACTATACAGAATTCTGTAATATAGACAGAATATTTTTCTATATTCGTAATGTTTACATTTTGAGGATTATGAAAAAGCCGGGCTTTTAGTAAATTAGTTTCTAATAAGACCTGTAATAATGAGTTGGAAGTTTCATATGAAAACGGGGTTCGGTTGTAGTTGCCATCGCCCTGAAAGGTAAGTAGCAACCATAAATCAAACCCATCTGAAGCCCAATATGACGTATCGTGAAGCTCTTTATAATATTGAAATGCGCTATAGCAAGAGTATCTATATTTATACCAAGGTCGAGGTCATGAAAATAATAAATGTAGAAAAATAATATTATACGCAAGTGCGAGTTTTAATGTTAATAATGTATTGTTTAAAATCGGTATGCCAATAAAAAGACATTTACCAGCGGGTTATAGCAAAAATCGTCTTTTGCTCTATTACTTTCCTCATTGTGATAGTTTGTTATTTTAATAAAAATTGAACACTCTCCATAAGCCGCAGCAGCGCACTATTAGCATTGTTGAGATGGTGAGTAGGGCTGCCAAACATCCCGGATTCGCCGGGACAGTCCTAGAATCGGCCTTGTGCGTCCCGTGTCCCGGATTTTCCCAAATTGTCCCGGAATTTGGTGCAGACATCCACTTCATCACATGTTTTTTTTTTGTTTTCGTACACTTAACTCAACAAGTTGTGCTATGAATTTTACGTTCTGCGCTGTATTAGACCTGACGTTGTTGACTCAACATTGGATGTTGGTCTGCGCTCATTTGTATTATTCTGAGAAGATTTCAGCTTCCTACTCCAACTGGAAGATGGTGCTCAATGACGTCAACTTGCAACACAGTCATTGTTAATGTAGAAGTATAGGCCTAATGTGTTACAAATTGTGATTACCTTGGCAACCTTCTTATGCAATTAAGGAGTTTAGTTCTTCTACTTAGGCCTACTTGCTTATATTTGAACTTAGTACACATGTCTTATTATAGATCTTGCTATCTATTTCCTGTTTATGCAATATACATGGGCATTTAGCTTAAATTTTTGTTTCATTGACATTTGTACAAAACGTAGGCCTTGGCTACTGTTTATGCAACACATAATTCTAGACATCATATCTTTGATTGCATTTCATCAGCATTCTACAGCAATTCATACATTCATACCAGTTATGGGCACAAAAGTATTTTGAAAATAGATTTCTATTTTCAAAATAGAAAAAACTATTTTATTTTGTACTTTCAAAATGCTTTTGAAAAGTATATTGTGAAAGTATTTTCAAAATAGTTTTAAAAAGTATTTTGGAGAATTCAAAATACTTTTCCAAAATACTTTTGTAAGGAACTTTTGAAAAATAAATTTTATAAACCTTCTGCCAATGCCAAAATTATTATTTTCATGTTATAAGACTTGAGAACTCGACTAGAACGTGACGTTTCAAAATTAATAATCTTCTGGTCACTTCAAATACTTGAGTCTGTTTTGTCAGGATATATATGTTTTGTCAGGATATATATCAGGGTTGTGTGCTTGTTCCTATTTTGTTTGCACTATACACCCATGCTTCCCAAAGTGGTGGTCTGCGGACCGGTGCCGATCCGCGAGCCCTAAGTTGCCGGTCCGCAAAGTGAGTCAAGAAACTGGTCAAATTGTCTCGGAATTAAGGGATGGCTATCATATTTTAAAAGTCATGTAAAAAAAACACTGTTTAGACTAGCATTTTCAGGGCCATAGAGTCATAGAATTGACTAAACATGCATTTAAATCAATTTTAAAACATATCTGAGTAATATATTTTAGGTGATCCGTAACACAGAAAAGTTAATTCCTCTTTGGGAAGCAATGCTATACACCACACGCTAGGAACATTGCTGGACATTAATTCGCTGGGATATCATTTTTATGCAGATGATACTCAAACCTGCATTTGATGTGACAGTCTGCCATGTAACTCATCTGTGCAGCTGTTGTCTGCTGTTTTGATGAGGTACAGTCTCAGATGGAGGCCAATAAACTCTTCGTTAACCCATCGAAGACTGAATTTCTGGTACTGGACACTGAACAGCAACTTTAAAAATTTGATCAGCTTAAATCATTTTAACTGTGTGACTCAATTGATTATCTCAATTGACTTATCTGATTATCATTGTCTGGTCATACCTAAATCAAGAACTGTTCTTGGTGAAGGGGGTTTTAGGTTGCTGGACCTACTTTTTGGAACTCTCTACCTGTGTCTGTCCGCTCTGCCCAGTCGCTTGCGTCAGTTTGTTCTCAACTTAAAACTTACCTCTTTAATATTGCTTATCAGCCATACTCTTCCTGTCTCTCTTACAGACTGATCTTCTCGGTTGAAGCCTTGTGCATTAGACATCCGGGCAATAGAAGTTATTATTTACAATTTTATCAATGCTTGAAGTCAAAAGAAACTATTGATCACTGTCAAGAACACTTTCCCAGTGAAGACGCTGGCCAGGGTCGGGAGCGCCTCTGTTTTTGAGTGGCGCCATATAAATACTCGATTACGATTATGCAATATAAATGTACGCAATAGCGAGCAGGGATTAAAGTACAAATTGTTGATTTCTCAAAAGTATTTTGAAAAACTATTTTCAAAAGTATTTTCAAAATACTATTTTATTTTGTATTTTCAAAATACTTTTCAAAAGTATTTTGTAAAAGTATTTTCAAAATACTTTTGAAAAGTATTTTATTTTGTATTTTCAAAATACTTTTCACAAGTATTTTGCCCATCACTGATTCATACGTACATTCAAACATACATATATACATACATGCATGTATGGGGCCCGATAGCGCATTGGATAACATCTGGCGTAGAGAGCGAGAGATACCGAGTTCGAGTCCCATAGGGCGGATATGCTTTGTAGGCTGCTATTAGCACCGTGTATTGCAGGCTGTCTGTTCTGTTAGTAGTTAAGATTTAAATTGCATAACATGTAAATGTACAGCGCAGTGCATTTGTCAGGCGCTTAATAAAGAAAATATTATTATTATTATTATTATGTATACATACATACAAGCATACATACATAATGCTTACATTCATACATACATACATGCATGCATACAAACGTGTATAAAGGCATACATACCTACAATGCATACATGCGTACATGCATATATACAGAAAGCTAAAAAGGTACATGCTGAGTCAGTAATAGCTGAATTTATACCAGACTGCGCCTGGGTGATTGACTTGGATAGTAAAATCCTTCCTGATATTTCTTGAATTGAAGACATGGACTGCCTACCAGTGCTGGTTTCTGAAGGTTGCAAAGATAAGCTACTTGGCATTTTAAAGTTTACCTCTGGAACAGGATGTAACGAAGCAAAGGCTATTTATGATCTGCTAGAAGCATGGAAGTTGATTAAAGAAATCAAACCATGAGCTTTGACACTACTTCTGTGAACACTGTTTGCTTCAATGGGCATATGTTCTGGAAAAATGATTTGTTGAGAGCTCCTGTGGTTGGCTTGCAGTCAATGTATCATAAAACTGATCTTAGCCAAGGTTTTTGCTTTTTGCTGTGGTCCCTCAAGTTCCCCATACGTTTCAATCTTCAAGAGATTTAAGACTATTTGGGAAAATGTGACACATGACAAATTTGGAAGAATTCCGATATAGATGCAGTGCTGAAGAAATGAATTTTTATGGCACATACTTATTGGGACATCATTTGACTGTGCCAAGGTTGATTATTTATACTGTTTCCTTGCAGTAAATATGTTGCTGACACGACATAAGTGCTGTTTTCTTATTGGTAAATTCGTAATTTTATCAAATTTTACGATTATAAGACGTTAAGCATATTTTCTAACCAATCGCTTTTTTAGTTCTACCTGGTAAAGGGGAAGGGTGTGTGAGCACCGTCTTCCAGTTGGAGTAGGAAGCTAACATTTTGTCAGAATGATACAATTAACAGGTGTAAAAAACTGAGAGGGTGTCCTGAATTCTAGCTTAAACTTCATTTTTTAACATGTGACTATGGACCACCCTACTGTGCATCACAGATTCAAGTTTCTATGTGAAATTGCGCGGGTTAAAAATGTTTGTAACACAACAAATAATTGTAATATCATAGTCATTCAACTGCTGCACTGTAGTATCCATAACAATTCTCTGCAAATCCTTGCATACAACACTCGTTAAACTCGTAGTTTAAATAGTTTCATGTTTCACTTCTGTTTCCCTACAAATAGCTCACTAATGACCATTGTACATATGGCAATATGTTGTCGTTTGATTACAGTACATTGCACCTAAAAGCATTCATTCATATGAAAAGTTTTGTCCATAAATGCTGACTTTCTTCTCTAATGATTAAGGATTTCTGTATTCAATAGAGCACTGGGCCTCTATACTCACTGTAATACTCACTTGAAATGAGTGCATTTGCACATAGTTATATGACTGTTTTATTGGGCCACAAAAGCACAGTTGATTTGCTTTTTTCCAAAGTAATGTCCTAATTAAGTGACGACATTCCTTTTCATATACCAACAATTTTATTTGGACATATATACCATAAATGACTATTGTATTAAGTAACATTTCTGTCCAGTCATCATTCCTATGACCTCAGACAATACTAGAAATGAAAGTATATAGCTATCAATGTGAACATAAATGCGTTCGTTAAACCATTAAGAAATATTACTAAATGAATCAGTGAGTCCATTTTTTGAAATTTTCCAATGAACTTTCTCATGCTTTTATACTGAATGCTACAGAACAAGTATTTACAACTTGTGTCCAAACCACTAAGAAACAAATTACTAAATGTTTAGTCCTACTCATTTGTTTAAGCATATTATATGCCTATGCATTTGAAACACATAAGTACACATAAAATGAAACATTCTAGAGATGACGAGACTCTGTTATCCTGTTGTGACAATAGTCGCTAATGCTTTGCCACCTGCAACGAGACAAGCTGCCCTCTTCTCGCATACACTTCCCAGTGTCTTCTTTGACCAGCACTGTCTCACCAGTAATTTGTTTAAGCAAGTATCTTTCCACAGCATCTATCTACTTTTACCGTCGATGCAGAGCTCGTGTGTTTCTGTGAACAGGTTTGCTGCAATCTTCAAACAAAAAGAGATGAAAAATCATGCCTTGTAAACATCAAATTCCAACCATGTGAAAATGACCAGGGGAAGGTTAATGCTGAAGAAGAGCAGTGTCTGAAGCTAGCAATTGATGGGCTATTATGGATACAGGGCTGTTAAAGGCTTGGTTTTTTTTGTTTAAAAAAAACTGCAAATTTTGGTTTTTTACAAATTTCAAAATTATAAATGCCAAAAATGTTGTCTCTTCAACTGTCTTGGCATTTGTTGTATGGTCTTTGTTAACTTTGTTTTATGACATTCTACGGTTCTACTGATCTAGTTAATTTCATTTATATGCCTCTGATTAATTTGAACGGTATTATGCCATTTTTATGAGTTTTATGATCCGAAATATGAAAATCTCAAAAACAAAAAAACAAAAAACAAAATTTTCGTTTTGAAAAAGTTTGGTTTTTTGCACCTCTGTACATGCCCCTTGGCATATAAACCTTAATTATACTCATAGCATGGATAATCAAGATTTAGACAATTTTGCTAATCTTGTAGCACTACTCCTTGAACAGGAAGATTGTTCTTCTTAAAGTTGCAGATTAGACTAGATACTTGACATTTTCTATAAATTATTTGGTGAGCCTTATTAGGTGGTGAGGCACTCAATAGATAGCCCATGCTTGCCTGAGTTTAGACTCTACAGTTATTTTCTTAAGAGTTGTGGTGTTTGGTTTTTTCCTTTGTAGTGTGCACTGTTAATATGTTTTTTGTAGGCTATCTATTTCAAGACTAGTCTATTTTTGGTAAAAGTGCATTTTAGCGTATTTTATTGATAGTGAAGGTAGAGCCGCATTTTAGCGTATTTTATTACTTTAATGATTTTCATGATAACTGTAATGAATCCAGCTTCTATTTAAGAAAGATTCCTTTCATCAATCCCACTTCTATTTAAGCTAAAATTATTTTCATCAATCCCACAAGAATTTTTTCATCAATCCAACTTGTAGGCCTATTCGACCAACGCTGACTCGCCATGCAATAGCGAGTCATTTACGACGCCAACGTACACTCTTCATCAATCCAGCTTCTATTTAAGCAAATAACTCGTTTCATCCTTGGTTTCATCAATCCAGCTTCCATTTAGGGAGACACGTAAGAGAAATAATAAAATAATCGTAACCGTAAACTCGATATTTCTAGAGCGCCCTCAAAAGCGAAGTCGAGGGAACCAGCTTATTCACAGGCGCTTAATCAAAACAGAATCGATAGGCAGAGGGTCAAAATCCAGAGAGTCAGACAAGCAGACAGTCAGTCGGCTAAGGTGGATGATGTTTAGAGTTTAAATGGCGAGTGAGGTGAGGGGAGCAGTTTAGTTTAGTTTTTTTAGACTATGTCCTATGCAGTTTTATGTTATCTGAAATGGTTTACATCGGATTGTGTTTCCTTATGTAACAACAGGAATAGACTAATAACTCGTCTGCATAAGGAACTTGCTACATACTATTATATTATTACATTGCCATCTAGCGAATGCTCCTCTTAACAATTATTGATTAAATTCATAAACAGTACTGATGACACTTCCTACTTAGTTGATAACGTTTATTTAACAAAGCCATCGTATCGACGATGATTGACGTCTTTTCCTACTTGGTTATATATGACAGTACTTATACTGTCCGTGTCTCAATGGTTTCATTGTCTGGATCCTGAGAGCCTGACAGTTAATGACACCACGTAGAAAATTGCCCATCGACATCGTGAGAACATTAGGCCTACTTATGGACGCGCTGGAGTCATAAACACGTGCACTGGTACAAAGGTGTACGTAGGCCCTACATGCATGCGTACATAAATACATACACAAACACATACATATATACATACATACATACATACATACGTAGCCTACGTACGTACGTACATACATACATATCTACGTATACATACATATCTACTCGCTCATCATCATACCTTTCTCTATCCCGGCCTCCAGTCTCATCCTCTCTGAAATTCTGCAACCGCTCCTTAGTCTATGCTGCATCTGCTCTTTGGAACAGACTCCCAAAAGACCTCCGCCAGTTTGTTCATCCTCCTATCTCGCCTCTTAACTTAACCTATCCTCATCTTGCATTCTCCTCTTCTGCTTTCGACTCACGACTGAAAACCGAACTCTTCAAGAAATCCTATCCTGATTCTACTCCTTCGCCACCACACGACCACCATCATCACCGATTGCCACCGTAGCACCATACTGTCTCGGATCGACCTCTCCGGATTTTGACCTGGCACTGAAACGAACAGAGGAGTTTGGCTATAATTGCGGACTTGATTTAATATATAGCGCCCGTGAATAACCTGGTCTCCCTGACGTGGCTTTTGTGGGCGCTGAGAAATTTTCGAAGATTTACATTACATTACATTACGTACTATGTATGAACGTACATACATACATAAATACATCGATCTATTATGTGCCATGCGGTGAATGCAGTGCGTTACGTTTACAATTTAGCATTGCAGCGGCGGCTGCCATAATTTCGGAACGAGTAGCCCATTATGGTGTCTTCAGTCAAACACCAATAGTCGTAAAACAATAAATTCCCACATTAAATTTGCCCAGACTGAAGAATCAACTCAAAAATCGGACCCGAGGACCTTCCACCGTCCTCCACTCACCTGGCCACTATTTTCGCTCCCTTGAATGCGCCTTAATCACTCTAAGCCTCTAAGGCTCCCTAACACAATACTTGCCATCTTCGATGTCTATCGCCCTCCTTCCTCCACGTCGTACTCAAGTCCTACATCTATTTTCTTGCGAGAATTCACAGCCTTACTCTCCACCGCTGCCACAATGACACACTAGACCTCATCATCACATCGTCTCTCAAAGTTATCGCCAGATATCTCTTTCTCTTTTGACACACCTTCCGATCATTACCCCATCTTCACATGCCTTAACATACTACCTAATTCCACTTTCTGACCCCGTCTCTCATTCTTTCCGCCGCATCAGCTCTATAAACATTGTATATGTCTAAGTCTGTCTGTGTGTCTGTCTTTGTGCCTGTACATGTGCGTCCCTTTCAACATTATTTTCGTTTATTTCTCTTTTTGACAATCTGGGTGTGTCGATGGATGGATGGACCGATGGCTGGCTGGTTAATTGGATGGATGGATTGATGGATGGATGGACGGATGGATGGATGGATGAATGGATGGATGGACCGATGGCTGGCTGGTTGATTGGATAGATGGATGGATGGATGGATGGACGGATGGATGGATGGATGATGGATGGATGGACCGATGGCTGGCTGGTTGATTGATAGATGGATGATGATGGAAGGAAGGATGGATGGATGGATGGATGGATGGATGGATGGATGGATGGATGGATGGATGGATGGATGGATGGATGGATGGATGGATGGATGGATGATGATGGATGGATGGATGGATGGATGGATGGCATGGATGGATGCATGCATGGATGCATGCATGGATGCATGGATGCATGGAATGTCTGTCTGTATCCAGTATGTATACCTTATTGGTTGCCTCGTTCGTTGCCCTCACTAACATTGCCACTGGCCTAATTCTTCTTTAGTAACTAACTGTTAGAGCAGAGATCATATTTTCATCTGTTACCTGTTACAAGTTGCGACCTGTCAGTTTGATGTTGAGAAACGACATTGATTGATTGATTGGATCGATGGATAAATGAATGGATGGACGGATTGTTAGATGGTTGAATGAATGGATGGAGGGCGGTTGGATGGTTGGATGAATAGATGGATGGACGGTTAAATGGATGATGTATCTGTATGATTCTGTCTGTGTATATGTGCGTCTGTCTGTCTGTCTGTCTGTCTGTCTGCCTGTCTGTCTGTCTGTCTGTCCTGTTAAAATGACAGATTCTTTTAAAGCAAGAAATTACCAAGAGACCATCTTAAAAGAGGCCACAATTAAATTGAATTGAACCAAATAGATAGGCATTCCCTACTTAAATAGAAAGATAAATCTGATAAACTTGACAAACTGATCCTTATATTAATATATGAAAATAAGTATGATAAGTTTGAAAAAGTTTGTCAAACTTTGGGTAGAATTTGTGACTGAAAATCCTGACCTGGGTAATACTTTTAACACATTACCGATGATCGCTTTCGAAAATGCTAAAAGTGTAAAAAACACCTTAATCAGTTCTTAATTCACTGCGGCCCTGCCCCTTGTCATATAAACCTTAAGTAGGCCTATACTCATAGCATAGATAATCAAGATTTAGAGAATTTTGCTAATCTTGTAGCACTAGGCCTACTCATTGAACAGTAAGACTGTTCTTTGTAAAGTTGCAGATTAGATTCTTGACCTATAATTCTTTTCTATAAATTATTTTATTGAGCCTTGTTAGGTGGTGATGCAACTCAATAGATACCCATGCTTACCTGAGTTTTAGACTGTATAGTCGGTTTCTTAAGAGTTGTGATGTTTGGTTTTTGCCCTTGTAATGTGCACTGTTAAAATGTTTCTTGTATCTATTTCAAGACTAGGCTATTTTGGTAAAAGTGCATTTTAACGTATTTCATTGATAGTGGAGGTAGAGTTGCATTTTAGCGTATTTTATTATTTTAATGATTTTCATGAAAACTGTAATGAATGCAGCTTTTATTTAAGCAAGATTTATTTCATCAATCGCACCTCTATTTAAGCTAAATGAGAAGGCCCCGGGAGCGACGGGAGGGTTTGCCGGCCAGTCCACAGGTGGGCCCCGTATCCTCTGAACAAGCTGATAACTGTTTTCTATTTTTTGTCATTAAGTTGCGGCTGTGTCAGCTTGATCATTTTCAATAAACGTATATTGATTGATTAAAATTATTTTCATCAATCCCACTTCTATTTAGCAAGAATTATTTTCATCAATTCAACTTGTATTCGACCAACGCTGACTCGCCATTCAATGGTATAAATACTCGCCATTCAATGGCGAGTCATTTACGACGCCAAAGTAGGGCTACACTCTTCTTTCATCAATCCAGCTTCTATTTGAGCAAATAACTAGTTTCATCAATCCAGCTTCCATTTAGGTTGCGCAGACACATAAGAGAAATAGTAAAATACGCGCCACTTTAGATGTGTAGAATAGGGTGGAGTGAGAAAAAAATTGTGAGCAAACATTTTCTAATAGTGATCAAAAGTTGCCAGTATGTTAGAGTAAGTATAGTGCAAAATATTTTTAATTTTGCTTTATGTCTTCTGCCCTCTACCGGCAGTTAAATATTTACATGGGAAATTCTGTGGAAACACATCAATGTAATGCATTTTTTTCTTGAACTGTGGGCGAATCTTCAGATCGATTCGCCATATCAGATCAGGCAGTTGACAGTTGTGGAAATCTCATCTGGTGTGATAGGCTACAGGATTGTGGAATGGTAATGCCCAATGATTGGCAATGAGTGCAGCGACGTCATCTCAAGGAACACAATTAGGAGAGAACGAAAGAAGGGCCGAAGCTCTGCTAATGCAGGGTGTGCCAGTATGACTGTGTTGATGCCCTTCGCATTTCTTTTAACGGTCGAAAGGACAGAACCGTAGTTCATGAGATGTGAAATTTTTGTTCACTCCACCCTAGTGTAGAACCTACACCATTAGTTTAATATGGATAATAAGATCTTCAATTGTGACTCATTGGTCCATAAACGCGAATTAATTTTTGGGTTACTGACAACTGACAAAACTTTTATTTCACAGAGCAACAATAACACATAACACAATAACAGTTTCACTTTATATACTAGTAGGCCTATAAACTACCACTGAAACTGCGATATAAATATGTTTTTATTAATATCGGCATAGAATACTATTGATTTGAACAGTTTAGTTTAGTTTTGTAGACTACGTCCTATGCAGTTTTATGTTATCTGAAATGGTTTACATCGGATTGTGTTTACTTATTTACAAGACTAATATAGAACTCGTCTGCATAAAGAACATACTGCATACTATTACACTGCCATCTAGCGAATACTGCTCTTATTTGATTAAATTCGCCAACTGATTACACTTTTCCTAATTGATAGTTGCTGCTTAACGACACTGTGTCATAACGAAGATGATTAGCGTCGCCCTCCTCCTTTCTCCAGGCTTGGGACTGGCACTACTACAGGTAGGGAAGTGGCGGAGTTTTTCCTACTTGGTTATGTATGACATATTTATACTGTCCGTGTCTCAATGGTTTCATTGTCTGGAGCCTGTTAGCTGGAGAGCCTGACAGTTAATGACACCACGTAGAAAATGGCCCATCGACACCGTGAGAACACTAGGCCTACTTATGGATGCGCTGGAGTCATAATTTTTATTAGCTCAGCCTAATTACCTCTGCAAGGAACTCCGCAACTGATCGTACTCTGTCAGTCCCACGCCTGGATGAAGGAGGAGGGCGACGCTATCTCTGTTATCACACAGTGTTGTTAAACTGAAACTACTTCTACTACCTCTGCAAGCATTTACATAGCCGCTAAACAAGTACACTGGTACATACATACATATATAGGCCTACATACATACATACATACATACATACATACATACATACATACATACACACATACATACATACAAGCAAGCATTCGTCCAAGGGTCTCCTTCATCCCAGCTGCACTTAGTTGAGCGTATTCAATTCCTCTCAAATTCTCTTCACTTCTGGATGGCATCAAACCGTCTCTCACTTAATGCCTCCAAAACCCAGTTCATTTGGTTTGCCACCCCCAACAGCTTCTGAAGATTGATTTTGTTCTCCTCTTGGAAAGTTTCCCGCACTATTCCTTTTCTTCAACTGTACGTGATCTGGGTGTTACGCTAGATAGCTCCCTTTCTTTTAAAGACCATATCTCTAACCTAACACGTTCTTCTTATTTTCATTTAAGGCGTCTTAGGGCTGTTCGGCGTTCTGTCTCATCTTCTGTTTTCAACACTCTGGTTCACGCTTTCATATGCTCCCGAGTTGACTTACTGTAATTCCCTTCTGATAGGTCTTCCTAAGGTTCGTCTTTCATCTCTTCAGTCGGTCCTAAATGCATCCGCAAGATTATTAGCACGCCTACCACGGTACTCTCACATTTCTACCTTCATGTTTGAACAACTGCACTGGCTTCCTCTCTCTGCTCGCATTAAATTCAAAATCCTCATTTTAGTCTCCAAGGCACAAAGGGGTCTTGCCCCAAAATATTTAGCTGATGTATTACTCCGGCCTCCTTCAGTCTCCTCCCATCGACCACTACGCTCATCAAACAGACTTGATCTTCTAGTTCCTCGTACTAGAACAGCTATGGCTCAGTCCTGGTCCTTTACCTCAATTGGTCTCTCTTTGGAATGCTCTGTCTCCATCTACTCGCTCTCGAATTCTAGCTAGTAACCTCTCTTCCACCTTTGCTTTTCTCAAAACCTTTTTCTTCTCTTATGGCCTTTCGCACTGGGAGCGCCTCTGAATGGTTCACCCTATGAGAGGCGCTTTATAAATGTTTGAATACAATACAATACATACGTACGTACTATGTATGTACGTACAAACATACATAAATACATCGATCTATCGAACTTTTAATTTATTTGCCTATTATGTGCAATGCGGTGCATGCAATGCGTTACTTTGACAATTATTTAGCACTGCAGCGGCGGTTGCCATAATTTCGGAACGATTAGCCCATTATTGTGTCTTCAGTCAAACACCAACAGTCGTAAAACAATAAATTCCCACATTAAATTTGCCCAGGGAAGAATCAACTCAAGAATCTGATCCGAGCACCTTCCACCGTCCTCCACTCACCTCAGTCACCTGGCTACTGTTTTCTCTTCTTTGAATGCGCCTCAATCACTCTAAGGCTCCCTAACACAGTACTAACCATCTTCGATGTCTACCGCCCTCCTTCCACCAAGTCATACTCAAGTTCTACTTCTGTCTTCTTGCAAGAATTCACAGCCTTAGGCCTACTTTCCACCGCTGCAACAACCACACACTTGACCTCATCATCACATCATCTCTCTCAAAGTTATCGCCAGATTTTTCTCTCTTTTGAAACACCTTCCGATCATTACCCTATTTTCACATGCCTCAACATAGCCTACTACCTATTCCACTTCCTGACCCCGTCTCTCATTCTTTCCGCCGTATCAGCTCTATAAACATTGAAACTTTCACGCAAAGTCTTTCCTCTTCATACCTCGTTCTTAATCCTCCATCCTCTCTCGACGACCTACTGTCTTCTTACAACACCACTATCTCGATCCATGCTCTTTGACAAGCACGCTCGTATTATCACTAAATCCGGCTCCCACTCTGACAGCCCTTGCTTGGTATAATTCCTATCTCCAGGTTTTCAAATCTTTCCGTCGACGCCTTGAGCGCACTTACAAAAGCACACGTGATCCTCAATTGCTCTCTACCCTAAAATGGTTCTATAGGACGATTGGTCATAGGACGATTGGTCATAGGACGATTGGTCATAGGACGATTGGTCATAGGACGATTTGGTCATAGGACTATTGGTCATATGCGACTATTAAACCGACATATTGGTCATAGGACGTTAGTCATATGGACATTGGTCATAGGACTATTGGTCATATGCGGCTAATAAACCGACATACTTGGTTGCAGTCGTTAGTTATGAACATTCTTAGTTTTAAGCTTAACACACCGAACTCAAAATAAGCAGCAATTAGGGACATTCATCGTTTTTAGACAAACACAATCAGTGCCAATCAAGAAACTTATTAGGATAATCACTTACAGGCATCAACAGTACTCACTTCAAAGAACTTAACGTTCGGTCGAAATAATTAACGTTTATCTATCTATCTATCTATCTATCTATCTATCTATCTATATCTATCTATCTATCTATCTATCTATCTATCTATCTATCTATCTATCTATCTATCTATCTATCTATCTATCTATCTATCTATCTATATCTATCTATCTATCTATCTACCTATCTATCTATCTATCTATCTATCTATCTATCTATCCCCTATCAAGATATCTAGTCAGAGGCGCTCCCGACCCCCTTCAAGATAACTAGCCCTCCCGACCCAGGTCAAAGAGAAAAGTCTTAAGAAGTTTATGAAAAGATTCAGAGAGGTCTCGTGGCAGAGAACGAAGGTCAGAGGGGAGGCTATTCCAAAAAGAAGGACCAACGATCGAGAAAGCCCGACGCTGTCTAGTAGCAGAGCGAGCATGCGGAACTATGAAGTCACCTCTGGAAGCCGAGCGCAGAGATCGGCGACCAGAGCAGTCCGAAGTGAAAGTAAAGAGCTCCCGGAGATAAACAGGTGCTCTGCCCAGAACACAGTGCCAGACAATGGAGGAAACCATATAATGGATGTGCTCCTGGACCGGGAGCCAGTGGAGGACATCACGCATAAATGCAGAGATGTGGCCAAACTTAGGGACACCACCAATTAGACGAGCAGCCGCCCGCAGAACGCCTTCCAAAGGATGCAAGCGGACTTGAGTGCCAAACAAGAAACTTATTAGAATAATTCCAGACTTTTACCCATATTATGTTACTCAAGTATAAAAGGCATTGTTTTTAGACAAATACAATCAGTGCCAATCAAGAAACTTATTAGAATAATTCCAGACTTATTTCGTATTACGTATTTCACAGTAAATGATCCAGTAAACGATTGTTCATGTTTTAAAAACTTCTCTGTTTTAGCCTTCGATAGTCTTAGATAGACCCATCGCCGATAGGACCTATGACCGACAGGCCCCATGACCCATGTGACCTATGACCGGTAGGCCCTATTACCGTTAATCCTATGACCAATCGTCCGTATGACCGATCGTCCTATGACTAATCGTCCTATGACCAATCGTCCTATGACCAATCGTCCTATGACCAATCGTCCGGATACCCCTAAAATCGTCCATAAATAAAATACCATCACCTTCTGGCTACGGCTAAAAAGAGGTTTTACTCCTCATTAGTTCCCTCCCGCTCCTCTAATCCTCGCCTTCTCTGGAAAACTATGCACCAACTCCTCCATTGGAACTCCTCCAGACCACTTCCAAACTCTTCCATCTCCTTCAACAGCTGAGTCGTTTTGTGCCTTCTTCTGTGGCAAAATTATTACCCTCCGTCTCTCTCTTCAATCACTCCTTTCAAAAACCACCACCGATTCACCTCCAGATACTCCTTCCTCCAGTCATAACCGCCAACCCTCCCCACCTCGATCATCATTAGCCTATCTGTCTTCCAACCAACGTCATAGACTGAAATACCCCATTTGGTACAATCTCTTCCAAATAAGCTGTGCGAACTCGATCCTATACCTACCGGGGAACGGACATTATCCCTCCTGGACATAACCCCCCGGACAAATATCCCCTGGGCAAAATCGAAAATCCCCAAGCTAGGACATAATCCCCCAGGCTACGATATAATCGTATAATATTCTTGATTCATCCGGGAAAGTTTGTTATACTATATAGTCTCAGTTAGTCTGCCCAAAATTGTAACCAGCAGAAGCAAAATAATGAAAATAATTGTTGGCGTAAGGGGTCGTCCATAAATGACGTCACGCGATTTTGGCAGATTTTTGACCCCCCAAACCAAATATCCATGTTTCAAATCACATTTATTGTCAGTGTAATAAGTATTTAATGTGGCACTGCACTGTGATTTTGTATTAAAGGAGAAAGTCAGGTATTAAAAGGAGTTATTGGAAAGCTAATATTAGCATAAAATTAACTCGAATATTCATCGTCTAACCAATTACTAGAGATGTTCAGAATATTTTGTAGTAGAACAAAGCAAAATGGAAAGAGTAGAATTACTACAATAACATATTCATTCCACAGAATGAAAAGCTCTGGTAGAATCATTAGAATTTAAAATGTTTAATAGGCCTATAAAGAATTTGACAAAACATTTACAGAATTTATGCTTCTCCATTCTCCCATGGCGAAGCAAAATGCTTCTTCATGGAAAAAATAGGGAGAGCATGAATATTTAAAAATCTGACGGTGACCAAATATTTACATAATTAGAAAATTATTAATAATGGTGCCCATATAGCCTACATCAAAATAATTTTAAAATAATGAAAATTTAAATACCTAAATTAGTGCTGTTATTGTTAAAATTAAATTGTTATTAATTGTTAAATTTAATTACATAGACCCGATGTGACGTCACATTTTCCCTCCCCACGTCACACATCGTCACAAATTTCCGACCCCTCCCCCAGGTTCGTGACGTCATTTATGGACGGTCCCTAAATGGAAGTTTGATTGGTTGATGAAACTAATTCTAACCAATGATTGTTTCCTTAAACAGAAGCTGGATTGATTAAACTAAGTCTTTGTTTCAATAGAAGCTGGATCTATTAAGTTTTAGCGTAGTTAAGAACTGCACGAAATGTTAATGTCGTTCAGTTCTTAATTCAGCAAAAAACTGAATAAATCCAGTTTCTATTGAAACAGACATTAACACGTCCTAACTTAAAATCTATATGACACTAACAAGTCTTCACTTTATAACTGAATAACCGATTGACACCAAAATGTCTTAACCATCGGGCTACCAAGGGGGGTTATTACGACCCCCTAGGTTTTTTGCTTGGCAAACTTGTTCCATATGGTATATAATTTTGAAATTTTAGTTAGCTGTAGCAGGATCATTTGCGCACATTTTGAGGTATAATCATGGTGGTATCCCATGCCATTCAAAAATTACACCCGATCGTTTGCCGTATACTTCGGTTCTGCGCCTGTGGTGGTCTTTACTGATCACAGTCCACTTACATTTATTAATTCGATGGCTAATTCGAATGATAAATTACTTCGATGGAGTTTGGAACTCCAAAAATATGCTTTGGACATTCGACATCGTCCTGGGAGAGACAATTTGCTTCCAGACTTGTTGAGTCGTCCATCTTTGGTTATAAATGAGTAGTCATGCTTAGGGGCGACGTGAGTGAACGTCGTAAGCTGTATAGAGTAAATGTTTTGTTGTATATAGTGAATTTATTGTGTATTTCGTTTATATTTTGATTGTGATATTTCTTTTAATGTGCATGGTTTGCATGTTAGTTAAGTCAGAAACCCTTCTGGTTTCTGCCTTGTTTGTGGTCCGGGGGTATGTTAGGGTCTCATGTCTGAGTCCTAACCGGTCCTGGGATGGGCATTCGTTACCCTTGAGTAGTTCCTTAGCCGAGGGGAGTAGGCTATATAAGGAGGTACGAAAAGGGGCGGTTAGAGAATCTCCGATACTCAGCCTTCGCGCTAGTCGGGTTGTCTGAGATTTCTCTGGGTTGCATGGTAGTCAAGTTAGTTCGTGACTTGTGCCATTTTCAAGTCTTCTTACGGTGCTTCCGTTTCTGATGTTCGTCAGCCCGTTGCTGAGTTACAGACTTCTTGTTAGTTGGTCGTTCTTCGTATTGAAAACGAACCTTTCTTCCACCGTCGTTCAACGGTTGGGTAATGTATCGTTTTGATTTATTGTTTTTGTCGAGAATTATACCTTGAAAACTAGATTCGAGTCTTCAGCTTTGTTGTAGCTAGAGTGAACCCGCAACAACGTAAACTACGACTGTACCCTTTTCTTTATTGAAGCGCCTGACAAACGCACTGCGCTGTACATTTACATGTTATGCAATTGAAATCTTAACTACTAACAGAACAGACAGCTTGCAATACAACGGCGCTAGTAGCAGCCTACAAAGCATATCCGCCCAACGGGGGCTCGAACTCGGTACCTCTCGGTCTCTGTGCCAGATGTTATCCAATGCGCCACGGGCCCCGCCACCGACTGCAAGGAATGCCAATCCCCTCGATCGTCTTTATAATTAATATGACGTACGCTGTCTTCAGTCTAATCTGTTCTGATCGGAATTATATATACTTTATTTCGCACAAAGCAGAACAGAGAAACTACGCAAACTAAGCAAAGACTAGAACAGAAATAAAAAATACAAAAACTCCTTCCCAAACAGACTGGGAGACAACTCAAACTATTGCTCCTCTCGAAGCATAAACGTAGTGGACCCGCGATCTTACATAATACATGTTGTCTTTTAAAGACAAACCATAACCAGTACCGGTAACTAAAATAATATGCTCATGGCCATAACTGAATGTCAATGACAGCATATTTAGTGTACTATTATCCACCGTTAGCATGTCTTTAAGAAATTTAAACATAGCAATAACTCTCATAGATTTAAAGTCCAAACTGCCTAAACCTGCAATAAATTCTCTTACTGATTCCCATTTGTGAAAACCAAATATTTTACGATACACATTATTCCAACAAGCATTTAGTTTACTCAGCTGAGATTGAGAAAATCTCACAGCAACTGAGCCATATCTTAAAACTGGTAAGCTATAAGTCTGCTGTAAGTAAAGCTGCATTAACTCCGACAAACTTGAGGAATTGTTAAAAATATTATTAGAAGCTGCATAAAAATTGCGCATTATGCAGTCTACATCACAACTCAGTTATTATCATCTCATTAATTTTGATCTCTTCTGAACTCATGCAATGGGTTTTATATCGCCGTTGTCATAACTCACAAGGCATAGCCTGTTACATTAGTGCAACACCAAATCGAAGTAGAATAAGCTAATTAAGTTTATTACTTAATACATCATGAATGCAATTACAATGGGCTAAGAATCATTAATAATAATTTCACGTTTATTATTTTAAAACAGACACAAACCCAGTATGATTACAAGTCATGGTATGAACGGAAAAATCACAATTTATTACAGTAGTTGAATGGAACTGTTTGGCAGTCATGCAAGGCGCTCATCACGTCCTATTGCTCATTTTACCAACGCCATCTGGCGAATGAAAGGCTGAGTCGACCTTTGAGAGGGTAGTGGGAAGCGATACCGCGTCCGTGCTGATCTTCTGCTCTTCATGCCAGAGTGTTATCATTACCCTAAACCCCTCCCTATATAGTCTAATATCCTAGTAGCCTACATGTAATAAATTATGGTCTCACAAAATTATGCATAGCTAAAGTCCAGTTAAATATTAATGTTTAGTCCAGTAGAAGCATGTGTGCAGCTAAATTTAATATTTAACAATAAAGTTGTCAAGTAGTGGAATCCAGAACAAAAGAATTTACTGCATATATAGTAACAATAGCACAAATTTTACGTGATGACCTGCAAGCAATTCTGCACTCTTTGAACTATGTGAGAAGAAGGCAACAATTTAAAGTGATGCCTATACGGAGGCATTTCTGGATTCTCTACATCAGAATGCCTACTGGCTAAATATTATGAAATTAAAGTGGCACAAAGTACCGGTAATGTATGTACGTATACCAACATTTCTATATAGCATATTTTCTGTATCTCAAGTGTTTTCCACAGTATGTGGGATTAAAATTCTGCACAGGTCAGCAACTAAGTCGTCAGGTGGAGAAAATCGATGGCTAGAACAGTGCTTTAGAAATTCTTTCTCCATTTCAAGCAATTCGTCACATATACCACATCCAAAAGGCCGTGACAAAGACGCTTTTCCACCCACAGATTTGAATTTGCCCATATACAGACATTCTCCATCTCTAACTCTTTGTAAATGACCTGCAATTCCACTAGAATCCAGATATTCTTTCTTTGAGAAACGTTCATTTGATTTATCAATAACGCCTGTACTTCTAGATGCATTGTGGTGAAATGATCCGACAGGGCAACAATTACTTCACTTCCCAGTTTAAGATGCTGTGGCTGTATTCCTGCAATGAGTTCAAACGGCTTTGCAGAAAGACTGCTCTTGGTATAAGGTTCATTGCACAATTGGTTCTCAGTTGCATGTGTTCTTCTGTGTCGCTTAAGCATTGCAATGTCTGTGAATCCTTTACTACAAACCACACATATATATGGTTTTTCACCAGTATGGATTCTCGTGTGTGTTTTCAGACTTCCAATTTTTGAGAATCCTTTATTACAAACCTCACAAGTATATGGCTTTTGTCCTGTATGAGTTTTCATGTGCCTTCTCATATTACTCAGAGCAGCAAACGATTTCTCACATAACTGGCAACTGTATGGTTTCTCACCAGTATGGGTTCTCATGTGGTTTTTCACATCACTATGATAAGCAAATGATTTCTCACAAAACTGGCACCTGTATGGTTTTTCACCAGTATGGGTTCTCATGTGAGTTTTCACATGACTATGATCAGCAAATGATTTCTCACATAACTGGCACCTGTATGGCTTTTCACCAGTATGGGTTCTCATGTGCTTTTTCACATGACTATGATCAGCAAATGATTTCTCACATAACTGGCACCTGTATGGTTTTTCACCAGTATGGGTTCTCATGTGCTTTTTCACATTACTATGCTCAGCAAATGATTTCTCACATAACTGGCACCTGTATGGTTTTTCACCAGTATGGGTTCTCATGTGCGTTTTCACATGACTATGATCAGCAAATGATTTCTGACATAACTGGCACCTGTATGGTTTTTCACCAGTATGGGTTCTCATGTGCATTTTCAGACTACTATTATGGGTTCTCATGTGCATTTTCAGACTACTATGAAGAGCAAATGTTTTCTTACATAACTGGCACTTGTATGGTTTTTCACCAGTATGGGTTCTCATGTGCCTTTTCAGAAGACTACAATCGCCAAACGATTTCTGACATAACTGGCACCTGTATGGTTTTTCACCAGTATGGGTTCTCATGTGCTTTTTCACATTACTATGATCAGCAAATGATTTCTCACAAAATTGGCACCTGTATGGTTTCTCGCCTGTATGGGTTCTCATGTGCGTTTTCATGTTGCAACATACAGCAAATGTTTTCTTACATAACTGGCACGTGTATGGTCTTTCGCCAGTATGGGTTCTCATGTGCTTTTTCACCTGACTATGATCAGCAAATGATTTCTCACAAAATTGGCACCTGTATGGTTTTTCACCAGTATGGGTTCTCATGTGCATTTTTAGACCACTATGAAGAGCAAATGTTTTCTTACATAACTGGCACTTGTGTGGTTTTTCACCAGTATGGGTTCTCATGTGCCTTTTCAGACTACTATGAAGAGCATATGTTTTCTTACATAACTGGCACTTGTGTGGTTTTTCACCAGTATGGGTTCTCATGTGCCTTTTCAGACTACTATGAAGAGCATATGTTTTCTTACATAACTGGCACTTGTATGGTTTTTCACCAGTGTGGGTTCTCATGTGCACCTTAAGATTACTATAATCAGCGAATGATTTCTGCATGACTGGCATCTGCATGGTTTTTCACCAGCATGTGGTTTTTCAGATTACTACCTTCATTAAACAATTTTTGACAAAGCCGGCACCTGTATAGCTTTTTTGCTACAATGTGTTTTCTTGTGCATTATCAAATTACTATCCTGATCAAATGACTTCTGCATAATATATGCCACCTGCATCATCCCGCCCTTATTTGTACTCGTATTCGACATCACTTAAATGATTATTTTACTCCAGTATGTTTTTTTTATCAGCTGTCAGATGATACATTGAGCATATGGTTTCTGAAATAATTGCAAAATGGGTGTTTTTTCTGAAAAGTGATTCGTATGCGCTACCTCCAATCACCAGGTTCCACACAAAGTTGGAATTTGTATGGCTTTTGACAAGCGTAGCTTTGGTAGGCACATCAAAGCAATTGCCTGTGATAAAGGTTTCTGCAATTGTTGTTGTCATGTAGCCTTTCCAACTCCAACAGTGTTCAGTTTCTCACAATACTGACAACATCATTTAAGTTTCTGTTTCAGATGCTTAGAAGAAACGTTTATGGTCCTCCTGTTGGTAGTAGCTATTTTTCGAGTAAAGTATGAATCAGTCACATAAAAATTCTCCATGACGAAATACTGAAGCTATCCAACCTTTGTGTAATAGCACACCTTTATGCTATCGTCTTGGATGATTTTAACCAAAGATGAAATAGTTGACATTCATAAAAGTTGTAGACAGATAAATCCACCGTAATGTTCTTGATGCAGATTAATTAGATGTAGACCTTCTCTGACAACTGCATTTTTAAGTTCCAACAGAAATTTGATTGTCTGCTTCAAATACTTCCTAAAAAGAACAGTACAAACTCAAGTTTATATATGTATTAAAAATATAGAATATAATTTCATTGATGCTCACTACAGTAGTAGGTCTTTTCTCCATCCGTAGTGCAATATATTCTTCTTTTGGTTCTCTGCCTTGCTAGGCAGGTTAGTACGTCCAATTTCGCCATTCATCACGTTTTATCAAGTGCAATATATTCTTTATAAGTTAGAAATAATGTCAAGGAATTCATTAACTAATTTTCCCGAAAGATGTTTACTTGCTTAAAGCCTTAATGTCAACTAAAATAATGCGAATTTTAAACCACTCCATCTCATTTATTCAGAATACCTTCCAAAGTAGCATAGCTAAAACATGGTAAATTTGTTAAGAGGCCATCATGTTATATGTAGAGACATAGAAGATACAATTTAAAACTGTCAACTGAAATATGCACCAAGTGACTTGAGTAATAATAGGGACAAAAATCTGAATGTGTGGCTTATGTTGCCCTTTAATAAAATGCAATAGCTTATGTCACTGTTATAGAAGAAGATGAAAAAGCAAACCTCTTCAAATATCGTGCATAATGGTGATCTACTTTATTTTTTTGAAGTTTATTTCACATTAAGTCACATGTGCCATTTAAAATAATGCATATTCACTTGGGTTAACAATTTTCAGGGAGGCAATTTTTATTCATTTTCCAGTTCAGGGTACTGCAAACTAGGCTATATAGCCAATCAAACTGTGAATGTGAATCCTTAATTAATTATAATATTGAAATTGTTCATGGCTATGGTTGTGTAACATGGTTTAGGCTTGAGCCTAGAAGCTAAATCTTTTCTAATTCATTACATTTTGTGAATATGACAGATACCGTCATTTAGCGTTTGCTTCTTTGCAAAGACTAGAATAAAGTTTCAGCTGACTACTAACGTCTTCTTACTCATTTTCTCACATTAACCGGCATGCCATCTGGAATTTAAAATATGTAGGCCTAACAGATGTGTTCACCTGCATATTCTATCTAATTACAGATCCCTCTCAACTAGGAACTTAATTTCCTGAATACTTAGTTCTGAATATTATTAAGCCAACTCACTTAACCTCTAATTCACTAGGCTCCATGTCAGTCTGCATACCATAAGTTTCATTCAACAGAAACCACTCCTCTTGCTGTCCATAATGACATCTTGAGCACTAGGGAAAAGAGTGGCGTGACAGCACCTGCTCCTCTTGACTTATCTGCTGCATTTGATAGTGTGTCCATCCACTCCTCTTGCATTGATAGCAGCATCGATTTTGGATTTCTGATTATAATATTGAATTGGTTTCCAAATTATTTATATCTGTGCACTAGATCTGACTATTTAAACCCTTCATTTTCCCAAATGACTAGCTCTAGCTCTTCCTCCTCTGTAAAATAAAACCTCTCATTCAATTCTTTGGTTGTATGTATACATTTTTGTTTATTTTGTGAATGTATTAATCTTGCTATGCACAGTGCTGTGCGTTTGCTAGTGCTTCTCAATAAAGAAAATACTTACTTACTTACTTACTTACTTATATCTAAATGGGATTTTCTTCCAAGGTTTTTCCATTGCTTGGTGTCACTCAGGACTCAGACTTTATTCTCTTATGTTCACAGTGTATACTAAACCACGGTAATCCCGTAGTTTAGGTTGGTAAATTATTTGAATCTCTTCAATATCGTACTTCACGTTGGTAAGTAAGCAGTGTACCTATGTCCTTCATAACTATCATCAATCCCGCTTCCAGTTCATCGAGAATTTTTTTTAATCAATCCAGCTTCCATTTAATGAAAAAAATTACCCAACTTCTATTTAACCAAAGAAATATTTTTCATCAATCGCACTTTTATTTAAGCAAAGAACTATTTTCATGGGTCCAGCTTCTACTTACGGAAACAATTATTTTCATCATTCCAGCTTCTATTGCATCAAACACTTCGTTTATCAATCCAGCTTCTATTTACGGTAAAAATTATTTCCATCAATCCAACTTCTATTTAAAGATAGAAATGGTTTCATCAACCCCACTTCCAGTTAGCGAAACAATTTATTTCATCTATCCAGCTTCCAATTTAATTTGACGATGTAAAGTAATTTACCAACCTAAACTACGGGTTTACCCTAAACCACTAGGTACACAACTTGGCAGTCATTCACTATGACAGCATTTCCCAAACTGTGGGTCGCGACCCAAAAGTGGGTCACAAATCTCTGACAAATGGGTTGCCAATTTTTCTAAAAACATTAATTTTTTAAGAGCATCAACATTTGGCTATAAATTTCAAACTGTTTTTACCTACTAGGTAGACTGCTTACTTACCAACGTCAAGTATGGCATTGAAGACATTCAAATAATTTACCAACCTAAACTACGGGATAACCAACCACTACGGGTTTACGATTGTCAGAATGAAAGATATTAAACGAACATTATTTTTTAATCATCTTTGTAAGTAAGTAAGTAAGTATATCCTTTATTGAGAAGCACTAGCAAACGCACAGCACTGTACATGGCAAGATTAATACATTCAAACAAATAAACACAAATTAAGGTAATCCTGGCACTGGCGGTCCCAAATTATTCAATGAAAAAAATCAACAGAGGCCGCCGCTTTCTTATAGTTTCGCTAAAACGTGCTATATAGAATATTCTCACGAATCCAGCTTCTAACTACTGAAAACATTATTTTCATCCAGCTTCTATTGAATAGAAAGTTAGTTTCATCCATGCAACCAGCTTGGTATCCAGCTTGTATCAATGGAAGAAATTATTTTAATCAATCCAGCTTCTATTTCAACACAGGAATGTTTTCATCAATCCCACTTCCATTTAGGGAAAGAGTTTTTTTTCATCAATCCAGCTTCGATTTAGCGATAAAGTTTTTTCATCAATCCACCTTCCATTTTAAAGTGACAATATCAAATAACTTTGTCGACTTCTTTCATTGAATAATTTGGGACCGCCAGTGCCAGGATTACCCAAATTAATTTATATATGCAACAATGAATTGAATTAGAAGCTTTATTGTACATCAGGGGAACATAGAGGAAGAAGAGCTAGGGCTAGTCATAGAGGAAAATGAAGGGTTTAATCATAGCCAGATCTAGGGAAAACATAGTTTATTTGTATAGCATCCGGGCAAGGAAGCATTTCGTGACACATTATCGTTAAACAGCAACTAGCTAACTAGCACAATATTAGGAATTCTCTCACTTACCTAACTGTCGTTAATTAAATGTGATTGTCCATAAAATTATACGCACAGAGTTTTAGATTTTAACTAGGCTTGACATTAAAGTTGAATTTTCCTCACAATCTGGCTGCTAATAATAACTATTGTCATCGGCACAAAATGGCGAGCGATTAAAGTGTGTCACTAAAATTATAGGCAGGCAGAATTTTAAAAAGTGCATCCTGTCAACGAGCGAATAGATTTTGAAGTTTGCAACAAATGAGATGTTAGTAAGTAAGTATATTCTTTGTTGAACCCGCTGCAATCCGCTTTCCGGTGTACATACATCATATATAATAAACAATAAATGGTCAATTGTATTGTATTGTATTGTATTGTATCTATCAATTTATATAGCGCCTCTCGCAGTGCACACCAATCAGAGGCGCTCCCAGTGTGAACGACCCAGAGAAAAGAATGAGGTCTTCAGACAACGAAAAGAGGCACTTGGCCCAACAGTTAATAATGCAGGAACGTGTCAAAGGAGGAAGCTGGTTCCATAGTGCAGGGCCAATGAAGGCTCGCGTTTTAGCCATAGCAGTTCTTAGTCACGGGACAAAGAGATCATGCCGATTTGATGAGCGTAGTGGGCGAAGAGAAGTAGCCGAGGCCGGCAGCCGGATAAGGTCACATAGATATTTGGGAGCTCGGTCAGGCGACCGGTAGATGAATGAAAGTACCTGAGCTGAGCCCGAGCAATGAGAGGAAGCCAATGAAGGTGGTCAAACATGAAAGCAGAAATGTGGGATGAGCGAGGAAGTCGGGCTACTAGCCTGGCCGCAGCATTTAGAACAGACTGAAGAGGAGAGAGACGAACCTTTGGGAGACCAACCAAGAGAGAATTACAGTAATCAATCCGAGAGCAGATGAAGGCGTGGACAATAGAGCTAAAGACAGAGGAGGAGACCGAGCGTCGGATTGCTCTAAGACGCCTCAGGTGGAAGTAAGAGGAACGTGTAAGATTGGCAATATGTTCAGAAAGGTAAGGGTGCTATCCAGGACTACGCCAAGGTCTCGTACAATATGAATGAAGCAACCTAACTATAAAAGTTTTCTTCATATTATGGTCAACCAAAGGTAAAACACGGTCATGTGACCGGGGTCGAAGGGAATAGGCCAACGGCTTTCATGGAGGAAGAAACCTATGGAGTGGTCTCTCGAGTGGTCTCTCGCTCTCTCTCTCATGATGCAGTTGTAGTCCTTGTTCATGCCTTTGTTACTAGTCGAATTGACCACTGTTCCTCACTACTTGCTGGCCTTCCCCTTGGGGTTCTGGGGCGACTAGATCGAGTTCTACGCTCGGCTGCTCGGCTTATTGGACGGCTTCCTAAGTTCTCTCCTGTCTCTGCATGTCATGCGTGATGTGTTGCATTGGCTGCCTGTGTCTCAGCGGATCTCATATCGCACTGTGCTGCTCTCGTTGTGTTCTTGGCTGCGCTCCATCTTACTTGCGCGATCTTTGCCGCCCAGTGTCTGATGTTGCAGCGCGTCGGGTGCTTCGCTCTGCGACGAGGGGTGAGTTCCTTGTTCCACGGGCTCGCTTGGCTATTAGGCAGCGCCGTGCTTTTTCAGTTGTGGGCCATTCCATCTGGAATGACCTCCCACTTAAGCTCCGTTTTTTACTTGTAAGCCATCCTACAGGGTTCTACAAGTCCCTCAAGTCTTTTTCTTTAGTCGTGGCTGGCCCGGGAGCGCTCCTGAGTAGTTTCTTGAAGGGGCGCTATATAAATGCTCTGAATGAATGAATGAATGAATGAATGAATGAATGAATGAATGGAGAACATGGCCCGGGTTTCCCAGGACCGCCGAAAACAGGGAAGTGTAGGCTTTAGGGCATAATTGTTCAAAGGTTGGGCTATCACTTGGAAGGTATCGCTGACGGATCAATCTGTTCATTACAGACTGGAGCATTCCCTACTCCCTTTGGCTGGCAAAGCCCCACCATGCCGGAGCAGCATACACCGTTGTCGCCCTCACCACATCGTAAAGCTCAGGACCAGATAGACCATGGGCAGTTAGTATGCGCAGGGCATAAATGGATTGCCTAGCCCTGCAGCATATTTTGGCAATGTGCATCTCAAAACTTAAAGTTTCAGTGAGCATAACCCCCAGTAATTTCATGCTATGTACTCTGGTCACTCCCTGGGTGGCCGCAGGGGATCAGGACACCCCCTCTTCTCCCGATCCCTTTTACGATCATCTCTTGCGTCTTTTAATGGTTTAGTTTAGGTTGCATGCTTTTGCCCAATTTGTCACATGTTCTAGCTCGGCTGAATCAGTGGCTCTATTAGAAGAAGTTATCAGTAGGCTAAGTAACTATATATATTATAGCCTATCATCAGCATACTTTAGTATCAAATTTCCAATGTGAATAGTCTTGAGCTTAGATATTGTTATTATAAAACTGTTCGGCCGAGAGCCCGAACCCTGTACAAAAACTAGAGTTGATATTTATGAGGGAAGATGTGACGCCGTTGAATTTAGTTCCATGGCCCCGATACTTCAGGAAGGTCACGATCCAATTGTTAGACTAATGTAGGCTACATCATAATTCCCGTATACGGCATTGACCGTAGGCTATTATTGTAGGCCTATCTAAAAATGCATATATATAGCGTTTCTCGCTGAATAGGCCTAACTGTTCAGAAGCGCTCTCAGCACGGAAGCCCGGGGGAAACGAAACGCTTTCAAAGAATGAGAGACCGACGAGTTAAAACCAGTCTTTATCTTGGCCCCAGCATCTCTCTAGCTCCTGGTGCTTTTCGACGTCTCCTGCTTTTGACATGGTTGACCATGTGATGATTGTACGTGATCCTGCTTAACCGTCTGCAATAATTATCCGGTGGTCTCTCTGGAATTCCCCTTCTTTGGTTTAAATCCTATACCTCACCGACCGCTCGCAACTGTGGCCAAAACAGCGAGTAAAGCTGATGACAGACTAGCTGCTTTTCGCTGCGATCAGAACTAGGCTAATGCTGATCATGTTCTACGCCGGCTGTAACCTCGACCCCGGGAGACTACATACACCCTCCGTCCTAGTCCTCATCAATTCTCGCTTCCACCTATAGAGACACCAAAAACGTTATTCCTAGGTTGCTTTACAAGGGCATCTAAACAATTTACCTTGACCAAACTTTAAACGGTAGGCCAATAGCCGATGCCTGCACAGCGCACATATTTTTTCTTGTAATCGCATTGGGTTCTGACATTAATGTGTTAAGGAATAAACGAAGATTCTATTCTATTCAGATGATTATCCTTGCAGATTCCAGAAATCAGTCGGTTGCAGTAAATTTCGGTTTTCCCCCGGCTCGGCAGTCGGCCCCGTCCTCCACAATCTCTCTACTACTGATATCTCGCTTTTATTTACCAAACACAGGGCAAATGGTCACCTTAACCCTCGGGCTACCAAGGGGGGGGGGGGTTATTACGACCCCCTAGGTTTTTTGCTTCAAAAACTTGTTCCATGTGGAATATAATTTTGATATTTTAGGTAGCTGTAGCAGGATCATTTGCGCACATTTTGAGGTAAACATCATTGTGATATCTTACGCCATTCAAAAGTTACACCCGATATACCCTAGGTACCGGTGGGGGTTGATACACCCCCCATTAATTTTTCGTCTATGGCGTACTCATTTTTCTTCCTGGAAGAGAAACAAATATACCATTCTTTAGAGGGAATGTAGGGCTTCATTTGCATACTTAAATGTTTGTCTGTTGAAAACCGGAAGTGATCAAAATAAATAATAATACGCGTAATATGCGTGAAAAATGGCTGAATGGAAGGACTCCCCCTTAGTTTTTTGTCGGTAGCGTATTCATTTATATTCATGGAAGAGAAACAAAGATACCATTCTTTAGAGGGAATGTAGGGCTTCATTTTCATACTTAAATGTTTGTCTTTTGAAAACCTGAAGTGATCAAAATAAATAATAATACGCGTAATCTGTGTGAAAACGGCTGAATACAGCATCACAACGTAAATCGATATATATGTATGGATAGTTTTTTGTCGGTAGCGTATTCATTTATATTCATGGAAGAGAATCAAATATACCATTCTTTAGAGGGAATGTAGGGCTTCATTTGCATACCTACATCTTTGTCTTTGAAAACCGGAAGTGATCAAAATAAATAATAATACGCGTAATATGCGTGAAAAATGGCTGAATGGAAGGACTCCCCCTTAGTTTTTTGTCGGTAGCGTATTCATTTATATTCATGGAAGAGAAACAAAGATACCATTCTTTAGAGGGAATGTAGGGCTTCATTTTCATACTTAAATGTTTGTCTTTTGAAAACCTGAAGTGATCAAAATAAATAATAATACGCGTAATCTGTGTGAAAACGGCTGAATACAGCATCACAACGTAAATCGATAAATATGTATGGATATATATATGTATGGATGCATATTTATACGTATATAAAAATGTGTAGGTATGTATTTGTGTATCTTGGATGCATATATGCATAGATCAGTTTTAACTTTTAAAACACACATAATTTTATATTTGTTTATCCAAAAGTACAAAATGTACGCAATAATATAAAATATCGCTAATTAAGGGGTTCCATTGTTAAAAGTGATGTAATTTCGAGGTGCATTCACATAATGTACAACTAAATATACCATTCTGTGCAGAAATGAATGCTGAATCCAATGCTGTATTACAAGTTATGATATGTGAAACCGAACACGAAATCCAGGGGGTCGTCTGAACCCCCCCTTGGTAGCCGATGTCACAAAAAAAGCTTGGTAGCCCTAGGGTTAATGCAGATGATGCCCATGGTACATGGTCCAACATCAGATACAAGATTCAAGATTCCTATTTTGATTAGGCATGTTATAAATGACAGCTACCGTAGTCTAATAACAACAACAGCAACAGCAAAAACAACAACAAAACAACAACAATAATAATAATAATAAAAATAATAATAATAACAGCAACAGCGAAAACAACAACAAAACAATAATAAAAAAATAATATTAACTCTACCTACTCAGCTCCACTGACTGCCTTTAGTAAGCATTACAAAGAAAATGCTTCATTTTCTATAATTCTGCTTTGACTAGTGTTTAACGTAGACCTCTCAGAGTGATTCAGCCTCAACAGAGGCCTATAGGGTCGGCATCGGAAGACAAGCCGACTTGACCAAAGTGACGGTTTCTTTCTTTCCTTCCTTCTTTCCCGACTTTTCTTTCTCTCCTACACTTTCATTTTTTTTATTCAACATTCACTCTTTTCGTTTTCTTCAACCTCATTTTGCCGCCAATGCACAATGCAGCCCGGGCGACTCGTCCCCCCTCTGTCCCCCGTTCGGTACGCCACTGAGCATGAGCAATTCACGACTTGCATATTTATTTAGAGGCTAAGAACAGAATTAAATGTATCATAAAAATCACCAAAGAAAACAAACCTCCAAATATTCAGGATACATGACAATCTTTAATACAGATTTATCCTTCATACTGACCAAGCATAGCTTCCAACACTTATTCTATGTAGAATCGTCTAAATAATCTTATTACATAATAAACTATGAATGCAACAACACTAGGCAAAGTATCAACAGCATAAAGTAATCTCACAAATCGATGTACAGCAAACCGCTCTGTTAGTTATCTAGTCCAGCAGAAGTATTTGTGCATCTAAATTTATATTTAACAATAAATTTGTCAAGTAGTGGAACCAAGAAAGAAAGACTTTACTGCATCTTTAGTAACTACACCATGAAATTTCATTCCAATGATCTCCAGCAATTCTACAGTCTCACAGTTATGTGAGAATAAGGGGTTGGACATTTGGATTCTCTACATCAGAATGCCTACTATCGATGTATTCTTAAGTGAATGTCCTACAGAGTAGCCTAACTATTCATGTGTACACTTTTACCTCAAATTACAATTGTTTCAATATCTAACTACATAATTCAGCACATGTCAATAGCATCTTTTCTCTATATCAAATTATAACTGTTTTCAAATATGTGGATGATAATTCATTCACCACAGGTTACAAAGTAAGTCGTCAGGTGGAGAAAATCGATGGCTAGAACAATGCTCAAGAAATTCTTTCTCCATTTCAAGCAATTCGTCACATATACCACATCCGAAAGATTTTGACAAACACCCTTTTGCATACTCAGGAGATTTGAATTTGCAAGTATACGGAAATTCTCCATCTTTAATTTTCCGTGAAGGACTTGAAATTCCACTAGAATCCGGATATTCGTTCTTTGGGAAATGTTCATATGGTTTATCAATAACGCCTGTATTACTATATGTGTTGAAATGATCAGACAGGTTAGCAAATACTTCACTTCCCATATTAAGATCCTCTAGCTGTGTTCCTGTATGGAGTTTTAAATCCTTCACTGAAGAAGTACTCTTGGTACAAGGTTTGTTGTGCGTCTGTTGGTTGTCAGTTGCATGAGTTCTTCTGTGTGTCTTTAGATTTCCAATTTGTGGGAATCCTTTATTACAAACCTCACATGTGTATGGCCTTTCTCCTGTATGAGTTCTCATATGACTCTTTAGACTACAGGCAAATCTATATGTTTTCTGACATAACTGGCATCTGTATGGTTTTTCACCGGTATGGGTTCGCATATGCACTTTCCGATGACCATGATTAACAAATGATTTCTGACATAACTGGCACTTGTATGGTTTTTCGCCAGTATGGGTTCTCATATGCACCTTCAAGCTCCCTCCTTGGATAAATGATTTCTGACATATGAGGCACTTGTATGGTTTTTCGCCAGTATGGGTTCTCATGTGCATTTTCAGATGACTACTGTTAGCAAATGATTTCTGACACAAGTCACACTTGTGTGGTTTTCCACCAGTATGCGTTGTCATGTGTGTTTTCCTGTGGGTACCATTAGCAAATGATTTCTGACATAACTGGCATCTGAATGGTTTTTCACCAGTATGGATTCTTTTGTGTGTCTTTAGATTTCCAATTTGGGTGAATCCTTTATTACAAACCTTGCATATGTATGGTTTTTCTCCTGTATGAGTTCTCATATGATTCTTCAGACCACAGATAACGGAAAATGTTTTCTGACATAACTGGCATCGGTATGGTTTTTCACCAGTATGTGTTCTCATGTGCACTTTCAGATTAATACCTTGAGAAAATGATTTCTGACAAAACTGGCACCTGTATGGGTTTTCGCTAGAATGGGTTCTCATGTGCTTTTTCAGAGTACTACTGTCATTATATCGTTTCTGACATAACTGGCACCTGTATGGTTTTTCGCCAGTGTGGGTTCTCATGTGCGTTTTCAGAGTACTACTTGTAGTAAATGATTTCTGACATAGCTGGCACCGGTATGGTTTCTCGCCAGTATGGCTTCTCATGTGAGCTTTCAGTTCATTACTTTGAATAAATGATTTCTGACAAAGCTGGCACACGTATGGTTTTTCACCAGTATGGGTTCTGATGTGCATTTTGAGATGACAATATCTAGCACATGTTTTCTGACAAAAGTGACATTTGTACGGTTTCTCTCCAGTATGGGTTCTCATGTGGTTTTTCAGACTACCACTGCCATTAAATGATTTCTGACATAACTGGCACGTGTATGCTTTCTCACCAGCATGGGTGCTCATGTGCCTTTTCATGTTACTATACTGTGCAAATGTTTTCTTACATAACTGGCACTTGTATGGTTTCTCACCACTATGGATTTTCTTATGCACCACCAAGCCACTTACTTGAGTAAACGATTTCTCACAAAAATGACATTTGTAAGGTTTCTCTCCAGTATGGGTTCTCATGTGCTTTTTCAGAGCACTACTGTAAATAAATGGTTTCTGACAGAACTGGCAACTGTATGGTTTTCCTCCCATATGGGTTTTTGTTTGCGCCATCAGGCCACTGACTTTATCGACTATTTATCTGTTTCTCTCCAGTATGGGTTCTTTGATGATCACCTTGAACACATGGTTTCTGAAATAAGTTACATCTGTGTGGGTGTTTTAAATGATTCGTAATGTGCTTCTCCAATCACCAGATTCTGGAAAACGTTGAGATCTATACATATGGCTTTTGTAATAAGCATGAGTTTTGGTAAGCACTTTAAAGTAATTGCCTGTAAAAACAGTTTCTGCAATTGTTGTTGTCATAGCCTTTCCAGCTGAAAACAGTTTCACACATTTGTGACGACTTCATATAAGTTTGTGTTTCAGATGCTCACAAGAGGGATTCATGTTTCATTTATTAGTAGCAGTTATTTTTCGAGTAAACTATGACATTATTCACAGAGAAATGACTTTATGACGAAAATACTGAAGCTATCCAGCCCTTGTATATCAGCAAATCTTTCTGCTATTGTTCAGTATGACTTTGACTGACGATGAGATAGTTGACATTCGTACAACCTGTGGACAGATAAATCCACTGCAATGTTCTTGATGCAGATTAATGAGATGTAGACCGTGTCCTACAACTGCATTTTGAAGCTCTAACAGAATTTAGCTGGTCTTCGTCATGTGCTTGCTAAAAAGAACAGTACAAATCAATTTTTATAAATGTTGAAAAATGTAGAACATAATTTCTTTGCTGCTCATAACAGTAGAACGTCTCTTATTCATTCGAAGTTGAGTGACTAGTTAGTAGTAATGATAAGGCACAGTTTAAGATATTCATCAAATAATTTATTTTCTGCTAAGATGATGACTTGCTTAAACCATTTATGTTACAGCTCTGCCTTACACCTTTACTAACAAGTACATCATTCCATGAAAACATGGGCGTATTTGGGGGGGGGTTACGGTTCAACCCCCTCCCCCAAATGAATTGCTGATAATTGTTTTATGCTTTTATATGCAAAATATAAAAAACTTAACTTTTGCGAACATGTCCAATGGAATTGGAAGCCCCCTGAAACTGTCTCCTGGCTACGCTACTGCATGAAAAGTTAACTAAAAGAATGAAAATTTTAAATCATCATTGTCTCAAATCCTTAGTGGTTCCGAAAAGTAGCACAGCTGAAACATTATAATTCGATATGATTCAACTGAAATATTCACAAAAGCACTGGAGATAAAAGGGACAACAATTCTTAATTAATGTTTGGTTTATGTTGCCAATTAATAGAACAGAATGTGATTTATTGGAAAGCCAACTGTGAACCGCATCTTAGCGTAGGCCTACATTAAAGATAAATTCAAATTCAAATTCGCTACTCTTAGACTCGTTATTGTTAAGAAATTTTATTATTGTTAAGAAATTTTATTAATAAACACTATCATTGTCCCTATTAACAAATAGGCTTACTGTGCTATAAAATGCACCAACGTAGACCTACATGTAGCTGTAATAGAAAAGGATCGAAAAGCAAACTTCCTTGAAACATTATGCATTATGATGATCTACTTTATTTCAATATTTTATTTCACTTTAAGTCACATGTGTGATTTAAAATAATGCATACTCAGTTGATTTTAAATCTTTTCAGGTATGCAACTCTCATGCATTTTCTATATCAGGGCAGTGCAAAGTATCGTTACACAGCTAATGCAAACTGTGAATCTTTAACTTAATGAAATTGGCAATGCTCATGGCTATATTATTGCTACATAGTTTAGGTTCTAGCCAACTCTTTTCTAATGTGATAGATTTACTGAATATGACGATTATCACATTGATACCATTTGCTTCTTTGAAAAGACTTGAATAAAGTTTCAGCTGACTAATAACATCTAGAGCTCATTTTCTCACATAAACCGGCATGTCATCTACACTGTGTCCCGATGAAAAGTAGACCCCAAGAAAAAGTGTCATAACTCGGTGAAAACTTTTAGCATGTGTATGAAATTTTAAAAACAACAACAGTAGCCATATTGCCATCAAGGTAAAGTCGTAGTTTACGTTGCTAAATTATTCTAATGTCTTCACTGCCGTACTTGACGTTGGTAAGTAAGCAGTCTACCTATGTGCATGTTAACTATCATCAATCCAGCTTCCATTTCATCGAGAAATATTTTCATCAATCCAACTTCCATTTAATTGGAAAAAATTACTTTTATCAATCCAACTTCTATTTGACGAAAGAAATATTTTTCATCAATAGAACTTTTATTTAAGCAAAGATATATTCTCATGGATCCAGCTTCTAATTACGGAAACAATTATTTTCATCAATCGAGCTTCTATTGAATCGAAAACTTAATTTCATCCATCCAGCTTCTATTTACCGAAAAAATTATTTCAATCACTCCAACTTCAATTTTGAACACAGGAATGTTTTCATCAATCCCACTTCCATTTAGGGAAAAATTTCTTTCACCAATCCAGCTTCCATGTTAAAGTGACAATATCAAATAATTTAGCAACGTAAACTACGACTTTACCGCCATCAAATCTTAACGCCGTTTGGAAATGTTGGTGACTCTGTCAAGCTTATGAACGATTGAGATCCAGTACTGAAAAGTGGAAATTTCCAACATACAAGAGCCGTAAGGAAGTGAAGTTCAGCTACAGCTAGTGTTCGTAGACGTGGACTCCACTGTTTGATGCCCCGGTCGATGATCACGTGGTCAAACACTCTAAATTATTCGCCCACCGTAATTCTTCTTTAAAAATAGAAGCTGGATCCATGAAAATGTATTGCTTAAATAGAAGTGAAATTGATTAAAATAATTCTAGCTTAAATAGAGGTTGGACTGATGAAAATAATTTTTGCTTAAATAGAAGTTGGATTGATTAAGATAGTTCTTGGCCTCTCCGAATTCCGCTCCGAATTGCCCGGCTCCCAATTGTCCGCTCCGAAATGTCCGGCTCCGAATTGCCCTAGAACCAGGCTTTTTATCAGAATGTTGTAAAGTATTTATTTGGGCCTAAGCATTCAATTGCTCCTTCTTGATTACAGTTGCTCGCTCTGAGGAGCCAAGTCTCCGCAGTAAATTCTCGTTACCAATGAAATAGTCCAACACATAGAACTTCTCACAAGAAACATTCTTCATATTGTAGGCTACTTTGTAAAACTGATTAACTTCAACAAGCGTGTGTATAGCCGTTAAAAGCTGCCATGAGATACATGTAATAGCCTAAAACAACAAAAATACAGAGTCAGACATTTCCCAGGTTTTCAGCATTGCTTGCTGGACAGAGGACAAAAGGGAGGATTTTTCCTCTTTTTGCCGGTCGTTTGGCAACCATAGCCATAGCCTACCTATAGCCTTCAATTTTCTTCCTAGAAGAGAAACAGATAGGCCTAGCCTATACCATTCTTTAGAGGTAATGCACGGCTTAATTTGCTTGCTTACTTATTCATCCAGTTCAGACAATGACCGCTTAAATTGCAAATTTCTTTGAAACCTTACATAAGTCATTTGAAAATGTTATGTAACCAACACCAACATCCATTCTCTTTGAATTTGCAGGACAAAGTTTACTTGTATGAGAATGCATTTTGATAAAATATTCATTGGGCCCAAAACAAGAGCAGTTTTAGATAAATCTTAGGCATTACCACACAACACGATTGTATAAAGTTTGTTAAAACGACTGTGCGACATAATTATGTTAATGAAAAATTGAATGTAACATAAGTAACGAGCGACAACATGACAATACACTATTTACAAAGTAAAAACTCAAATTACGAATAATATTGGTTTTGAAACATGCAGTCAACTGTTAAAGCATATTCTTTACAAAATTTTCACATTTTCAATCAAAATTTTTATTTATTTAGCAGAACTAGCATTTATACGCATGTTTACCATCCAAAAGTATAAAAAAATAAACATCTTTCGCCCGTTGTAAATGTAGCTTGCTAAAACAAACCCATGCAGAACCCAATTATGCACATTTTTAGTTTTTTTAAAATATTTTTTGAAAAAGTACTAGCTAACAAAATATCAGATTGTATTCTGTGTTAGTCTATATTCTAGACCAGTGATTCCCAAAGTGGTGGTCCGCGGAGCGGTGCCCGAGCTTTCAGTTGCCGGTCCGCGGAGTGAGTCAAGAAACTGGTCTCAGAATGAAGAAATGGCTAGGCTATATTTTTAAAAGTCACAACAAAAAACACTTATTAGGCTAGCAGTTGAAGGGCAATAGAGTCGTAGAATTGGCTAAACATGCATTTAAATCAATTATTTTTAAGACGTATTTGAAGAATCTATTTTTAGATGATAAAAAAAGAAATAATTAATAAATTAGATACTGGTCCTCCTGCAGTAGGAAAATTCCTGCTGGTCCATGACACTGAAAAGTTAATTCTGCCGGTCCGTGACACTGAAAAGTTTGGGAAGCGCTGTTCTACATGTAGACTAAATTTTCTTTGAAATGCCTAAAAATGCATAATAACAACTTTGAACGTTAACCCTCGGGCTACCAAGGGGGGGGGGTGCCACCCTCCCTAGGTTTTTTTCATCTCAAACTTTTTCCGTATGGAATAAAAATGTGACCTTTTAGGTAGCTGTAGGGGGTTCATTTACACACGTTTTGAGGTAAAATGTGAGATGATATCTCACACCGTTCAAAAGTTATACCCAATATACCAGAGGTACCAGAGGGGGTGGATACCACCCCGCCCCTAGATTTTCGACTATATCTTATCCGTCATTTAATATTAAGAGACACAAATTATACCCTTCTATAGAGGGAATGTTGGGCTACATTTCTATGGTCACTGAGTTGACCTGAGACAACCGGAAGTGCTCAAAATAAATAATAATACGCGTAATATGCGTGAAAAATGGCTGAATGGAAGCACTCCCCCTTAGTTTTTGTCTGTAGCGTATTCATTTGTCTTCCTGGAAGAGAAACAAAGATACCATTCTTTAGAGGGAATGAAGGGCTTCATTTGCATACCTACATCTTTGTCTTTTGAATACCGGAAGTGATCAAAATAAATAATAATACGCGTAATCTGTGTGAAAATGGCTGAATACAGCATTACAACGTAAACCGATATATATGTATGTATATATATGTATGGATGTACATTTATACTATATAAACATGTGTAGGGATGATTGTGTGTATCTTTTATACATAGATTAGTTTCAAAACACACATAATCTTATATTTGTTTATCCAAAAAGTACAAAATGTACGCACTAATATAAAATATTGCTAATTAATGGGTTCCGTTGTTAAAAGTGATGTAATTTCGAGGTGCATTCACATAATGTACAACTAAATATACCATTCTGTGCAGAAATGAATGCTGAATCCATTGCATATATTACAAGTTATGATACGTGAAACCAAACACGAAATCCAGGGGGTGTGGTAACCACCCCCCCCTTGGTTTCCACCCCCCTTGGTTGCCGATGTCAGAAAAAAAGCTTGGTAGCCCTAGGGTTAAGTGCACTAAGAGGAGAAATTTGCGAACAGGGATGTAAGAGACTGAGAAGCAAAGTCCTTCACAGGTTGCTAGAGAATTACGCGTTACCATCAAGACCTTAAACTCAAAGCACCTCCGTCAATGTGCTCTACACTCGCCATTTGCCACTAAAGGTACAGAATGGACCTTGCTTCCGTTAGTTTCGTACAATGATATATAATCCAGTTAAAATTAGATGCAAAAGGTCAATGTGAAGTATAAAACTTCAGAGTACTAAAAATATATTCCATTTAGAGAAATATAAGTATGTGCAATTTACCACATGCAACATATTCATTTAGAGGCTAAAAACAGAATTAAGCATACTACAAAAATTAACAAAAACAACAATCCAACAAATATTCAGGATACAGGACAATCCTAATCACACATTTCTCTTTCATAATGACCAAACAAAACTTCCAACACTCTATCGAAGTAGAATAATCTAATTAATTTTATTACAAAATGCATCATGAATGCAACAACACTAGGCCAAGTAAGATTAGTCTAAAATAGTCTCACAAAATGATGTACTGCTAACCAGTTTAAATTTCTAGTACAGCAGATGTAATATTTAACAATATAGTTGTCAAGCAGTGGAACTCAGAACGAAGATTTTACTGAGTCTTTAGTAAATATATCATAAAATTTCATTTGATGAAAGGCAGCATTTATACAATCTTGCAATTACTCAAGATTAAGACAACACCTTAGTTATGTGGCGTCTATAATGAGGAACATCTGGTTACTTTATATACGAATGCCTATTGTCTATAGGTATTCTGAAATGAAAGAGGTATAAAGTAACTACTGTATTAGTGTAAGTATGTATCCCAGCACCTCTATACCATCTTTTTATTATCTCAAATACCAAGTGTCTTCATTTGTAATAATCATAATTCAACACAGGGCAGCAAATATTCTAAATAATCTTATTACATAATACACTATGAATGCAACGACACTAGGCAAAGTATCAACAGCATAAAGTAATTTCACAAATTGATGTACAGCAAACTGCTCTGTTAGTTATCTAGTCCAGCAGAAGTATTTGTGCATCCAAATTTATATTTAACAACAAATTTATCAAGTAGTGGAACCAAGAAAGAAAGACTTTACTGCATCTTTAGTAACTACACCATGAAATTTCATTCCAATGATCTCCGGGAATTCTACAGTCTTACAGTTATGTGAGAATAAGGGGTTGGACATTTGGATTCTCTACATCAGAATGCCTACTATCGATGTATTCTTAAGTGAATGTCCTACAGAGTAGCCTAACTATTCATGTGTACACTTTTACCTCAAATTACAATTGTTTCAATATCTAACTACATAATTCAGCACATGTTAATAGCATATTTTCTCTATATCAAATTTTAACTGTTTTCAACTGTAAATATGTGGATGATAATTCATTCACCACCGGTTACAAAGTAAGTCGTCAGGTGGAGAAAATCGATGGCTAGAACAATGCTCAAGAAATTCTTTCTCTAGTTCAAGCAATTTGTCACATATACCACATCCAAAAGATTTTGACAAAGATGCTTTTGCATCTACAGGATATTCGAATTTGCTAATATACGGACATTCTCCATCTATAATTTTCAGCATACGACCTGCAGTTCTGCTAGAGTCTGGATATATGTTGTTCGAGAAATGGTCATTTGGTTTGTCAATAACGCCTCCACTGCTAAATGTGATGGAATGATCAGACAGGTTAGTAATTACTTCACTTCCCACTTGAAGATCCCGTGGCTGTGTTCTTGCATGGACTTGAAACTGCTTTGCTGAAGAACTGCTTTTTGTAGATGGTTTCTTGCCTGTGTGTTGATTCTCAGTTGCATGAGTTCTTCGGTGTTTCTTTACACTTCCAATTTCTGTGAATCCTTTACTACAAACCTCACATATGTATGGCTTTTCTCCTGTATGGGTTCTCATATGTATCTTTAGAGCATTGACAACTGTAAAAGATTTATGACATAACTGGCACCTGTATGGATTTTCACCAGTATGGGCTTTCATGTGCATTTGCAGATAACTATGATCAACAAATGGTTTCTGACAAAACTGGAACCAGTATGGTTTTTCACCAGTATGGGTTCTCATGTGCCTTTTCAGATGACTATTCTTAGCAAATGATTTCTGGCATAACTGGCAAATATATGGTTTTTCGCCAGTATGGGTTCTCATGTGCTCTTTCAGATAACTATGATCAGCATATTGTTTTTGACATAGCTGGCACCTGTATAGTTTATGTCTTGCGTGTTCAGTTATTCTGTGTTTCTTTAGATTTCCAATTTGTGTGAATCCTTTAGTACAAACCTCACATATGTATGGCTTTTCTCCTGTATGGGTTCTCATATGTATCTTTAGAGCATTGACAACTGTAAAAGATTTATGACATAACTGGCACCTGTATGGATTTTCACTAGTATGGGCTTTCATGTGCTTTTGCAGATAACTATGATCAACAAATGGTTTCTGACATAACTGGCACCTGTATGGCTTTTCACCAGTATGGGTTCTCATGTGCCTTTTCCAAGAACTACAAAAGCCAAATGATTTCTGACATAACTGACACCTGTATGGCTTTTCACCAGTATGGGTTCTCATGTGCCTTTTCAGATGGTCACTTGTGGCAAATGATTTCTGACATAACTGGCACATGTATGGTTTTTCACCAGTATGGGTTCTTATGTGCATTTTCAGATGTTCACTTGCGGCAAATGATTTCTGACATAACTGGCACATGTATGGTTTTTCACCAGTATGGGTTCTTATGTGCATTTTCAGATGTTCACTTGCGGCAAATGATTTCTGACATAACTGGCACATGTATGGTTTTTCACCAGTATGGGTTCTCATGTGCCTTTTCAGATTTTCACCTGTGGAAAATGATTTCTGACATAACTGGCACCTGAAGGGTGTTTCGCCAGTATGGGTTCTCGTGTGCCCTTTTAGGTGACCACGTTGAGTGAATGACTTCTGACATAACTGACATGTGTATGGTTTCTCTCCGGTATGAATTCTCATATGCGTATTCAAATTACTAACCTTACTAAAAGATTTCCAACATATCTGGCACTTGTATTGCTTTTCCCCTGCATGTTTTGTGATATTCGCCATTAGGATATTCACTTAATTTATAAAATTTTCAATGTGTTTCTTCAGTATGGGTTCTTTGATGAGCTGCCAGGTGATCATCTAGAGGTGAAATAACTGACATTTATCTTGCTTTTGTAAATGTTTTCTCCAATTGCCAGATCCTTCACAAAGTTGGAATTTATAAGGCTTTTCTTAAGCATGAGTTTTGGTATGCACTTCACTTACCTGTGTAAAATGTTGCCTATGCAACACCAGCAGTGTCCAGTTTCTCACTTCACGATGACTTCGGTTTGCGTTTCAGAGGCTGACAATAAGTTATTTTGGAGTAAACTAACAATTAGTCGCATAGAAAAATCTTTATGACGAAATACTGAGGCTATCCGATCTTGTATAATAGTACACTTGAAGTGGATGAAGTTGTTCTTCGTGAAGATTAATGAGATGTAGACCTTGTCTTGCAACTGAATTTTGAAGCTCTAACAGAATGTTGCTCGTTATCCTCGCATACTTGCTAAATATAAAGTCAAAAATATAGAACATAATTTCATTGCTGCTCATTACAGAAGAATGACTTTTCCGCAATCATAGTTGAGTGACGACTTAGTAATAGTGGCAAGGCACATTTCCAGGAATTCTTTAACACATTTCTAGCTCAAAATTGTGTTGGATAAAGCCTAGGTATTACAGCTCTGTCTCTAAACAGACTTCCCGGACACCTGGACTTCGAAGAACACCATTCCATGTAAAGTCAACTAAAATAAAGTCAATTCTAGATCACACCATTCCATATCTTCATAGTAGTTTCCGAAAGTAGCACGCTAAAACCAGATAAATTTGTTAACAGTATATCAGATCATTTTATAGAATACATGACTTAAAACTGACAACTGAAATGTGCACAGATCTCTTCAGATATAAAAGGGACAAAAGTCTTACATGTTCAGTTTATGTTGCTGCTTAAAATAAAGTGCAGTAGCTTATGTTAGCTCGATCGTCCGTCCCTTCTGGCTCATTGCCACTGGTAGGCTACTTGCATATATATTCCGGCAAGGACTCGGTCACCTATCATACACCATGCTTGCAACGAAACTATGGGTAGATGGTATGGTGGGCTTTTGAACATCAGAGGCTTTAAGATACGCCTGAATCCTGATGTCCTATTTTCCACGACAACAGCCAGACGATGTAGCCATCAGCGTTTGAAAATGGTGTATTATAAAAACACTGGGGAATGGAAATGGGAAATCACATCCATAACTATTAAAAAGGCGGTGCGGGGATGTGGTTGAATGGTAATTCTATGGCACGAAGACCAAGGGACGTGGGTTCGATACCCACTAACTCCATAAGGTTAACTTAGCCTTCCATTCGCTATGTGGCATTGGTAAAATGAACAGTAGGGCAGCTGTGCGTCTTGCAGGCTGCCATACCGTTAAATTCGGTTCCGCGACACTTCATCTACCGACATTTCGTCTACGACACTTCGTCTTCAGAAACTTCGTCTTCAGACACTTCGTCTAACGACATTTCGTCTACAAGTGTATCTTTATTCATTACGGCTAATCAACAGAGGCCGCTTTTTATAGTTTCGCTAAAACGTGCTATATATTCTCAGGAATCCAGCTTCTAATTACTGACAAGATTATTTTCATCAATCCAGCTTCTATTGAATGGAAACTTATTTTCATCCATGCATCCAGGTTGATTTCCAGCTTCTATTTACTGGAAAAATTATTTCAATCAATCCAGCTTCTATTTCAACACAGGGATCTTTTTATCAATCCCACTTCCATTTAGGGAAACAGTTTTTTTGATAAATCCAGCTTCCATTTTAAAGTGACAATATAAAATAACTTTGTAGACGAAATGTCTGTAGACGAACTGTCGTAGACGAAATGTCGGTAGACGAAGTGTCGTGACACCTTAAATTCGAATTCTGGTAAACTTGTTATCATCTGTTACTAGGTAGTAGGCCCTATATCAGGTAATCTTACTGTGTACATGCATAGTAGGGTGGTCCAGCAACCATAGAGAAAAGTTTAAGTTTGTGGAATTATTTCTCCACAAGGCTTATTTTTGTCCACTGGGCATAGATAGCTTGCCTGTTAAATTTCAGCCTAATTGTGCAACATTTAGAGGTCAACCCATTCTCAACATTTTACTTGTGTGCTAATGTGTCTTTTTGTCATGTTTACAATGGACGAAAAAGAGTGTTCACTGGCAGGACCGTTATTGCTGCACTAGAACGGCAAAATGTTGCCCGACATTAATGGATCAAAAGAAAATGTGGACCACATAGCTGCTGTTGTCACTGGAAATGGTCAGGAAACCTTTTGACAATTCCAAAAATGGAGAAGTACAGGTGAGTCTCAGGCCAAGACCTGTTTTGAAGTAACTGAGAAAATTAATGGAATCTGAGTTCACAGATCAAAGGCCTCGTATTTGACACAACAACCAGCAACACAGGGCTTCATAAAGGCGCATTTTTTAGAATTGAAAAGGCTCTGGAAACTGAAATGGTCTGGCTTGCATGCTGTCAACACGTCATGAAAGTCGTCTTGTTAAATGTCTTCTTGTCTCTGTTTGGTCCCACCGAAGGTCCATCCACTGCGCTATTCAAGCGATTTAAGAAAGAATGACCATCAGTGAACCAAGATGCTTCTTTCGCAGCAACTGATGAACTATTTCAGGATCCATTATTGAACAAACTGCGACAGGAAGTGCTCGGCTATTTACCAGGTGCTCTTGAAACCCAGCAGCCAAGGGACGATTATCAGGAATTTCTACGTTTATTTTCTGGTTTCTTGGTGAACTGAAGGCAGTGAATCATTTTGAGCTCCAGGTTCAACGCATCACGCCAGATAGATGTCAAAAGCCATTTATGCACTGAAAATATTCCTTTTTAAGACTCAATTCAAGTTGACTGCTCGTGAATCCAAGAAAATCACAGATTTGGCTCTGTTTGTCCGCCTTGTTTATGTCAACCAGTGGAACGAAGCACCGCGTCGAATCCGAGCCCCTCTCAATGACATCAAATTTTTATCAGTTCTGAAGACCTACCCAAGCCAGGCTGTTGCTAGCAAAGCACATGCAGCATTTTCAAGGCACCTCTGGTTTCTGTCTGAACATCTGGTGGTCATAGCCCTTTTGATGACAGAGTCTCATCAAAAATGAAATGAAAGATAGTGCGAAATCTGTAACGGCCAGGATTATCATTTATCAGATACCCCTTGGTGTGTGCAGTTGACAAGTGAATCTGAACAGCTGAAACTGGAGGATCTGGTGACAGAAAGGACATCTTTCTTTGATGTCCTAATGGAAAAAGGCAAAGAAAAGACTCAGTTGTTTATCAAGAAACCACCAGAACAGTGGACAGGTGATCCAGCCTTTAACAGATTTTGCGAACTGGCTGCACGCATGACAGTGGTGAATGACGTAGATGAAAGGGGAAACAGTCTTATCGAAAAGCACAATGACATGCTGACAAAGAAAGAGGAACAGAAACAGTTTATTCTTCAACTGGTCGCAAATCATCGCAAGATTTAACCAACTCCATCCAAGACAGCGCTCATGTCATACTTTTAACCATTGCGGAACAATATATGTATTTTTTTGAGATAACATAAAAAGTGCCAAATGGGTTGACCTCTAAATATTATTTGTTTTCATTAAAATTTTGCATGATTGTTATAATCATGATAAAGAACAAAACTATAACCTTGTGGACAACTGAAATCTGCTACTTGATTTTTGTGGACCACCCTAATGCATAGGCGTAGCTACATGGAGGCATGAGGATGCAGTTGCCTCCTCTTACATTTTTATATCCTGGAAATTCGATTGACCAATGAACCCAATGACCAAGATTTTGCCAATGGTCTGTGACATTGCCTCCTCTTGAATTTATGTCTGGCTACGTGCCTGTGTACATGTCAGTTTGAATGAATAAAGATTTATTATAATTATTATTATTATCATTATTATTATTATTCCAAGCACGACGAAAACGACAAAAACGAATCAAGTTAACAGCGTGAACGGGACTCCTCTGACTACATTGTGGATTTGTGGTTTATCTCGTTTCGGCAGAGGAGGCAACAAGGCTTCTTTGGTCAGCAACGAGCAAACCTCTGTTCAAAAACGAAATTGTCTGAGGATAGTAACATAGAAAATTCAAACAATGCAAAGAGTAATCAGTGAAATGAGAAGAGCAAGAATGCAGAGCACGGGGTTGACAGAGGTCAGATGGAACTTCGTGAAAGGATGATGGAGGCTTAACCATTGACGGAGCAAGGGTTAGATATTCGGGAGGGAATAAGCATTGATGTAAAGTGCTGTGGCAGATTGTGTCATTAGCATCGAAAGACATGCATACGGAATGATGGTTGTCAATTTAAGGGTAGAACCAGAGTTAAAGACATGTACAGATGTAGAAACAGGCAGAGGTTTGGCAAGTGTGTATGGTGGATCAGATAATTGCAATAATACAATCCTGAAGCACTTTGAAAATGTGGATGAAGGTAACAAGATTTGCAGATGACCCGGCAATGGCTGCAACTACCAATCTTGGGCTGCAGAGACTATATTGGATGCTCTGAACAAAACATCTGAAGAATAGAGCAAAAAACAAAAAGAAAACAAAGACTGAGTAAATACAGAGGGAAAACAATAACTATTATTTTGTCATCGACGGTGCAGAAATTGAGCACGTCAACTGATAGTGGCAGATGCCGCGCCGAGATTAAGAGAAGAATAGTGCTGCGAAAGAAAAGATTCTGGAACAGAGGAGAGCTTCTGAGTGAACGACTGCGTGTGTACCTATAGTAAAGAAAGGCAAAAGCCTCTGTATATGGATCTTGTCTCCTCTTTATTGTGTTGACTATTGACCTCTCCTCTTGCATCAGTTTCAATGGATCGGAGAGATCGACTATTGGAAAGGGTTCCGTGACAACTCGTCTACAGACTTTTCGTCTAACGACATTTCGTCTAACGACATTTCATCTACAAGTGTATCTTTATCCATTACGGCTAATCAACAGAAGCCGCTTTCTTATAGTTTCGTAAAAACGTGCTAAATATTCTCAGGAATCCAGCTTCTAATTACTGAAAAGATTATTTTCATCAATCGAACTTCTATTGAATGGAAACTTAGTTTCATCCATGCATCTAGCTTGGTATCCAGCTTCTATTTACGGTAAAAATTATTTCGATCAATCCAGTTTCTATTTTAACACAGGAATGTTTTCATCGATCCCACTTCCATTTAGGGAAACAGTTTTTTCATCAATCCAGCTTCCATTTTAAAGTGACAATATGAAAGAACTTTGTAGACGAATATGTATTTGTTAATGACATCTGTTCATTCAGGTCGGACTTAGAAAATCAATTTCGGGGATCCAGCCGAAATTCCTTTCGCGGATTCGGGTTTCTGGGATTCGGCCCGCACCCTATTACTGTTGCAGTGATACTTCTTGCCATACATAGTCACTTTGAATAAAGCGATGTGCCAGAAAATCGTGACCCTTAAAGGGCAAGTTTACCGTATTTTTTTCATCAATCCTACTTGGGTAAGCCCGTATTTAGGTTGCTAAATTATTTCATATCCTCAAATTAAAATGGAAGCTGGATTGATGAAAGAAAATAGTTTCCATAAATGAAAGTGGGATTGATGAAACCATTTGTGTATTTAAATAGAAGTTGGATTGGTGGAAATAATTTTAACCGTAAATAGAAGCTGTATTGGGTGCGGGCCGAATCCCCGAAAGGAATTTCGGCCGGATCCTCGAAATTCATTCAATTCTAAGTCCGACCCCAATGAACATCATTAAAAATACACATTTGAATAGGCAGTATAACGTATACATCAAGGCCACGTTACGTCTTTGTCATGTTTACAATTTAACTTTGAATAGCTCGACCGCTTTCTAGAAAACTGTTTTTGGGAAATCGGGCTTTTGTCTGTCGGCGTTTTCAGGGATTCGGGTTTCAGGGATTCGGGCTTTCGGGGTAAACCCGTAGTTTAGGTTCCTAAATTATTTTATATCGTCAAATTGAAATGGAAGCTGGATTGATGAAAAAAATTGTTTCACTAACTCGAAGTGGGATTGATGAAACTATTTCTGTCTTTAAATAGAAGTTGGATTGATCGAAATAATGTTTACCGTAAATAGAAGTTGGATTGATTAAACTAAGTTTTTGATGCAACAGAAGCTGGAATGATGAAAATAATTGTTTCCGTAAGTTGAATCTGGACCCATGGGAAAGTTCTTTGCTTACATAAAAGTTCCATTTATGAAAAATATTTCTCTGGTGAAATAGAAGTTGGGTCATTTTTCATTAAATGGAAGCTGGAGTGATTAAAAAAATTATCGATGAAATGGAAGCGGGATTGATTATAGTTATGATAGACATAGGTAGAGTGCTTACTTACCAACGTCAAGTACGGCATTGAAGACATTAGAATAATTTAGCAACCTAAACTACGGGGTAAAGTCGTAGGTTACGTTGCTAAATTATTCTAATGTCTTCAATGCCGTACTTGACGTTGGTAAGTAAGAAGTCTACCTATGTGCATATTAACTATCATCAATCCACCTTCCATTTCAATAAGAACTTTTTTCATCAATCCAACTTCTATTTAATTTGAAAAAATTACTTTTATCAATCCAACTTCTATTTCATGAAAGAAATAGTTTAAATCAAATGGAACTTTTATTTAAGCAAAGATATATTCTCATGGATCCAGCTTCTAATTACGGAAACAATTATTTTCATCAATCCAGTTTCTATTGATTCCAAAACTTAATTTCATCCATCCAGCTTCTATTTACGGGAAAAATTATTTCGATCGATCCAACTTCAATTTTGAACATAGGAACGTGGTAAACCCGTAGTTTAGGTTGATAAATTATTTTATATCGTAAAATTAAAATGGAAGCTGGATTGAGCAAAAAAATTGTTCTGCTAACTGGAAGTGGGACTGCTGAAACCATTTCTATCTTTAACCCTCGGACTACCAGGGGGGCGTGGTTGCCACCCCCCCTACGTTTTTATGAAATTTTTTTGTTTCCATATGGAATATAATTTTGGCGTTTTAGGTAGCTGTAGCAGATTCATTGGCGCACATTTTGAGGTAAACATTATGGTGGTAGCCCACGCCATTCAAAAGTTATACCTGATATACCCGAGGCACCAGGGGGGTGGATACCCCCCCCCTAGATTTTCGAATATATCTTATCCGTCATTTAATATTAAGAGAAACAAATTATACCATTCTATAGAGGGAATGTGGGGCTACATTTCTCTGGTCACTGAGTTGACCTGAGACAACCGGAAGTGCTCAAAATAAATAATAATACGCGTAACATGCGTGAAAAATGGCTAAATGGAAGCACTCCCCCCTTAGTTTTTTGTCTGTAGCGTATTCATTTGTCTTCCTGGAAGAGAAACAAAGATACCATTCTTTAGAGGGAATGTAGGGCTTCATTTGCATACCTACATCTTTGTCTTTTGAATACCGGAAGTGATCAAAATAAATAATAATACGCGTAATCTGTGTGAAAATGGCTGAATACAGCATTACAACGTAAACCGATATTATATTTATGGATATATATGTATGGATGTACATTTATACTATATAAACATGTTTAGGGATGATTATGTGTATCTTTTATACATAGATTAGTTTCAAAACACACATAATCTTACATTTGTTTATCCAAAAAGCACAAAATGTACGCAATAATATAAAATATTGCTAATTAATGGGTTCAATTGTTAAAAGTGATGTAATTTCGAGGTGCATTCACATAATGTACAACTAAATATACCATTCTGTGCAGAAATGAATGCTGAATCCAATGCTATATTACAAGTTATGATATGTGAAACCAAACACGAAATCCAGGGGGTGGTAACCACCCCGCCTTGGTAGTCAGTGTTACAACAAAAGCTTGGTAGCCCTAGGGTTAAATAGAAGTTGGATTGATGGAAATAATTTTTATCGTAAATAAAAGCTGGATTGATGAAACTTAGTTTTTGATGCAATAGAAGCTGGAATAATTAAAATAATTGCTTCCGTAAGTCGAAGCTGGACCCATGAGAAAAGTTCTTTGCTTAAATTAAAGTTCCATTGATGAAAAATTTTTTTCCAGTTAAATAGAAGTTGGGTCATTTTTATCATTAAATGGAAGCTGGATTGATTAAAAATAATTCTCCATGAAATGGAAGCGGGATTGATTATAGTTATGATGGACATAGGTAGAGTGCTTACTTACAACGTCAAGTACGGCATTGAAGACATTAGAATAATTTAGCAAGCTAAACTACGGGATTACCCAGGAACGTTTCATCAATCCCACTTCCATTGGTAAACCCGTAGTTTAGGTTGGTAAATTATTTGAATGTCTTCAATGCCGTACTTGACGTTGGTAAGTAAGCGGTCTACCTACGTCCATGTTAACTATCATCAATCCCGCTTCATTTCATCGTGAATTTTTTTTAATCAATCCAGCTTCCATTTCATGAAAAAAATTATCCAACTTCTATTTAACCCAAAAAATATTTTTCATCAATGGAACTTTTATTTAAGCAAAGAACTATTCCCATGGGTCCAGCTTCTACTTAAGGAAACAATTATTTTCATCGTTCCAGCTTCTATTGCATGAAAAACTTAGTTTCATCAATCCAGCTTCTATTTTCGGTAAAAATTATTTCTATCAACACAACTTCTATTTAAAGACAGAAATGGTTTCATCAATCCCGCTTCCAGTTAGTGAAACAATTTTGGTAATCCCGTAGTTTAGGTTGCTAAATAATTCTAATGTCTTCAATGCCGTACATGACGTGGTAAGTAAGCACTCTACCTATGTCCATCATAACTATAATCAATCCCGCTTCCATTTTATCGAGAATTTTTTTAATCCATCCAGCTTCTATTTCATGAAAAAATGAGCCAACTTCTATTTAACCAAAAAAATATTTTTCATCAATGGAACTTTTATGTAAACAAAGAACCTTTCCCATGGGTCCAGCTTCGACTTACGGAAAGAATTAGTTTCATTATTCCAGCTTCTATTGCATAAAAAACTAAGTTTCATCAATCCAGCTTCTATTTACAGTAAAAATTATTTCCATCAATCCAACTTCTATTTAAAGATAGAAATGGTTTCATCAGTCCCACTTCCAGTTAGGGAAACAATGTTTTTCCTCAATCCAGCTTCCATTTCAATTTGACGATATAAAATAATTTAGCAACCTAAACTACGGGTTTACCACAATTTTTTTCCTTAATGCAGCTTCCATTTTAATTTAACGATATAAAATAATTTACCAACCTAAACTACGGGTTTACCCTTCCATTTTACAGTGACAACATCAAATAATTTAGCAACGTAAACTACGACTTTACCAACTACGGGATAACCCTTTCGGGCTGACCCCCTTGTATTCGGCCAACGCTGAAACCCATGCAATATCGAATAATTTACGACGCTAAACTACACGTTTACCAAAATACTCTAAAATGCACTTTAACCCTAAATTCATGCACAGAGAAATAGAATTTAACCTGGTTTGGCATTAAAGTCGAATTTCTCCATAATCTGGTTCATAATGTCATCAGCACAAAATGGCGACGATTCAAGTTTTGCACTACAACAACAAGCAAACTGGAGTTTTCAAAAGTATATTCTGCCATCTAGCGAATACATTTAACTCGCTACATCGGCACGCATAATGGTATCAGCTTAGTTTTACTTTGTAGGCCTATAATTATAAAATACGTGAAAGGCTCTGAAAGCGTACATTGACAGAACGAAAATCCGCCACGGATTGCACTCTGTCAGTGCTATTCCCAAGCCTGGATAAACGAGGGCGACGCTAATGATCTTTTTTATTACACCAGGGTGAGAATTGCCGAGGGGGTTGGGAGGTTTCAACCCCCCTAGTCTTTCTTAGGCTCCCATAGTAAAGTCTACATTTCACACCCAAACTGCACATAATGATCTTTGTTATCACACCAGGGTGAGAATTGCCCAGGGGGGGGTTGGGAGGGTTCAACCCCTAGTCTTTCTCAGGCTCCCACAGTAGGCCTAGTCTACATTTCACACCCAAACTGCACATAAATCAACGTCTAACCTCCCCCCAGTTATTTTTTTTACAATTCCCATACTGTATCACACAGTGTCTTTAAACTGAGACTACTAGGCTACAATTGACCGAACGACCGAGAATTCTTTACATGGTTATTATTAGGACTTCATAAACTATATCCGCTGTAGCCTAACAGTGTTTCAACAGCAGGTGACAAATGTTAAGCTACATTTGACATTTATGTGAAACCCATAAAATCTTCTTTAAATCAAACGTTTCAAATTGTTCGACAGCTAGGCTACAGATTTAGAACTTATAATATTATTAGCTGAAACAGATACTGAAGATGAAGTGAGAAGCCAGTTTACAAGAAGCATTCGCACAAAATAACGGGAGTAACTTGCAATAGCTGCAAAGACCACCGAAATATTTGACTGCGGTGAACAATAATGTGAAGTCTTGTTTCATGTTGCGTTTAGAGTTGAGATTTCGCTGTAGGCCTACCTAATACAGACTATGGACTAGTTTGTAGGTTATTGTTACAACTGAAGCACCATTATGCTTAAACTGTTCTTGGATAGGGCCTACGTAGATCAGTTAGCAGATGAGAAGTACGCGGGCTCAATAATCGCTAGCCTCATAAAAATTTCCCCAGCCTTTCACTCCCTAGGGGGTGACTTTAAATGAACAGTTGGACAGATGGGCGCCTTGTAAGCTGTCCTACAGATTCCACTCCTGTAAAACCTGTTATCATCAGTTACTACTATATCATGTCATCTTATATAGCCTACTGCGTGAATTAATAAGCGATTATATCCTACTTTAATCATCATATAACGCTGCGCTGGCGTTCTATGGATGAGCGAACTCTATTCAATATAAAAATATAACGCCCGGACTTAATGAAAACAGAGAACTAATTAATTTCTTACTGAAAACATCACGAAAAACAAAAGTTTAAATAAAATCTCACTTAGTAATGCAAAGCGAACGACTCTGTACCAGAGCCCTGCGCCAGCCGAGCCGCGCCGCCGCCGCCGACATTTCTTGGACGCCGCCGCCGCCGATTTTTGTCGGTCGGCGCGTCGGCGCGTCGGCGCCGCCGCCGCCGCCGACAATTTGTCGGCGCGCCGCCGATGCCACACTGATGTGTATAATTCTTGTTGTTGCATTTCGCATGTTTTGCATGATTTCGCCATGATAAATTGTTGCTTCAATGCGAAATAGAAGTCGAAGTCATGTATAGGCCTACTTAAAACCATAAGAAAGTTTTCTTTGCGAAACTTGATTGGGGTTGCTGGAATTTGCGTTGCTGCAAAACTTAAGAATTCCAGGTGTGTGATTAGTTGTGCTGTGTGTATCTTACTGTCTGTTAGCCCGGCCGTACAATAGGTGGTGCTGATGATGGTGATGGTGGTGGTGGTGGTGGTGATGATGGTGATGATGATGATGAAGATGATGATGATCATGAAGATGATGTTGACGTATGCATAAGACAGTGATCATAAACACAGCGATTAACTTCGGTTTTTGCAGAAACAGCTAGGTCTTTACAAAATATCAGGTATTTTGCAATTGCTTTGGAAAATGTGAGGATTGTATGCCTGTTATCGGAGTAATAGCGATTAATGTTAACGCAGATGAAATTCAGTTTAAAAGGGATGTTTGTTTTATCAAGAGAACTTTGGTGATTTATCATTTTAGCGTTCCAAATTATTCGTCCATTGTAATTATTGCTTAAAAGTTGGATTGATGAAATGTTTTGCTTAAGTAGAATCTGTGTAACATTTGTGATTGATGAAAACATTTTTTGTCAAAGTAGAAGTTGGATCGATGAAAATAATAGGGCCTACTTGCTTAAATGGTAACTGGATTGATAACAGTTGTCATGAACATCGCTGTTTTGATGATCGCTATAATTTTTGCCACTCGCTGTTCTTTTACATCGCTATTTTGTGATCGCGTTTTTGACGATCGCTGTTTTGTGATCGCGGTTTTGAACGTAAACCGAAATTACCAACCGACATAATGATTCAGTTGACTCAGTCGCATACTTATAAAGTGACTAAGTCGCTTGATCTTGTCGACTGGATTACCTACTTCTATCGACTTCTATCCGGTAGGCCTATGTTAAGTAATTACAATATACAATATCGCATAGGGGCCGTCCATAAAGTACGTCACGCTCCGAGGGGGGGGTTTAAGAAAGTGTGACAGTTTGTGACGGGGAGGGGTTCAGGCCATGTGTGACGTCACACATTTATTTTTTTAAATTTTATTTATAATTTATTTTTATTTTTTTAGTAGAATTTCATAGCTTTAAAAATAATTTTCAAAAATTTTCTGAAACATTTTAATTAGTTTTATGTCAAAATAGCATGAAATGCATATCTCCTGAATGTGTTTTTCACGATTCCTCTCGCTAGGAGCGCTAGTAATAATGCTGTTGCGAAGCCTTGTTTATGTATTAGCCTTGCTTTCGGAAGTATTATTATTTCTATGTTGAAAGTGTGACGTACTTTAGGGGGGGGGGTCCGAGTTTTGTGACAGTTTGTGACAGGGGGAGGGGGGGTAAAATGGTCAAAAATAGCGTGACGTACTTTATGGACGGCCCCATATTATTCTGACAGATCGATGACTGTGAATTGTTAATGTGAATGTATGAAAGAAGGTCATAACCGTACACGAGTATTTAGAAAAGAAAACAGTTGGCTAAGTCGGAGGCTGCACTGCAGTGTTCGTTCAGCCTGCAATCCTTTCTCTATTTATTAATCCTGTTTACAGTCAGCAGTGGAGCAGTTTTAGACCTACACATAACTGGGAAACGTCAAAACTAACAGCAACGAAAGCATTTTCAGTTACAGACGACCTAGAGAGTCTAACATACTGCAATCATAATTATGGTGCTTGTTATAATTTTAAAATACAGTTTACAATATTGTCATGAATAAATGAGAGCCAATTGACTGCGAAGAGCAAGGGTTGATTTCTGTCCACTCAATAAAAGCCCCATGGTCGATGTTTTCGACCGGGATTGAACTTAGCAAGAACTGCAAGTAATGGGAACTTGCCGTTTCTCCAAACTGTAATCGTAACATCTAGATTTCAGCAGCGCCCAAAAGACGAAGTCGCGGGAATCAGCTTATTCAAAATATTGTTATTCCAAAATGCCAAACCTATTAAGTGAACGAAGTCAGTTGTAGTCGGTAGCTTAGCGTCTGATGTGTACTTTAGGACGGCGGATGACGGAGGTTCCTGTGGCTAGCTCTAATGCATAGGGTGAACAATGACTAGCGTAGTGTATGAAAGGCATGGACATAGCTTGAATGCCGCTTCTCTGTTAGCCTATTTACTTCAATCTTTCTCTCCAGCACTTCAGTGCGACAAAATGCAGCTGTATTCTCATTCATTCATTCATTCGGGATTATTTATATTTGATATTGCCCTCCTTCCAAAATTCAGATTTGCACACACCACCATACGTCAGCAGTTGAGCGTGAAGAACTTGTTCAATAGCCTTACACAGTGACAGCCTGAGTGGAGTCTTGGACCCGTTCTTTCCGTCTTACGCTGCAAACAAGCGGACACCGTGCCCAGTGTCTATTTATTTTCCGAATAGGCTATAACTGGCAATATAAATAAAAGCTATGGAAAGTTAGAGGGTATAACTTTACTTGTTTATTATAATACACATCTTTATATCGTGCATGCAGCTGTCTGGGAATGTTTGCCTACGGATTGAAAATAATGCACTGCCAGTCTTAATGGAAATCCTATTGCAAATATACGCCTCACTACGGCGTCGGCGAAAGCTGCAGCGCAAAGAAAGAAACGCATGGCATGGCCTTACGTCAGATAATCCACACAGCACTGTTTGAATCATGGTAAACATTTAAAGTTATAGCCTACATACCTTCACATCGTTTATATGCGTTGATTTTTTGCAGATTTAGACTACAACCTTTAAATGATTACCTCAAACCAGGAAGCATGTAACTTGACCTACTTAAACAGTTTTTCTTCAATAAGTACAAAGTCAGCAGCTGTAAGTTGTATTAGATGTTTATATTTTAATATTTCACATTTTAATATTCGACTATTCCTAATTGTTACTGTTCTATAACGGTTTAAGGCGTTGTAAGAATGAAGGTAGATCGCGAATGCATCTAAAGAAATACATAAATACATACATAGTTTCTCATCTTTTTAAGAATTATGATGCTTTTCAGATTTGGATTACGACCGTTGCAAAGCTTTCTAAACAGTTTCCCGCTCAGTTTTCATTGCTGAATAACATATCCAAAATTCCACAAAATCCGACCACGGGATCACCCCCCAAAATGCATTTTAACCAAGATGGCGGCCAATATGGCCGCCAACACAGGAATCAAGTATATATCAGGTCATAGGCATGCTAGAATAATAAATGAAGTGTCGAATTTAATACTATCAAGGTCAAAGAATCGATTTATAGTAGTGACAATAGTGTTGGAATGTCACTATCCAAGATGTCGTCCAATATGGCCGCCAAAAAAGAAAAATGTATATATCAGGTCAGAGGTAAGCTGTAATAACAAATGAAGTGTCAAATTTAGTATTTTCAAGGTCAAGGAATCGATTTCTCATAGTGGCAATAATGGCGGAATGTTACTATCCAATATGGCGTCCAATATGGCCGCCAAAACAGAAAAATGTATATACCAGGTCAGAGGTAAGCTGTAATAACAAATGAAGTGTCGAATTTAATACTATCAAGGTCAAAGAATCGATTTGTAGTAGTGACAAAAGTGTTGGAATGTCAATCTCCAAGGTGGCGTCCAATATGGCCGCCGAAAACAGTAAAATATGCAAGTATCGGGTCAGAGGTAAGATATAATAACAAATGAATTGCTTCTGAAGCAATTGCCCAGGTCTAACCCTAAATTGTTTGGACTATTGTGCTTTTGCATGAGATTCGACGACAAGTCAACTCATTATTGAAAGCTAAACCATGACAAACTTGCGGCTTTCCGTTACTAATATATATATTCGTTTAATATAATATTATATACAATTATATATGTATAATTGTATATCTGCCAGTGAAAGCCTCATTACTCATAGAATCCAAGCAGCAATCAAATCATATGAACAATAGGGTGGATTGAAAAAAACGAAAATTGGAAATTGAAAAAGTAATAGCAACCAAAAGTGGCCTAATGGCATGGGGTCAAAAACTGTTCAGAAATTTTTTTAAAATATTAATGTCTTCTGCCCCACCAGAGGGCCAAAGTTACAACAAATAGTGTTTTTTCGAAAAAAATTGCAGGTTTTCCTGCAAAATATTCTAATTAAAAACTTATTAACTCTGATTCAATATACCTTTGGAAAGAGCTATTCAAACTGAATGAAATGATATATTAATTTCCAGAATATGCCCATTCTTGTAGAAGTTATCAACTTTTTACCATTTCCTCTTGTTCGCGACAAGTCGCTAAGCTGAAAATGGTTAAACACCTGTTATTTTTTTATCCTTCGAGATATTCCAACCCATAGTATGTCATTCTCTTCAGCTCTGGACCGCCTTTCTAACGGTATATTGTGATGCGGGGATTGTGTAATAGTAGGCCTACACAATTGTTTTATTTTTTACAGCGCCTCTGATTCGTGTACACTGCGAGACTCAGCACGAGGCGCTATATAAATGTATAGATACAATACAATACACAGGTAAACGATGAACTATTGCCACTTCAACTTGTAGCAAGATAAAAGTGACATTTCAGCAAGAGCAGAAAGCACTGAACGCACCATGGCTATTGGGGTATTGGGGTACCAAAGGACCCCAGTTGGTCATATTAAGCAGTGAAATATGTTGGTCGCATGAGGGTTCAATGATTTAACAATATATAATAGTTCTATTAATTGTTCACATGCATGCAGGATTTGAGGCCTGCCTAAATGATATGCATCTTCAAGTTTCTGATATGGCCTATGGCTCTTAGATGTCTAGGTAATAATCTTCCTTATTCCAGCATCATTACTAATTTACTAGTACCAAATATTTCTTATTTTATGGCCTATCTAATCTCCCCTCCAAAGACTTGTTCTCTGGTATCCGTAGTTACTGCACTTGAATGGCCAATTCAATCTCCTTTCCCGACAGTCACCAGCTTGTGAAGATCTGGATTCCGGTTGATTTCCACCTTTGGATGCTTTCGATGATTCAACTATTCAATGATTTCAACGATTTGCTCAAAATCATGATAAAACCAAAGTCTAATAGGGCCTAATAGGCTAACTAGTTTGGGCCTCCTATGTATACAAATGAGTTTCTCGTAATATGCTTATAAATAGCCTTATTTCTTGTCATGTACAGTATGTTTCATGAAAGAAGAAAGACATGACGTCGCAAACAGCTTCAACAGCAGCTGCTGAAGGTAACGACTGACGACTTCATTTTGCTTTCTCATCAGCCTTGAAGTTCAGAATGACCTTACACTTAAAATATACACAGTTTAATCCGACAAAGATTAAACCTGAGCTCCTTGCCGAGGTCCTTAAGAGTTGACACATAAGTTGACTAAATACTTTAAAAGATATTTAATTGCAAGCTGACAAGATTCTGCACCTTGTCATGCTGGATTGAGTAGGCCATCTTCTGGTCTACTCAATCCAGCGCGATCCATTTTCAAACCGTCTTCTACTTTGAAATGAGAAACTCTGCTTATAAGGCAGAACTTCGCGAGAACTTTGCTGCAACATAAATTTCACACATTTCTCATTATGAATCACTAATTATCCATTCTTATGTACAGAAGAAGAAATAATTGGACGAATTGTAAAAAGAAGAAATTCTGATGAGACTGTAGTGAACAAGAATTTGTCAAACAAACAACTCAAGACATCAGTAACAGGTAACTACGACAACATTTCTCTAAATTATGTGAAGATGTTTAATTCCTAGTGTGAGGATTTGATTCAAAAGAATTCTACAGTACAGCAGTTCAACTGAATGTGCACCGTGCTTATCAATTTTTTTAGCCGTACTGTAAAATGTGAAAATCAGTTTAAAACTTGAGTTTGTGAACTTTTAATTGTCTTTCGGATGTTAGAGACAGTATAACGAAATCAACTCATGGACACTTATAGCCTACGCTCGTCGTATTATTTTATGAATGACCTTATTCCATCACGATCGTTACCGGTAAAGCGTCAAAAATGAGATTATACTAATAATTATACGTCTATTTTTCGCGTGAATTGCTGTAAACACATTCTTGCAGCAAACCCGGAGATTAAGACGTTCTTTGTTAGCGCACCAGCAACTGATTGTTAACAGTTCGCAGCTGTCTACACACGCACCGAGGTTAAATTGTTTCTAAATAACCAAGACTGCTTAAAGAAAACCAAATACCAGAAATAAGTTACAGTCGTTCAGTAAGAAATTAGCCTGGACTTTGTTGTGTGGCTTGAAGTTGGGAGATAAGCCTATGTCACAATAATTATTGTAAAGAAAACGTGTGGCATAGTAATAATTATTATAATTATTAAGACACTGGTGTGATTATTACTTCCAGAGGAAATTAAACTGCGCGTCGTTCATGACTTTGATCCCAAACAAATGAAATACAAAGAGAGAATTCAACTCAAAAATGTCTTAAAGAGTCAGTGGCAGGTGAATGAAAGAGAACTCACCAATATATTGCATGGAGGAATGCTGATGGAATCTTTTAGCATTACTAACAAGAAAGGTCATGAACTGCGCTACATGCTAGATCCGAAAGAAATGCATCAGCGTGAATGTCAGAAGAGTGGAATGAGTGTGCATGATGCTCCAATACATGAGAAAGAATTAGGTATTTGGGAAGATGATGGAAATTTACACGAATTGGATGTTCCAATGCATAAGCAACGATTTGAAACATTTGAAATGCAAAAGCAATATGATATAGTAGGCCTATATGAGAGAGAATTATGCGATTCGCAAGATAATGGAAATTCACACGAATTGGATGTTCCGAGACAGGACAACGATGTCAATCCAGAGAATGAATTAATGATGTTAGAAAAGAAAGGCTACAGCATAACGGAAGAAACATCTAACAGTCGAAACACAGAAGAAGCGCCGAAAATGGAAGAACGTGAAACTTTCGAGCGGAAAGAAGAACTGATCGCGGACAAAGAAGATCTGCAAAACGCTAGTCGCTTTAATGAAAGTTCATGTTCAGAAACAGTGAATCTGAATGGAGTGGTGCTTACATTTAGAAAAGGGAACAAAATAGAAACCATTTCTCCTGAGAACATCGGGTTATTATATAATTAATTAATTATACAATTCCTAATTGGTGAAATCATCAAAACATAGGCCTATTACCAGTTCTTCTGCAAATAGGCCTATCAAGATTTTTCGCGCTTATAATGACTTTTGTGCTAAACCATAGCTTTCAATTATTTGCCGTAGGCTAGTTCTAATCACAATGCGCTATTCTTAAAGGGTGTGTAGTTGTTAGAAAACTAATGTCTCGCTTGCGTTACAGCACGTTCAGCTTTAAGACCACGCCTATAGGAATTGCATTATTTCGAAATATGTGTGAAAAAGCCAAGAAAATTATTAGTCGAATATGTTCAGCTTAATGTACTTATCTTTAATATTTATAATTATTTGCAGTAGCACAGTCGATTGGTGGATGGCGAGAAATTTGAACAGCGGAGATATCGGATACATACCAAGGAATCGCGTTGTAATAGGTAAATACCAAACGTGGTGATCTTATAGATTAGGAATTTGAGAATATTAATTTATCAGTGCAATTGGATATTTATTGGTTGCTTGACTACACTAGGCTTTAGATGATAGCTTACGCTGTAAAATTAAATAATCAGTTATTTTACCTCGATATCAGAACTTTAACGTTTAGCATTTGGGTTTGTTGTTTTCTGGTATTCGAATAACTGTTGTAACGTGACATTTTAAAGACAGATAAATCAATATTATAATTTGTCAGATGACATCGCATAGAAATCCGTGGCGTGTCACTAAATAGCATGAATTCTCAATTTGCAATGGTTTCGAATATATAGCAAAATCTATTTTAAAACACATTCGGGAAATTGTATCTCCACATTTTGTTATATTTTTGAACAGAAAGAGATCAAGAAACTTCTAACACAACGGTATGATTGCGAAGTTATTTAATAATTATCTAATTAGTCGCAAAAACAACCATCATTGATTACTCCCCATACGTTACAATGTAGTTTATATGTCTCCTCTATCTCAATGTACCAGGTTGCGGTGTGCCAATCTGTTTAGCATTATAAACGAATATAATAGAAACGCCTTCGTGAACAATTTTATATAAAGCAACCTATCTTGGACCGCAAAAATCTTTCGATTTCCAAATGACCCCAAAACCTTTAGCATCAAACGTATTAGAAGCGAAACTGATTAAATGAACGCTACTAAAGATTTCAAATTATAAGCATAAAAAACAATTGTTGGACTCACTAACAGTGACATAACTTTTGTTCTGTTTGAAGTTTTTTGGTGAAATGTGGCCATTATACGTAAATATGAATTACTTTTTGGCCGAAATATTAGCAAAACCTTTAGGGTAGGCCTAGTGTGGAATATGGACCAGTTGGATATCTTGAGGCAGGTAGTGACTGGGAGACGGGAGAGAGTGAGCTAGGAGGGGGATTGGGTAGAGCGGGGTGGCTCAGTGGCGAAGAGTTTGCTAAGCTACTTTGGCTGGGAGTTTTGTAGAGATCTGTATTTCAACCTGTTGCGTCGAAAACTATTTTTCGAAGATCTCCGTTAACCATAGTGTAGCGCTTTAGCGTCCAAACGTTTTAGGCTATAAATGGTGCTTTATTAAATTGCCAGTAGGCCTATTGCTTTGGAATCCGGAACCTCTGTGTCTAAATATTACTCTAGTATGAGAAACTGACATTTAGGTATGGTTGCGTCAAAATATAATTCGCCTATGTTTACAGTATTCAACTATTTCTTTCTTAATTATTTGGCCATAATTTATTAGCGTCAGTTGAAGCAGACTTCTGGAATCAAGTAACTGTTAAAGTCAACAATGCAGCGATCGGGATACTAACCCGACATTGTAAATCGAATAATTAATCTGATACACTTAAGCGATAAATATAGAAAAAAATAAGTTTTTATTTATAGATCAATAAACTTCCTCTGGAGCTGTTGGATGCTGTCTTAGAAAATTCATTTCTGCAGTGGATACTGATTTCCTCACTCCACCAGAAAGACGAAGATGTCATCATTTCTTTGGCCTCAGTCGAATTCTGTTGGTTTCAACGAATAACAAGACGAAGATTTAAGAATAGAATTTGGCAGCGTCTGAAAGGTAGATTGGTTGCCTAGTATTGTAGTCACGAATGATGTCCAGCAATTACGAGATCAATTATTATGACTTTTAATCCACACTGAAACTCTTGCCCGGATTAAAGAATATTGGAAACCCAATGCTAAAGGTAAAGTAGTGGGCCCTCATCTTTCTCACTTCAAAGTCCGAGGAAAATGTTGACAGTCTGCTAACAGGTTCCAATTAGTTATAAGACATCCAATTGTAAAAGAAACTGAAGCGGATAAATAAGGAAGGCAGTGCCATCTATGGTGAAGCATGGAGTGATATTTCTGACAAGTCAAGAAATGAAGCCGCGCAGCAATTGTAGAGTTTAGACGTTGCTTCAGCGACAGCATGACTAGAAATCGGTTTCAGAAAATATTACGTGCCCTTAGATTTGACGATGTGGTGCGCAGAATAGATAGTCAATATCCTAAACAACTTGCACTTATTAGAACAATATTTGACAAGTGGACAAAATCCTATAAAAATGATAAGAAGTCGAATATAACCTGTGCCACACGTAAGCGCAATTATGTCGTTTCTGCCGAGAATACCTGCATAAACCTTAAGCAGTAACTGTAATGACCGGATATTGTCAATACCAGCTTTGAACATTGAACACTCGAACACTTTGAACTTAAATCTGTAGGCCTAACTATTAAATTAAAAAATCATTCATTTCAAAAACCTAAACATGTTCCAACTACTTTACTAATAATGACTTTTGTTTTCATGGCAATAAATAAAAATGCAAAAAACCAAAAAACTTATCGTAAAAATTGTGTTGGGGCATTTTTAACCCCACTGGTACTCGGTGTAGGCCTATCCAAAAATTCTGGTAGTCTGAGGGTTAAGCGCTGCGCAAAATATAAAGATGCCGTCGGATTTGGTTTCTTGGTGCTGCGGGTCACTATGAAGCTGCAGATTTCGCCTACTAGGTAATCTAGTCCAGAATGATGCTGAACTTAGTGTAGAAGTTTTTGTCTGTTTAGAATTCAATGGTAAAACGAAGAAAAGATCGGCAATCGTAAGAAACAACCGAAATTATCTCTTAGAACATATTCAACCAAATGACGAATTAATTGCTTTACTGCTGTCTCTCAATTGCATAACAGAAGAGCAATGTCACTTCATTCAGCGACAACGTTCAAACCGAGATAAGAACGCCGAGATTTTGCACGTCCTGACATCTTTTGACGAGACAAAGTTTTCATATTTCGTCAGATGTCTTCGACAAACCAACCAGAAGACAGTGGCAAGGATCCTAGTAAAAGGAGGAGGTTTGCAGCTAAAATATTTTATCTAAAGGCCCATGTTTTACATTATTTGCTTTGCTACATGATTTGATTAGCGTAAAGATATGCATTTTATTGAATTACATCCAGATCTCTGCGTTATCTTGAAGAACCTATTAGGCCTATATATATTTTATAATCAATTATGCTTGGTATTAAGGAATGTATACTTTGTTATCAGATCTCCATTAAACTTTGAAGGAACGTTATATTCGAGCGTTCAATTCGAAACAGTAGTTGATTCAACTAAACTGCAGTTCCTAAATTACGTCTGAGAATTTAATTCGACGATCGATTTTTTATACTTTCAGTCGTAATAAAAGTAGAAGTTCAAAATCGTGGTGCAAAGTGTTCCACGTCCATGGAAACTCTGAGAGTTTTTCGTACAAATATTCTATACATTAGAAACGGAACTAAACCAAGATATCAGCAAACTGATAAACTCATCAGTCAACTGATGGTAGAAGGCACAGAAGCCCTCAACTCTCAATTGGACAGACAGACTGTGGTCGTTTGGATCTGGTGCCAGTCACAAGCTGCACTTGGACATGTTCAGAGGCTGTACGAATCGAATTTTACGAATGAAATAATTGCAGCTGTCCCAGCGCCTACTTCTGAAGACAGCCTGTCGCAAGTGATCAACATTGATAGCAATCAATTCAAGATAACTTTTGGCAAGTTCTTTTAGGAAAGCACTCATCATTGACGAAATTTATTACTTACAATAATAAAAAATCAAATTGTATAAATGCTGCGAGCAAACAGTTCTCAGCAGTGGCGGCGCCAGCATGGGGCTAGGGTGGGCTGAAGCCACCTATCGATGGCTCAGCCCCCCCCAAACAAAAGTTGGAAATTACTGCCAATGCCAGAGAGGAGGAGAGGAAGGGAATGAATTGGGGTTTTAGCCCCCTAAACCTGAAATCCTGGCGCCGCTACTGGTTCTCAGAGGCGCTTAATTCTTGTATGCAAGTGAAATTTAAAAAAAATAACCAGAGAGCAATCAAAGAAGTAAGTATTTCTAGTCAATTATAAAAATATTGATACATAAATAGAAAGATATTAACAGTAAGTTATTACTATTTAAACGGTTCTCGATAGAGTAGGTGGTAGGGTGCTGAACTGTCAAATGAATGATAGTTTTGTTCTTACTTTAGTTTTGTGTTCTGTAACCATCTACTTCGCTGAGAGAATTGATCTTGGAAGAAAAGAAGCTGTGTGTGGGGTTGCTAAACTGCGAAATAAAATCTACGTCCTCTGTCAACCGTTTTCAGCTCTTCCAAATCGTAATCGTAATCCAAATGTAATTCGTGTCTTTGAGGATCGAAATCCATTTAATCTTCAGAAAGAAATTGAAATAAAAGAGATTAAAGATCCCATGGACATTGGGTCCAGCGAGAAAGAAGATTGTCTCTACGTCTCTGACTTTGTGATGAACTGCATCTGGAAGATAACTAGAGAAACAGATGACAAACACAAAATCATCAAATGGCTGACAACTGACTATCAGCCATATACCTTGTCAGTGTCCAGTGATGGCCAGTTATTGGTGGTCAGTGGGTCTTCATCTATTCTGTGGATCTACGGATCAGACGCAGAACTTATTCGATCCATTCAGTTACCAAAAGACATCAAGGACCCTTTCGATGCAGTGGAAACACACATTGGGAATTTCATCATCATTCACGTCTGGCTTGGAGAGGAGGAAAATATTATGTTAAATGGGAGAAAGATGGAGACGAAATGGGTCGTAAGTGAAGTTACAAGTGATGGGCAGATGGTCATCCGTCGTTTTATTCCGTCAAACGAAGAACAGAACCTGTTTGATCCTCATTATCTGACACTCGATTCAGACGATCGAGTGTTTGTGGCTGACTATGGGAATCATAGAGTTATTCTCTTGGATTTCGATCTTATGTGGAATCAGATTCTTTGTCCTGCAAAAGAAGAAACGGGGCAATTAAAGCCATGGAGATTGTGTTACGACGAAGAAAAGAAACAACTGATCGTCGTTGGACGATATCTCACAGAGAATGAAGATTTCTGTTTACGAGGTGTTAATGTTTACACGTTGAGTCGAAAATAAGCTATGTTTCAGTAACTTTCAAAAGAAAATTATTCCATTGTAAATCCTCCACTTTAAGCATGTGGCACGCTTGTAGACTGTAATACGAATTATAAGCTTATTCTATAGAGCGTTATTACGATAAGTAAGAATATCATACAGTAAGTTGAATGAGAAGAGAGTGATACTTACCTATGCAGCCACTTAATGGTATTCTCCTTTTCGTTCAATGGCTCAATCTAGATCTGTTGCCTGCATAGCTCCCTACCTTTGGAATGGACTTCCTCCTTCTATGCTCGAAAATCCTCTCTGATAGCATCTCGACCTCTTTCTCTCACCTTAAAACCTTCCTTTTCTCTCTGGGAATTCCTTTGTAAATTTCCTAGCTAGGGCTTTTTAAAAACGATAGGTGAAAAATAACATCGACAGCGAATGTGCAAAAAGAATCCTTTAAGTAACCTATACTGCACAGTAGAGATCCTTTGTGTGAAATATAGGCCTAAGTTTAAATGCACAAAGTTTGAGATTGCTAGACTTTGTCTCAATCAAGGTAAGCATGTAAAGGTTATAAATATAGTTCTATAATCATCTGTTGAATTATCTGCATACGAAAGAAAACGAAATCAACCACTGATGTTTCGCAAGCTTGGTTTGCAATCAATGTAAGCATTTCACACGACCTAGTCTAACATTCGTCTTGATCAAATACCAAGTCGACAGCGTTAGGTCTGTGCAATTTTTATATTTTAATATTGGCTTAATATTTATTGGCGTAGTTAGTCACTCGTGTAGGATATTCGCATAATGTCTCTGCATATTGCGATGATGAAAGACCAATTGGAGAGAGCGTTCAGTGATTGATTGGTACTTCGATTAATCTAAAAATAATAAAGATACAATGGGCGAATAATTTACGACGCTAAACTAAACATTTACCCAAGTTCAGTTTGTAAGCTGTCCCAATTAGACATTCGAACCCATCTCTCCAGGGGTTCTGCGAAAACTCGTCTACAGACATTTCGTCTTCGACACTTCGTCTACAGACACTTCGTCTACAGACATTTCGCCCACGAGTGTATCTGTATCCATTACGGATAATCAACAGAGGCCTCTTTCTTATAGTTTCGCTTAAACGTGCTAAATATTCTCTGGAATCCAGCTTCTAATTACTGAAACGATTATTTTCATAAATCCAACTTCTATTGAATGGAAAACTTAGTTTCATCCATCCAGCATGGTATCCAGCTTCTATGTACGGGAAAAATTATTTCGATCAATCCAGCTTCTACTTCAACACAGGAGTGTTTTCATCAATCCCACTTCCATTTAGGGAAATAGTTTTTTTTCTTCAATCCAGCTTCCATTTTAAAATGACAATATCAAATAACTTCGTAGACCCAATGTCTGTCGGCGAAATGTCTGTAGACGAATTGTCGTGACACCCTCTCCAGGTAAGGTCTTAGAGATATAGGACATTTGTGACAGTGAGATTTTATTGTGTAGTCCTGAGTTTAGATCAAAATGACAACAAGAGTCTAGTAACGGTGATAACGTGATTACGATATACATGTAGATGTTATTGTAGAACTGAGCATAACCTCTGAGGTTGGCTTCTTCCATACCTGTGCCTCTTTGATCATAAACGAATAGTGCTGGCCTACTTAGCTAGATTGGTTAAAACTCAGTTAAAACTGCAACTTTGCGTGCGGAAGGAAGTTCGCATACCGATCGTGGCTTATTTCATACATTTCAACTTTAGGCAAGCTAGCACAATCTATATAATTATACAGGAACCATTAGTGGCCAGGGAACTATTCATGCGGTGACCGGGGATCACAAAATTTAATGTTTTTTTGATGAGCAGCGGAGAGTTTTTCGAAGCGCCAAATATACTTCAGTCAGGGAGACGAGCATATTTACCAGCACTATATCAGATCAAATCCGCCATAGAAAGCAGGGACGTAACTAGCGTTGGGCTTGGGGGGGCTTAAGCCCCCCAAACGAAGTTGAAGCCTTCCAAAATGACTCAAGCCCGGCTCTACTATAGACTCGGGCTACCGCACTCGCTATGTTCAGAGCTTAAAGGCGCCCCCCCAAACGAAAAGTTCTAGGTACGTCGCTGATAGAAAGGTTGTTTGGTTCGTGAGTGAATGAGCGAGTGTGAGTTAATGCGGGATGTCTTGCATTGGCTGCCTTTCCCGCAGTGGATCATTTCCCGAAGCTCTGCCTTGGTCTGTCGCTGCCTCGCGGTGTGGATCCTGTTTACTTACAGGAGCTCTGCTGCTCCACCGTGAGCATCCAGCGCCGTGGTTCCCTCCGCTCCTCTAAGCAGGCTGTGCTTCTTGTTCCGCGGTCGCGGATAACTATTATGCAACGCCGTGCCTTTTCTGCTGCTGGCCTTGCAATCTGGAATGGGCTCCCTGTGGCTCTGCGCCTAATGCCTAGAGCCTTTGCGGCCACGTTCTTCTCTAACTTCGAGACTGTTCTCTTTAGCAGGGATTGGGTAGGGAGCTCTACTTAGTAGATAATCTTGAAGGGGCGCTATATAAATATATGAAATGAATGAATGAATAATGCGTGTGAGAGAGTATGTGACATGCAGATTGATTGTCGGATTAACTGAATGAATGAATGGAAAAACGAAGGAAGGAAGCTAGAGATAAATAAAGGAAGGAAGAACGGAAGAAAGAAATATATCCTTGTCAAAGTCCAACTGATTGATATTTTTCAACATCATGCGCGCTATAGAATTAGACTTATATATTGCATTTATGTGAATTATGCAAAATCGAAGCGCTCAATCACTCACATCATGAACCGTCGAAAGTGTTCAAATTCAACAATTCTCTGTTGCAGCTGTTTATTGAAGCTATTTTCTAGGAGCCGTGACTGGTTAACTATGATAAATAAAGATCAAACAAACTTTATTTGATACGACATTTCAACCTTAACAGCTCATCGTTGTCATCAACACTGATTATGTGAGAAATTATCCTTGCAATTACTTTGTGGTCGCAGATACGAAACAGAAACAGCCTGAATAGCTCATGTGAAGCAATACCATCAGTGCAATAATAAATATAGTTCGATGCAGTTAAAGTGCCTAACTAGACATAAGAATTCTAAGCCTACTTATATTGAAATGAAAATGTTCCGCAAAACGCAAAACAAAAGCAGGATCCTTGAATATGTCGACTCTTACAGGAATACTGAGCTAAACCTTACTAAAACGTTAACTCTGAAAACAATATCGATATGCAAGATTTCATACGTATCATCATAGAACTCCACACTTCCAATTTCTTCTGTGTTCACAAAATGATGCGAACATCAAATATTTTAACTAATAGTTTTTGGTTGAAACTTTTGTTTCTTTGTAGACTCGAAGGTCATGAATTTTTTACAAATCTCACGCAGAATGGTTTCCCTCCATTTCGGGTTCATTCATGTAATTTAGACGAAGTGCTTAAAATGTTTCTTGACATACCTCAAATAATCGCGTAAGAATGTTCTCTGGCATGAATTCGAAAATAAGTTTGCAGACTGTAAACATTGGATAATGTTTTTACAGACTTGAGCCAGACAGGTCGTGGATTTTCTTATGACGTCTCAGACCTGAAGCGGATGCGAATGCTTCCTTACATATTTGGCAAGGATATGGTTTCTCTCCAGTATGTGTTCTAGTGTGCCTCTTTAGATTATCTTTATACTTAGTTTTTAACTTGCATACTTGACATTGGTATGGTCTTTCTCCGGTATGAATTCTTGCATGACTTTTAAGACTAAAAGAATGGATGAAACGTTTTTCACATGCCTGGCATTGGTATGGTTTTTCTCCAGTATGGATTCGAACATGATCTCGTAGATGAGAAGATTTAACATAACTGTGTGTACATAACTGGCACTGGTGTGGTCTCTCTCCAGTATGAATTCTAACATGACTTTTTAGCGTTGAAGATGTGGAAAATGTTTTCTTACAAAGAATACATAGAAATGGTTTCTCTCCATAGTGGGTTTTTTCATGACCTTTGAGACCTGAAGTTGTTGCGAATGTTTTCGGACATTCCTGGCAAAGATATGGCTTTTCTCCAGTATGTGTTTTCATGTGACTCTTTAGATTACCAGCAACCCTAGCTTTATACTCACATAACTGGCATTGGTAGGGTTTCTCCCCGGTATGAATTCTTGCATGACATGTTAGACTGAAAAATCGGTTAAAACGTTTTTGACATACTTGGCATTGATGAGGCTTCTCTCCAGTGTGGATTCTTGCATGATATGTTAGAGTCGAGCACTGAGAAAAACGTTTTTTACATACTTGGTATTGGTAAGATTTCTCTCCAGTATGAATTCTTGTATGACATATTAGATTCGAAGACTTGGAAAAACGCTTTTGACATTCTTGGCATTGAAAAGGCCTCTCTCCAGTATGGATTCTTGCATGACTTTTTAGACTGGAACACTGAGAAAAACGTTTTTTACATACTTAGCATTGGTAAGATTGCTCTCCAGTATGAATTCTTGCATGGTATGTTAGATTCGAAGATTGTGGAAAACGTTTTTGACATTCTTCGCATTGGTAAGGCTTCTCTCCAGTGTGGATTCTCGTGTGCTTCTTTAGGTTATGGGAGTGCGTAAATAATTTTTGGCAAAACTCGCATTCGTGGGTCTTGGCTTTGGAATGGTTATTCTCGTTATCCCTTGTGTGACTATCCAGCACAAATAATTTCTGACATACCTGGGTACTTTCTGCCTTTTCTTGTGTTACATTGCCGATGGAATATCCTAATGATTGCCTGGAAAAAATGCTTTTCGACATCGCTAATGCCTAATGATTATGATTTGTCTGAGTTTGTGCTCCAGGTTAGATTCTGGCGCAAAGCTAGAATTGAAAATACTGAACCTCTTGCAAGTTTCTGTGGTTAGAAATTATGCGCTAACAGTAATAGTTGTTTGCCTTTTTCAGTGTGCAGTTCTCCAGTACAAATCTAAAACTGTACATTTACTTTTTCTTACTTTATTTATTCATATTGGTAACCTTAAAAAAAATAACCCTAACATCGTTGTCGCCATAATACAAAAACATATATTGGTGACAGAATCAGAATTCCGCCAAAATGTGATGGCGTATGACATGATTTCAAATAGCAGAGACGATTGCAACCATACACATCAATAATGAATTTACAATCCGTTTTCCACCATCTGAATTAGTCGTTGAACACCGTATTCAAATGAATGCTTATTATGTACTTTAACAATAATTAACATGTGAAAATCACAGATAGCTGACTTCACATAAGAATCATGCGCATGAATATAAAACTTTGCAACATTTTCTTCACTTTACAATCTGTCAAAACCCAATATAAGCTTCTAAATAAACGGCATTTGTAGAAAGTTGAGGACAATTAAAGCACTAAAATAAATTAGCGTGTTTTAACAGATAATTACAGAAGAATTATCTTTGCTGTCAAGCAATAATTATCTTCTTAAAGAGATAAGCTCTAAATTTCTGTTAAGATTAACTAGGCCTACATGACGGAGGAAGTACGTGAAATTATTATGCAAAAACAAATAATTATTATTGAGCTCTTGAGCGCACTTGATTTCCGGAGCACATTTCGCATATCATCAGTTGGCGACTAAATAATATCCTAAGTTCACGAGGACTCGGATCAACTCGGAAATAGCAATAATAGGACTAATTTAAAAAATAATACGTAATTAGTAGGCCTATAGTGAAATCTGTTCAGCATAGCACTTTGTACTACTGGCATTCGAGACCCTTGGCCACATCAATATAAATGGATTGATTTCATTAAGGACTTGCGGCGCTGCAGAACTGAAATTGGGAGACAGTTTGATCACAGCATCAACTTGCAAAGACAACAATAATTATTTGCAACCAACACATTGAACAGTCTGTATTCTACACAGTGGCGTAACGAGGGGGCAGGGGGCGGCCGCCCCAGAGCGCAGGACGGGAGGGGGCGCAAAATTAGGTCTGAAAATGTGTTTTTTTTTAAAGAAATCAGGTAAAAATAGAAAAATAGTAAAAAAAGTATTTATTTGTACGTGAGTCTGGGGGCGCGCGGGCAAGGGGGGGGAAATGATATTTGACAAGTTTCTTGTTGAAAAACAGAGAAACAGAGTGAAAAAGCAAAAAAAAAAGGTCATCAGAAATTTTGGCGGAACTGAGAAAAATTTTCAGGAAATTCTTGCCCCCGGGCGCACGAACCCCTAGTTACGCCACTGATTCTACAATCTGAAGTAGTCGTTGCATGAATTATACACCTCCGAATAAATGAGCATACACCTTAACATGTGAAAATCACAGTTGACTCCTTAGAAAACCGTGCTGGATTTTGCTACATTTTCTTCGCTTCAGAGCCCGTCTAAAGCTAATAGAAGCTTTTGAATAAACAGCATGCCTAGTAAGTGGAGGGACAATTAACACCTTGAAACCCAATAACATAAAGCGAGTTTGCAGAAGAATAATTAATCCCTACTGTAAAAAAATAAATAAAAGACTTAACACTAGATTTTATTCAAACGCAGCTACATGATGGAGAAAGCACAAGAATTTATTCTTCTTCTTTAAGTTCTCTGCCCTTCGGCAGGTTCCAACTTCCAATGACGCCACTCTTTATGAATTGGTGAATTTATTATGCGAATAGAATTAAATATAATTCAGCTTTTGAATGCACTTGTGATATCCGGAGCACAATACTCACGTTAATGAGTAGCAACCATTCCAGAAGTAGCTTCTTATTTAAGTAATTTCTTAAAATCGTGAGGAATTAGTGTAACTCTGAGAAATTTAAGGTGGTCTGCGTTGGGACAGTCCCAATGCTGGTCACGAGTGCATGTCCCAATGCAGGTCATCAATGGCCTGTGACCTAGCCTACTATTCAGATAATAAAAAAAGGTAACTTGCGCATGACCCAATGCAAATCAAAGTCCCAATGCAGGGCATTCTCTTCTGACTAGGCCCTACATTGCAACGCGTCATTTGAGTAAGACGCTGTTTTATTAAGGCGCGTTATAAATACAAGTTGTATTGCATTGTATCATGGATCTTGTAATCTATCATTCGCTAAAATTTACCGTCATTCCACATTTAAAGAAGCGTGGTGCTTCTGCGGCGGAAAATGCCGCCACGCAACCCGCGAAAATTTACTTCTGCGGCGGAATTTTTTCTCACATTTTATCTAAAACAACTCTAACCCTAACACTGACCCTAACCGACCGTCACAGCGCTTAACCTGACCCTAACCGACACTCACGAGGCCAAACCTGACCCTAACCGACCCTCACGACGCCATTTAAGTACCGCATTTTGAACAATGCGCATGCGCGCGCTTCCGCCGCAGAATTGTGTCGAAAATGTTACTTCTGCGGCGGAATTTTCCGCCGCAGAAGATTTATCCTTTAAAGAATAAGGCCCATTTTGAAAATTTGCGATATGTTTTTGGCATGTTGCAAAATAATGTGCCGCAAAGTTTCTCGATTTCAATAGCCCAAACACGCACACAATCAACATAATTATCCAATAGCAATGACAGCCCATTTGTTTCAAGAACAAAATGTCGTAAGTGTTCACGCTTGTATACCCAAGTGGGACGAATAAGCTCAGGAGCGGGTAATAGAGCGCAAGAAAAGTCGTGTATTTTATTGTTTGTTCATGCAGAAATATTTAGATTTGAATAACTACACAAGAAGCCTAAATTTCAAGTAGAAATCCACGCAAAATTAAAAAATCGAAATAAAATCCTGATTCAAAGCTATTTATAACGATATTATGGATATAAAATGCATTGAAATATTTTAAATGGAGAAGATATTTAGGGAGATTACCCTTAATAATGTAGGCTAAATATCGACGAACAAAACAAACAATGTTATTCAAACTCCACAATTAGTAGCCTAACTGCCGTCAGATAGTTGTGATAATTATAATGGAAAATTCTACTGAAAGGGGAAAAATTAAAACTTGTTTAAACTGATGGACACTCGAACGATTAGCATGAACTAATTTTGAAATAGATTTTTATCTTTACCTAGTAGACTAGGTCGTTATGATAGTGACGTCATCAATCTTTGGGCTCATTACTTTATCAAAGAGCTCATAATTATTACCGTATCCACTCTTGATGCAGTCTTATAATTATTTGGAAATCATTTCAATTTCGGGCTAGACGAAAATCATAGTAAAAAAATTAAAAAATCACGACATAGGCTACTTCTTAAAACATTGCCAAATTCATGATTGCAATTTACAATCATATTGTGTTAATAAAAAATCACACTGAGAAACACTTCTCACTCCGTTTATCACGTTACGTCACAGCAGACTTAGTCGGTAAGTTAAAATTAACGAGGTCATGGCTCCAAGTGAGAATGGCTTAATTTATTTGTTCCGCCATCTGGCAGTTGATTAAAATTGCTTTCTTTCTTGGCCAATGCATTATTCATGATCAAGGCGGCTATTTTAGGCCCAACGTGTTGTGTTTAACATCCAAAATTTATGGATTTCGACAAAAAAGTGCGGCCGATGCGAAAAATCTCGGCAATTCATGGCAAATGCTCAGATTCACGGCGTTCACGGCAAAAGACAAAATTCTCGGTTTCCGTGAATTCAGTTAACTCGTGATTTTCGTCTATTCATTTCCACTATCAATTTTATATTTGACGCTCGTTTTTCTGGTCGATTGGAGCAGACTTAACCTTCGCAGGACCAAAACATTTTACGATAGGCTACGTCGAGGTAAAGCGGACTAATTTTTACCCCACGAAAATTTGCAATTTCTCAGCTCACAGGTAAGCTACAATAACAAATGAAGTATCGAATTTAATAGTGTCAAGGTCAAGGAATCCATTTCTTGTAGTGCCAATAGGGTGCAAGTGTTACTTTCCAAGATGGCGGCCAATATGACCGCCAAAACACACAAAAATGTATATATCAGCTCATAGTTAAGTTACCATAACAAATAGAGTGTCTAATTAAATAGATTCAAGGTCACCGAATCGACTTATTGCAGTGCCAATAGCGTGCGAGTGTTACTTTCCAAGATGGCGGTCAATATGGCCGCCATAAAACACAAAATGCATTTCTCAGCTCATAGGCAAGCTACAGCAACAAATGAAGTGTCGAATTTAATAGCTTCAAGGCCAAGGATACCATTTTTCGTAGTGCCAATAGTGTGCCAGTGTTACTTTCCAAGATGGCGGCCAATATGGCCGCTTAAACAAATGAATATCTATCTCAGCTTATAGGTAAGTTACCATAACAAATATGGTGTCTAATTAAATAGTTTCAAGGTCAGCGACTCGTATTCTTGTAGTATCAATAGCATGCGAGTGTTACTTTCCAAGATGGCGGCCAATATGGCCGCCATAACACACCAAATGCATATCTCAGCTCACAGTCAAGCTACAGTAACAAATGAAGCGTCAAATTTAATAATTTCAGGTCAATTAACCGATTTTTCATAGTAGCAATAGTGTGGAAATGCTACTATCCAAGATGGCACACAAGATGGCCGCCAAAACACAAAAGTTTATATATCTCAGATCAAAATAGGCTACAATAATAAATGAAGTATCAAATTTAATAGTTTCAAGATCAAGAAATCGATTTCTCATAGTTGCAATAGTGTTAGACTGATACTATCCAAACTTGCGGCTAATATGGCCGCCAAAACAAAATATTTATGTCTCACCTCATAGGTAAGCTACCGTAAGAAATAAAGCGTCGAATTTAAAAGTTTCAAGATCAAGGAAACCATTTTCGCAGTGCCAATAGTGTGTGAGTGTTTCTTTCCAAGATGGCGGCCAACATGGCCGCCAAAACACAAATATAAATATCTTAGCTGATAGGTAAGCTACGATAGCAAATGAAGTGTCAAATTTTATAATTTCAAGGTCAAACAGTCGTTTTTCGCAGTAGCGAAAGTGTCGGGATGATACTATCCAAGATGGCGACCAATGTGGCCGCAGAAACAAAACATGCATATTTCAGCTTTAAGTTTAGCTAAAATAACAAAAGAAGTGTCAAATGTAATACATTCAAGATCAACGTATCGATTTCTCGTAGTGGCAATAGTATGGGAGCGTTACTATCCAAGATCCAAGATGGCGTCCATTATGGCCACCAAAAGCAAAATGTGAGCTGAGATATAAAAATTTCTGCGTGTTGACGCGATATTGACCGCCATCTTGAAAAGTAACACTCACACACTATTGCCACTACGATAAGTCAATTCCTTTACCTTGAATATAATAAATTTGACACTTCATTTGTTAATGTATCTTCATGTGAGCTGAGATACACATAGTTTTGTGTTTTAGCTGCCATATTGGACGCCATCTTGTAAATTAACACTCTCATTAACCCTCTCATTTATATCTCAGCTCACATTTTGCTTTTGGTGGCCAAAATGGACTGCCGTTACGACTGATCGAATCCCTGACCTTGAAAATACTAAATTCGACACTTTGTTTGTTATTATAGCTTGACTATGAGCTGGGATATGCATATTTTTGTGTTTTGGCGGCCATATTGGCCGCCATCTTGGAAAGTAGACTCTCCACAATTATGCAACTATCAAAATTTAATTCTTTGGTAGATTCAGCACTTTATTTATGATTTTAAGTTACTTCTGAGCTCAGATATTTAAAAAATATTTTTTTCCTATGTTCGAAAAAATAACGACGTCTAGGACCAAGCGGGGTAAATATTTACCCCATGACACTTTGGACTCAAATATCTTTTTCCACACAACATGACATCAAGGTGGTTATGCTGTCAGAATATGTCTGGGGTATTAACTTGTAAACACATGAAACGTCAAATTATAACTCCCCACAGTTGCTCCGCAATCAATATCCAAATACCGCTGGGGTAATTATTTGCCCCACTTGGTCCTGCGAAGGTTAAGCTCATTAACATTTGTTCAGCGCATCAAAAATTGCTTCTGATTTATCCTCGCTGAGAATATGCGACGTCCTTCGGATTCAATCAATCAGCACGAGACCCTCGCCATTGCTTAACCCCTATTTTCTTACTTATCGACAGAAAGCTCTACAACGCTGAAAATAAGCAAATATTAGGCCTACATATTTTTTATGTGTCCTAGTTATTATTCAATATTAGTAAGATACATGTATATTAACCTTTATTTGACCAACGTTCCATTTTTGGAACATAATTTGTAATGTTTAAAAAAATAATTCTGCCTTGGTAAACTTATTATATTTGCACATCAAATGAAAGATCTATGAATGGAGAATGTAAAACAGTGGTAATTTTTTGATTGACTTTATTTATTTTTGTGCTACAGATGCGTAATTTTGACGAATTTTGTGATTTTTGAAAAAAATCTTTTAGGTAGTTGAAATAAATATTTGTGTCATAATTTTATAGGTGAGACACGTTGTATTTTGTTGATTGATATCTAAAGTCAGTGATAAAAATCAAAATTACCGAAAAAGAAGCAAAACTCTAGAAGAAAAAACCCAGTTTTGAAGCATGTTCCATTTTTGGAACGTTGGTGCACTCTCATTAGTGTAATTCCAATATGAGGTGATTGTGTTCCTTGTTCATAATTTGCCAGTATATAGGCTTACTGTTGGATTGTTGCATGTATCATTAATTTGTTTTAATATTATGTTTCATTTAATTTATTTTTAACTAGGGGCGTAGCCAGGAAAAAATTTCGGGGGGGTTAAGTTTTCTGGGGGTTTCCATTGGAAATGGTCGAAAAAGTTCAGTTTTTTGTATTTCGCATATTATTGCATAGACAAAAATGTCGGCAATTTATTTAGGGTGACCCCACCCCGTAAGACCCCTTATATATGCCTATGTTTTAACACTGATTTTGTAATAATTAGTACATATTTTAAATTGAAGTTTTAGAAAATAACGTAATAACTGCAACACAGTTGAGTACCTGATGCAGTCTAATAGCAACTGCAATGTCTAAATCCATGAGAGGAGGATGTACTGCCATGTAGGCAGCTGAAAAGAGATCTCTCTATAATGGCAGTGTGCACTATATGATCAGTAACACAAACCATTGCAATTTGGAATTGTTCATTTCAAACTTAGCATTTATGAGTCGGTGGGTGCCTAACTATGGACATCATGTGTTAGAGATGTTTATAAGAGGAAAGCCAATCAGATTTAGTTATAAGATCTGGATGTCTTATTCATGAATAGGATGTTCATTCATATCAAGCAACAATTTATTGTGGCCGGAGTAGGCGACCCACATAAACCACTTTTGGTGACCGCGTTGCCATGAATTTTGCCTAACTAATCACAGGAAACCATATCATATGCTATTATTTGCCAATCTTTTTACTAGTTACAGTCTTCTGTCTAAGCTGAGATGTTGGGCAGCAGTCATTCAGAGGTGCTATTCCAGTTCGACCATCACGGACATGATGTCCGTGATGGTCGAACCGGAACAGCACCTCTGAATGACAAGAAAATGTTTGCAAAACAAGAAAGAGGTACATTTGAATACACATGTCATGCCAAAATTGTTGTTGTTAGGTAGTCAGATAACAATGTAGTAGCATGTTCCAGCAGTATCAATACTGTAAATCCTGTGAAAAAGTGCTCAGGCACGTCAAAGGTTGTCATGACACATTGCTATGGGATCGAGCAATACACAAATTATCTTTAATTAGTCAGGCTCGTTCTTTTTTTCATTTTTTGAAGAAAAACACTACCAAAGAATGTGTCAGGTGCCTCAAGATACTTCAAGTGAACTGTTTTGAAAGTTTTCATGCCTTTAAACAAACTGGTTTTCAATAAATTGTGCATGAGTCAATATTGTATCGTGTATTCATGTTGAACTGCCATTGTAAAAAAATGCTAGTGGGAATGACCCAACGTTCCATTTTTGGAACATCCCAAAAAATGACCTTAAATGTGAAATATCACTAAAAGCTTGTCATTTCTGTTTTAATACCATCAACATACAACACATATCTAAGGGCCATCTCAAAATTCCACCTAAAAGGCATAGTGGGTAAATAAAGGTTAATGGAATTTATAGGTTGATCGTATAAATCGGAATAGATTAGAAGAGATGCTTGGCAGAATCTGTTGATGGAAAGTAAGTTTTAATACCGACTCAAAGTGTAAACATTGACTCCATAATATCCTCCGACGATCAATTGTTTCTTTTCTTTGTCGTAACACAGTCTATGAGGATATCGGATCTTCGTTTTTGCTGTTTCTTCGTTTGTTGGGCAAAGAATTCGATTCCATTTAAGATCAGAATCCAAGAGAATAACTCTATGATTCCCTCTGTCAATTACAAACACTTGATCGTCTGAATCGAGTGAGAGATAAATAGGATCATTCAGTTGTTGGATTTGATTTGAAGGAATAAAACGACGGATGACCATCTGTCCATCTCTTGTCAATTTACTTACGACCCACTTTGTCTCCCCCAATCTTTCACTTGCCCCATTCTCCCCCTTCTCTTCCATACACTCGTAAAGGACGGTGAAATTCCCGATGGATGTTCCTTCTACATGGAGAAGGTTCTTGATGCTTCCTGGCAACTGAATGGATCGAATAAGTTCTGCATCTGATCCGTATATCCTTAGAATGGACGAAGAAAAACTGACCACCAGCAACTGATCATCACTGAGCACTGACATCGTATAAACATAGGGAGTGGTTAGCCATTTTGTGATTTTGTGTTGGTCATCTGTTTCATTTGTAATCTTCCAGATGCAATTCTTAAATAAGTCAGAGACGTAGAGACAACTTTTCTTCTCACTCGATCTAATGTCAACAGGAGATTTAATCTCTTTAATTTTGATATTCTTCTGAAGACGAAATAGATTTCGATCCTCAAAGACACGAATAACGTTTGGAGCATCATAAGATGATCGACAGAGGACATAGATTGCATTTCGCAGTTTAGTCATACCAAACACATATTCATTTCTTCGTATCCTGATTCTCTGAGTGAAGTTGATGGAAATCGCACTAAAATGACGCACGACTAAAATAAAAATAATTATCAATATACTACAACTTGACTGTATGTTTCGTTTATTAGTAATTATTGAATTTATTACAACTGCTGCTAATAGTCACGTGATTCTTTATTTATTTAAGTAAGTAAGTAAGTAAGTAAGTATTTTTTTTATTGAGAAGCACTAGCAAACGCACAGCACTGTACATAGCAAGATTAACAAGATTAATACATTCAAACAAATAAACAAAAATTTATATATACAACCAAAGAATTGAATGAGAGGCTTTATTGTACAGAGGAAGAAGAGCTAGAGCTAGTCATAGGGTAAAATGAAGGGTTTAAATAGCCAGATCTAGGAAAAACAGTTTATTTGTATAGCATCCGGGCAAGGAAGCATTTCTGAGACAGGTTGTCAAACATGGGAAGCTCACGGTTATGGGACCGTGGCCGCAGGGAGTAGCGCGATTGCTTGATCGGCGGTAACAATTTATGCAATACATGACAAGGATTGTTCAGAATACAGGCAAAGAGTCTAGTATCCGCATTGCTGCAGAGAGTCTCAAAGGAGGGAGCAGATGGAGGTAAGTACCCCTGCTTTTAATTTAATAATATAATTCGAAATAATGATCATTGCTTGTTTAATGCCTCAGACACAACTAAAATCAATACAAAATTATTATTTTTTAAATTTTATTTAGCTATGATTTATCAGGTTTCTATTACCTGGTATACTATTAGAATTAGTATTAAGCGCATGATTGTGGTACCTTTCCACCTTTCGTTCCAAAACTGTCTTTTTGTTTTCTTTTCATGTCTAAGCCTCACTCATACCAGAGACCATCGAAAACAATTTATATTGTTAACATATCGCCTCTATCTGTGGTTCCAGGACAACTCGTCTACAGACTTTTCGTCTACAACACTTCGTCTATAGACACTTCGTCTACAGACATTTCGCCTGCAAGTGTAGGCTATCTGTACCCATTAGGGCTAATCAACAGAGGCAGCTTTCTTATAGCTTCGCTAAAACGTGCTAAATATTCTCAGAAATCCAGCTTCTAATTAATTAAACGATTATTTTCATCAATCCAACTTCTATTGAATAGAAAACTTAGTTTCATCCATCCATCCAGCTTGGTATCCAGCTTCTATTTACCGGAAAAATAATTTCGATCAAACCAGCTTCTTTTTCAGCACTCAAATGTTTTCATCAATCACACTTCCATTTAGGGAAACAGTTTTTCCCCATCAATCCAGCTTCCATTTTAAAGTGACAATATCAATTCATTTCGTAGACGAAATGTCTGTTGACGAAGTGTCGTAGACGAATAAATTGTCGTGACACCTCTTACAGTAGTTGTTTTTCTCTACGACACACATTATTCTTGAAGCTCTATTTTCATTTATCTAGCCTACTCTTCTTTCACAAATCGAAGGCCTTTCTTCTCAGTCTCAATATCATTGGTCAATTCGTTCACCTAAGCATACGCCTACTTATGTTGATATAATGTTTTAATTTTGGTACTAGTGTGTTCACAAGAACTTGCCAACTGTTTTCTTGAATTGTTTGCAATCAATAGTGATCACTTTCGATTGGATAACATCAGAGTTAGATGGTTGAATATTGGCAAAACGAAAGAATACATCCCTCAACTGATTCGATTCGTACAGGTTCTGAATATTTTCAAGGGCTGCTTGTGATTGACACCAGATCCAAACGACTACAGTCTGTCTGTTCAGTTGAGAGTTGAGGATTTCTATGCCCTCCTCCTTCAGTTGATGGATGATTTTATCAGTGCGAGGTGGTATTGGTATGGTTCTGTTTCGTAGGTCGCTCATTCTCTGATGAAGCAGCTGTGTATACGTGGATTCTATACACGCTGTAGCAGAATTTTTAACTTTGACTTTTATGACGACTTAAACAAAAACACACACACAATATTTGGCTTTCATTTTCTTGTGTGTTATTTCAGCTACCAGCAATTTTATTAAAAGATTTATAATTAGTAACAAACTGAACGGACATTCTTTAGCTAGCATCATGCTTGGCTCCTTCAGAATTGAGCTTTATTTAAGCCCCTGATATTGAGCATGTATAATCGATTCCCAAAATCTTAAATAGGCCTAAGTCATTATCATAAAATACAAGATCGTTTTTGCAGAGGAAAAGACTGTCATTGATCAGGAATGTATACCGCCACAATACACAAAATATTCGCGAAATATTTTACGAGAAGGCAAAACAGGATGTGTATCTGTGTGCGAAAAGGCAATAGACCAATAATATAATTTTCTGGATGGCTACAATTGGAAATATCTGACAAGAGGATGAATATAGGAAGTGTGAGTGGAAAGATGAAAGGCCACAAAGTGTTTTGTATCAACGATTCAACTTTTAAATGTCATTTGGAGTGAAAAACGCTAACTTAGTTCTTGTGTGTAATCGGTCCTTATGGGAAATTACTTTTCGTTTACCGGCCACGAAAAGAATGGTATTATAACGTTCCTTCACAGATCAATCAATCAATTTATATAGCGCCTCTTCAAGGGTTCTACTCAGAGGCGCTCCCGAGCCAGGCCTGATCATAGAGAAAAGTCTTCAGTTGTGAATAGAAGGAAGTAGAAAAAGTACGAGGGGATAGGCGGAGGAAGGGTGGTAAGTCATTCCACGTTGTTGGACCAACGATGGAGAATGCACGGCGCTGCTTAGTAGCAGTGCGTGCAAAAGGGACCAAAAAGTCACCCCTAGAAGAGGAACGGAGGGCTGAGCGACCTGTTAGAGAAGAAGATAGAGTAAAGATAGAGCGTAGATAGCGAGGAGCTGAACCCAAGACACATTGCCAGACAAGAGAGCAAAGCCGATACAGGATGCGATGCCGGAGGGGAAGCCAGTGGAGGGTGTGATGCATGTAAGAAGAAACACTACCATAGCGAGGAATGGAACCAACAAGGCGCGCCGCAGACCGCAAGACCCTCTCAATGGAGGATAAATGGACTTGGGGAAGACCAGTGTAGAGAGAGGAACAATAGTCTAGGCGAGTGCAGACGAAGGCATGGATAAGAGTGGAAGCAGAAGAGGTTGAGAGAGAGCGAGCAATAACCCTTAGCTGACGAAGATGGTAAAAGCAGGAGCGAGACAATAAGGAGAGGTGTTTGGAAAAGCTTAGTTCCTGATCAAAAATGACACCGAGGTTTCGTACAGAGGTAGAGAATGTAATAAGAGGAAATTCTACTGCAAGAAGATTAAAGTCCAGTTTTGCCAGCTGCTGTCGGGTACCCAGCCATATGAACTGGGTCTTAGTAGGATTGAGTCTCAGGCGATTAGAAGAAAGAAAGGCAGAGAGAGTGTCAGTTGCAAGAGACATCAAGCGAACAGCACTCGCAGCATCACTTGCAGAACAATGCAAGTAGGATTGGAGATCATCAGCGTATGAGTGGCTAGAAAGAGCACAGGAAGCGAGGACAGATTCAAGATCGGCTGTGAAAAGAATATAGAGAAGAGGGCCAAGCACTGAGCCCTGGGGAAGGCCAATAGGTACAGGGATCCAAGGGGAGCGTGACGAGCAAAACACAGTAGATGAGAATGCAGGTTATCCTGAAAGTTATCATGATCTTTTATATGAACCTGCTCTAAATGCCGGTATAATAGATAGCTCAAGAAACATTTCGAGCAATCATTATAAGACGCTACTTTTTGGATCTGTAAGATTGCCATGTTTAGCGTCTTTGTGATGATTTTAAAAAGTGCTCATCAAATCGCCAGACCCATACACGCATAATTTATATATGGGTATATTTCACAACCGGCAGCAAATGAGATAAATTTCAGTTTTCTCCTTTGTACGGCTTACATAAAGAGTAAAATTATAAGTTATAATTTTTTAAACATTGTATGGCATGAGTTAGTTATAAAAAATATTACTACTATAGCTTATTATTTAGATGATTAGTATGAGAGAAAAAATTATAAAGTCCAATTTTAACCCGAAATTTCATTGGCCTTTCTAATGGTGAGTCAATTCGTTAGGGTAACAGTTGCAGCGCTGAGCTGATGTTTTATATTTTTTAGATAATTAACTTACATATATCCATTGCTCTATAATATAGAGCAATGGATATATGTAAGTTAATTATCTAAAAAATATAAAACATCATAAGTTAATTATCTAAAAAATATAAAACATCATAAGTTAATTATCTAAAAAATATAAAACATCAGCTCAGCGCTGCAACTGTTACCCTAACGAATTGACTCACCATTAGAAAGGACAGGGTTTTATTTATTTTTAATTATGTAGTTCGTTACATAATTAAAAATAAATAAAACCCTCTGTCTTCAATTATTGCTTACAACACCGTTACGAATGGGTTTCTGGCATCTGTGGAATAAATTGAAAACTCTCGTTTTTTGAATTGACATCTTCGATAGCAGGGGACATGTCTGCACTGATTTAACTAACAAGAAATCAATATAGATGTGTGCTTCCATTGACAATTTTCGAAAATTTATCCGGTAATGTTACAGCATAAAAAGATTTACACGTCCGTGACTGTAATTATTGCACTTTGCGTATATAAAAAATAATATTCAAACTGACCACTTACCACTGACCACAAACTGACCACTGGCCACTATAAACTAACTAGTTTTTGTATCTTAACTCGTCCTGTAAGCGTGGAGACCTAATTTTGAATATTTTACAACTCCGTTACTACAACTCCGTTACTTTATTTTTCTATTAAAATGAATTTATTTAATGGTACATGTAGATAATTAATCGTCATTATAATTTAGGTTGCTGTGTAATATTTTAATGCATGCTTAAAACTAAATAATTACCAATTACATGCAGTGGCGGCATTTTGAACTGTATTTATAAAGTAACGGAGTTGTAAATATTTAAGAATCAAAGTTATATGTGTTTCATATTGTAAAAAACTAAAATGAAAAATTAGGCCTAATCTGTAAAATTTAAGCTCTGCTCAATATTAAGTATGATTCAGCACTGCTGGTCAAATATCTGTGTAAATAAATTTAAATTTTGCATGACTTTTTCCTCTAATTCTATTTCTGAATTTGCCTCCGGTTGTAAAATATACCTATATAAGTCTATATGCATGAAATCTTTCTTTTAAGTAAACGATGCAAGTACTGCAGTTATGACAATAATATTTACCGTGACTTAAACCATGGCAAACATGAGGGGCAATTGATTATACTATACTCAGTGTGGCAGTGATGCTGTTATTTTAGGATGAAGGTGTATTCCTAGTAGGCCTATTATAATCATTAAGCAAGGTCTGGTAATGATCAGCCTTTGAGTTATATTTTAGGGCATAGGCGAACAGCGAACCTCCTCCGTTTTCTACGATCTTTGCCACTGCTGTTTGGTTTGTTTGTCGAAGACACACGGCGAACTCTGAAATCTTTTTGTCGTCTAAGGATCTCACAACGCGCAATAGTTCTGCGTTCTTGTTTCGTTTTGAACGCTGTCTTTGAATGAAGCGACTTTGCCTTTGCGTTAAGCACTTGAGAGAAGACATTGAATCGATGAACTCGTCATTCGGTTCGATATTTTTCAAAAGATAATCTCTGTTGCTTCTAAAAATTGCCGAGTGTTTCTTGTTTTCTTGATAAAAATCTACAAATAGCAATAATATCACTACATTTTAATGATACTGCAACTTAGATCTGTTACTTTGCAACATGTCTTCAGTATTAAAACATTCTCCCGAAAGAAATGAGAAACCTATGTGCTGCTGACTTTCGATTTAACAGAAATTGGTGTGAAACTTGGTTTGGTTCAACGATGAACTATTATAGGCCTAAACTGTAGCCGCGTCCACAATGAGCTCCTTCTTCTCTGCCAAATACGCTGGCCACCTGGTGGATCTTTCGTAGCCTTATACTTCTCGGACTCGTTCAGGACATCGCTGATCATGGTGTCTTCGAAAGCCTTCAAAATGTGTCTGCTGTGGATGTTGTTGAGGTTGCTGCGGACCTGCGGTACGCGAATGATTTCAGGCTCTACCGCCGTCGCTTAGTAGGCCTATTTACGAAAGCAGGTGTCCACTACAATATCGAGCAGCTCGGTTTTGTCAGCCTTGCAGGGTCTAAGATGGTGTTTAGATTTGGGTGAAATCCCATAATTTTTGCATTGGTTACCATGCAAAGCGTGCCTTCCAACTATGTGGCCTAATTGATGTCAGATTTGTGCAAAGACCTTCTGTTTCCGCATATCGATTGATTCGAGACTCGGCCTGAGTTCAGTCAGGTTGCTGCCTGTTTTGCCACCTCTGTCATTTCGTCCAATTAGGCCTATTCGTATCAAAACGCAATTATTTAGACAATTCTTATATGCTCAGAGTACTGGTGCCATCGAGTGGGCGTTTGGGATTTATATACGAGTCATATTTTGTTTTCCGATGTCCTTCGGTTGTGTGTCAAGGAAACGTCACCGAAATTGACCCATTTCCTCTCCGGGATTGACTGGGTACCGTACTCGGTCTGAACTTCGAGCCTCAGACGCCTACTTACGCCGGTTGTGACTGAGGAATCTTCGTCATTGAAGGAAGGGGTGTCTTCCAAATAGTGTCGACCCTCACCCACCGAGAGAAAGTTCTGTGATAGGCAGTGAATGCCTGGCGAGGTACCTAAGTTGCGCTGTATCAACGTCAAAACCTGAATAACTAAACATGAAATAGTAATTATAAATGTAATTAGTAACTTATATTGCGCCTGTGTTTAATGAACAACCGATGGCATACCAAAGCCAAACTGTAATAGGTCAATATCCAGAAGATTAAGCCATTAATGCCTACAATTATATATGAGATTATACTAAAAAGTGTTAATATTTCTATAAACCAAGTGCAATTTAAAATAATTTTTGTATTGATTTACTTACTGATAATTAACATAGACCTAGCAGAGTTAATATATTTTTGGTGTAATTGCCTCATATTTTGATAAATATTGAAAATTTATTTTCTGTCGAAATGTCTCCTCACAAACGGTTAGTATGATTTGCTCATTTATTGTTAAGCAAAAATAAATAACTTACTTATTGCTTAGAAAAATGTATTTTAGTGATTAGGAATGTGCCATTATTTCGGGTAACGATTTTATTATTGACAGCTGGGTCGCTGCAATCCCATATTTGGGATGTATTTTCTTGGGATGTATTTCTCGTACCTGCAATCCCATATTTGGGATTGCAGGCACGAGATACCTCTCGTACATGCTAGTTTGCAAATTATCTTAGAGTTACGTTTCAAAATGCTGTCGATATTCTCAATACAGTTGCAAATTGAATGAATGATCACACAGTTGAAAAATGGTATTGGTTTCTGATGCATGCACACATACTGGGTTGCTGATGTATTGACAATATTGCATGAACTGGACATATCAGGTCATTTCAATACCGGTAACATACGCATTGCTTCACCAGCTGTTCGAGACATAACTAATGCAAACAACTTGTCAAAGGGGCAAATCTTAGCTGAAGCTGTCGCCACAACATATGATGGGAATGAAAGGTGAGCAACACAGCGATTCAGACGATTATAACATTCCATTGAAGTTCCTGAAATCATCAACAGGATCCAAGGCACAGCAGCAGCGGAAAGAGCAGCAACAGCCTTGAAGATGGTGCTAGCGTGATCTACCGGCACCCACACGTTTTCTTCAATGGTCAGCCAGTGAGCCAAAGTTCCTCGGGCAGGAATGGTTACCTTTAGTATGTTGGAGCTGTTTTGTGATGACGATATCATGGAGTTTGTGTGCTTCAGCACTACAAAGTATGCTGGACAGAAGGGAAAGCACACTTTTGGTGTCGACAGCAACGAAATGCGATCATTTCTTGTCATCCTGATAAGCAATGGATGATCAACTGTTCCACGTTGTCGCATGTTTTGGCAACAGGACGATTACGACATGAATATTGCTGTCAATTCGGTTATGGCAAGGAATAGGTCTGAGGAAACTTTACAGTTTTTACATGTAGCTGACAACACATCTCTTACCGCTGGTGACAAAATGACCAAAGTGCAACCTCTTCTGATGTCAATGAATTAATTATTTCTACTCTACAATCCCTGAAAGCAGGACATGAACATCGATGAAAGCATGATTCCGTACTACGGCCATTATGGTTGCAAACAATTCAGTCGCGGTAAGCCGATAAGATTCGGATTTAAGACGTGGTGCCTAAATACTACAACCGAATACCTCATCCAGTTTGAGCCCTATCAGGTAGCAGCTACTGTAAATGCTCAGAAGTCACTGAGAATGCAGTCTGTCATTGTTGACCTAATTGCTGAATTACCAACTGACCGACCGTATCGCTTGCATTTTGACAACCTGTTCACGTCTTTGAAATGATTGACATCCTTCAATTAAACCGTTTGCTTTGAAGTAACACTTTAAATGTTTGGTCAGAAGAGTCTTAACATGAGTAGCGCAATGAAATGTTTTTGACTGTTGTAGTTTGGTAAGTGTTACATCATGGTTTGCTCCAGCAGTTGACGTCATTGTTTGTGTCTACAATCCCATATATGGGATCAAACTTCAAAGTGCGAAAACTATTGAGGAGAAATGAAATATAAACAAAAACAATGGAGATATGGTCTACAGTCATTGCATATAATCACAAATTAAAATATTTTACAGAACAAAAAGTTGGGCATTAATGGGTTAAAGTAGCGAGACAGCCTACGGTGAATAGGCAATCTCAAAGTGGTAAGTTTAAACTGAGAAATGATACAAGCGACTGAGCAGTGGGGATAGACACAGGGAGAGAAATTCGAAAAGTATGTTCGTCAATCATAAAAGCCCGTTGTTGATTTAAGTATGACCAGACAAAGATAATCAGAATGCCTCGTTGAATAGTGATAGCTGGGTAAATGAGAACTGTTTTTAAATATTGTGGCTGGCCAGAAGTCATGTGCGTTAACAGTGGGCTACGGTAATATCATACTCTGACTTTTCTGATTATATTCGATTATTTTATCAAAGTGGTCGAGGTAAATAACTTGGAAAGTAATGTTTGAAAGGTATCTCACTTTTCAGGTAACGCCAGATTGCCTTCTTGAACCGTTGTCTGGTGAATCTTCTATAAAAACAAACGTCGACTGACATGAGAGACCTGATGACTTCTTTGTCTCTCTGCTTTGTTGGTGAATTCGATATCCAATGTAAATAGGACTTTTCTAAGATAATGTCTAACACCTCCAGTGGAAAATCGTACAGCTAAAATGCAAAAATTAATTGTAATTTTAATTGCGACGATTTATATAGCATCGCTATTTCTATGGTGATTTTCACTGTCAACTACATGTACATTTAAATGCAAAATTTAATTGTGCTTTTACATAGAAAAATAAAATGTTTATTTACCTTGACTACTTTGATCATTCACATATCTTGTAGGGGCGTACATCAAGTTTTTGATTGATTGGTTAAAAGATCCAGTATTACCACTGGACGACCGTATTGTACATAGTGTTTAGTTTATCTATAATTTATAAGGGACACTGAATGAGTAAATCACCATAACACGAATTTCAACCGTTTCAGAAGACTTTTCAACCTCTGCAGTTTACAGGATGTACGGTATCAAGTAGCCAAATTGCCAAAGTCAAATTTCCAATCTCTAAATCTTTAAAATTTGTGATAAATATAGTATTTCAAATGTTTGAATCTTTCGTATTGAACAACATTTCTGTTGAAACATGTCTTTCGGGTTCTTAACTAATTTGTATACATTGCCTTGTTTGGCTGTAACAGAAAGATGATCAGAATCAGGGTGAAAATGTTATAGGGGTGAGCGGAGAAGAGAAGACTTGCCTTTCTTCGCGAATAAGTTCACAAGGATATTTAGAAAAGCGGCCTTTGCCCAGGGATCGTATATTTAGCTGGATTGGCTAAAGGCTTTGAAGAAAAATGACTAAGCATTAATTTTAATAACGTCGGCCTTGAAGAAAGAACGAGTAACTAAAACACAATGAATAGATTATTATGTCATGAGCGTGATTTCTATACGTAATGGATATTTAAAGAGTTTTAGGGTTTTAGCATTACGATTTAGCATGTAATTGCACATTCCTTGCCAAGAAACTGATAAATTCGTCGACGCTGACTCAAGAATACAGACGTGCGAATCTTACAACAACGAAACATAAGCCTAAAAACCCTGTAGTATGTGTACCTCGTAGTTCAAATTTATTTGATTTATGCTGTAACCTTTCGGTTTTGTAGGAACTACACGAGTTTACCTCGTGGTTTTTCAGGTCGCGGGATCCAAAAAGGTTTACGAAACATTGTTCGACCATCGCATGAATATGTTGTTCAAGGTCTCATGACCTGTCATGGTTAGTTCGTGATTTCCTAGGAACTACAAGTGCTAGAATAGTGTCTTGGTGAGTATATCAGGCTCTGGTTTTCGGGTCACACAATCGAAAAAAAGTATGTGCAACATTGTACGATCATTGTATGACCTTGTAACTCACGAGAACTTGACCTTTGGTTACCTTTGGTTTCTCAGGAACAGTAAGCGATGGTATTGTGATTATGGTTTTCTGGAAGGATTACAACACTTTCGTAAAAACTTTATTAATTATTAAACGCTGTCATCAATTAAACAAACGTAGGCCCTATATCGCAAATTTTCTACGACTATCGACTAACCTTGCAATTCAAGCTCATTTGTAAGCCTACTATTACAGACCATTATGAACTGTTTATTGATGATGTGGAGAAACCTCCATTTTTCTTTATTAGTGTAGTGAGTACTTTGTGATAAGGTCATTAGGTACTTAGGTAAGGTCATTAGGTACATAGTTGAAGAGGTCGTTAAGTGCATTTTTGGTTAACTTGGGCGGTTAACTTTTGGGCTATTTTAACCGGTTAAGTTATTTCGGTTAACTTGGGCGGTTAACTTTTGGGCTATTTTAACCGGTTAATACGTGGTCTAATTGGGCGGTTAAGTTTAGGGGTTAACCAGGCAGTATTCTTATGGGTTTTCTTGGTAAAGATTTTAGAGATATTAACCACTGGTTCATGTGGTGGTAATGGGTGGTTAACTTTAGGAATTTAACCACATGTATTTCCTTTCTTAACCGGCCCGTTTTGTTAACCAGAACTTCCTATAAAAGGGGTTCAATTTCTCCACTAAGAGACCAGTTGACGAGGGAGACCAGTTTGACGAGCAGACCGACCAGAGAGATATTTCGTTAGTCTTCATCAGACCTTATGTGTTTAGGGAGTCTTCTTGCAGAGATTGATTGATCGTAAAGTTGTTCTGAGTAGACATCTGCTGTTAGATAAAATAAACGTTGAACTGTTCGAACGATTGGTTGATGACTTTCGTTGCCCTAAAATCTCCTGACAGACCACGGGAGTGGACCACCGAAACATTGCTAGAGAGGGGTTGGAGGCATCCTGGTAGAGTCACCCACCCCTTCAGCAGAAGAGTCAACAGGACAGAACCCGGTCCGTCACAACTTGGTACCAGAAGTGGGGTTGAAGTTTCTGATTGCAACGAGAAATCAACGGACAGATCAACATGACAGATGAAGAGCAGACCATTGTCTACAACCTGCTGGACGGGGATGAGCCGCCGCTACATCAGAGGAGCAGTTCGACACCAGCTGCAAGGAGAACAACAAGAGAAGACCAGTCGAATGAGTTTCGTCTGATGGAAACGATCGACTTCGATGGGCCGGGATCCTTTCGCGCCCGAACAGAACTGCAGGAACCGAGGAGCCGAGGGAACTCTGGTGTTGTATTTGGGTATAAGAAGGCGCCGATGAAACCAGGAAAATTTGATGGTACTGGTTCCCTGGAATCTTTCTTGGCACAGTTTGAGGTTTGCGCAAAGCACAACAGATGGACGGGCTCCGATCGCGTGGACTTCCTGCGCTGTGCTCTGGACAAGGCTGCGACACAACTGTTGTGGGACTTCGGAGCGCGTGAAGATGTAACCTACGATGAACTGGTCGGGCGTCTTCGACAAAGATATGGAACAGAAGGACAGGCTGAGACTTTTAGAACTCAGCTTTACTATCGTCGTCAACGGGCGGATGAGACGCTGAGCACACTCCTCCACGACATAAAAAGATTGGTGGTGCTGGCATATCCTGTTCCATCGAATGAAACAACCGAGATCGTGGCCCGTGATGCTTTCTTGGAGGCAATGAGAGATCGTGAACTGTCGCTGAAAGTCCGTGAACGCGAACCTAAGACGCTGGACGAGGCGTATCGAACAGCACTACGCCTCGAGGCGTACCAACGGACGATGGAATCCGATGACCGACGTCGACCAATGAACCGTGTCAGAGGAGCCGCTGAGTCCGACGCCGGTAGTCAAGTGCAACAACAACTTGACCGCTTCCTGAAGGCTCAACGAGAAGAGCAGAAGAAGTGGCAACAAGACATGGAGGCACGGATGGAGCGCCACTTCGAAGCAATGCGCCACTCTACACCACGAGACGCCGGAGCTGAACCTGACGTACGCCGCAACAACGGGAACCAAAGATCCGCAGTGACCTGCTATGGATGTGGACGGGCGGGACACATCGCGCGAAACTGCCGACAGAATCGCCAGCCTCGCAATCGTCAGCCTGAAGCCGCAACAAATGGAGATGACGAGACAACACAGGATGCCAACGTCGCCGTCAATCACACTACGCGTCCACGTGTGTCTAATCCAGCCAGCAACAATGCCATCTTCATACGAGGAACCATCGCTGGAAGAAGTCAACTCTGCCTCATCGATACAGGATCCGAGGTTAGCTTGGTGCCATTATCTGTTGTTGAGGGGGCCGTGATACAGCCGTGTGGAAGGGTATTGATGGCTGCGAATGGGACTGAGATTAAGGTCCAGGATGAGATAACAGTTCCCCTTACGGTATGGCATGGGTTTTTCCCTCACTACAACCCTTTTAGTTTCGGACCAAATAGCAGAGCCGATGTTGGGAATGGATTGGCTTAGACAACACAGATGCCGCTTAAGTTTTGGCATCGGAGCGCTCTTTGTGGGACGCCGTAGGATCCCTTTGGTTAGAGGCAATGGATCCACTTGGTGTAGAAGGGTGATAGTGGCTGAAGATGTGATAGTGCCGCCTAAATGTCAGCATGACGTAGGGGCTAAGACACTGTATGAGGATTTGAGTACAACAGCGCCAGCATGGATGACTGAGACACGTGAGCTCCAGCCAGGATTGCCTGTAGCACGAGTCCTTGTGGGTGATGATGCTAAATCCACCAGAGTCAGAGTTGTTAACTTGATAGCACATCAAGTCAAACTAGAAAAGGATCAGTTGCTGGGTGGACTGTATCCAGTACAGATAGATCCGAGTGAGACTAGAGAGTCACCTGCTGAATCAGAGTTAGTAGAAGAGGGTGTAGATTACCTGATGAAAGGCATTTCAGGGGAAGTACCATCTGAGTCCAGAGATAGACTACAGAGTCTGTTAAGAGAGTATCATGATGTGCTGTCATTAAGTGAAAGAGATCTGGGAAAGACAACAGTTAGTCTGCACAGAATCGACACTGGAGATGCCGCCCCTGTAAGACAGCCGCTTAGGCGTCAGCCGCCTTACTATCGTGTGGCGATAGATGAACAGGTAGAAAAAATGGTAGCTGATGGGATAGTAGAAGCCACTACTAGTGAGTGGGCAGCTGATGTAGTATTAGCAAGAAAGAAAGATGAGATTACAGATGAGCAGAACCAGGTAGTCGCTACTCGAGGGGTGAGAGAAAGTATGAATGAAGCTGCCACGGAGGAGTCGAATACTATTGTAGCTGCTCAGAAGGAAGATCATGATCTGATGATAGTAAGAGGATGGACAGAAAATGTAGGAACAGTACCGGGTCTGGATGAAATACTGCAAGAGAGTGCCACTGTCAAGGTGTATTGGCATCAGCGAGAAAGCTTGTGCATTAAGGAAGGAGTTATATATCGTAAGAGACTCGACGGAATAGAGCAACTGCTCTTACCCAAGGCGCTTAGGGAGCCGTACATGAAGCTTGCTCACACAGGTGTGACAGGATGGCATTTAGGGATTCGCAGGACACGCTGGCAGATACGACGCCGTGCTTATTGGCCTGGGTGGTCGTGTGATGTGAGGCGATTTTGTAATTGCTGTCCACAATGTTGCCAGTATAGACGGGGCAAGCCTCTCAAACAGGGACCTCTGCAACCTTTACCCACAGGTGAGCCCTGGGAAAGGATAAGTATAGATATTACGGGACCCCATCCAAGGAGCCGAAGAGGGCATATCTATATTCTGACAATGATGGATAACTTTACAAAGTACGTATAGGCAGTGCCCCTTGCAAATCAAGAAGCGGCAACAGTGGCTAAGGCCTTGGTTGAGACAGTCATAGTTCGGTATGGAGCACCTTTGCAAATCCTTACTGATCAAGGTACTAATTTTGAGGGGTACCTGTTCAAAGAAATGTGCCGATTGTTAGAAATAGATAAGGTCCGTACGTCAAGTTATCACCCCAGTGGAAACGGCCTTATAGAGAGATTTCATAGGACGCTCAATGCCATGTTAGGTAAGGTAATCAGTGGTCACCAGAAAGATTGGAATGAATACCTTCCACACGTGATGGCTGCCTATCGCGGTTCGGTGCATGATGCAACTGGGTTCTCACCAAACCGGCTACTCTTTGGAAAGGAGAACAGGGCTCCTTTGGATCTTGTGTATGGACGACCGACAGAAGAGTGGTCCAGAGGCACTACTTACTCCAGTTATGTAGAAGATTTGGCGGACCGCTTGGAAGAATCCTATCGGACTGTGAGAGAAAATCTTCAGCGAGCTGCTGAGAGAAGAAAACATGAGTACGATCTCAGAGTGCGTCCTGTCTTCTTTAAGGAGGGAGATCAAGTCTGGTATTTCTCACCACGACGGTTCAAAGGCCGCAGTCCAAAATGGCAGAAACTGTACCAAGGACCGATGGTAATCTTGCGTCAGTGCGGGCCAGTGAATTATTTGGTTCAAGCGTCGAAGAAGCAAAAGCCGTTTGTTACTCATGTTGACAAAGTGAAACTGTATGCCTCAAATACAGCAGAAGAAGAAAGAGACATGCCTCTTTCTACGCCGATGATTGATGAAGAAAGAGACCAAGCGCCAAGTACAGAGGGTAGATTACGGCGTTCCGTGAGAAAACCCGCCCGTTTTCTCGATTAAGAAAGATATCTGATTGCCAGACGATGCTATGACTTTTTTCTTTGAGATCCAGTACAGAACTATTGTCTGTGAATGCAACTAAAAAAAATAATAATAATAATTAACCAGTGAAGTTTTCAAAGGAACGCAGCATGAAACAAAAATTTAAGCTCAAAGGAACGCAGCATGAAACAAAAATTTAACCGGAAGCAAACAAGTTGAAATCGCTTAGGATGACGCCATAGAAGTTAGCGGTTAAGAAATTAGCCTGTTGCTATGGGCTGCGCCACTAATGACGTAACTGAAACTTAACCGGCGGTTGATCAACTACAAACGAATGATCAGATCGTTAGAAAGTATAGCAAAGAACAGTATACAGTTATTCTGAACTTTCATTTCGAGAACAGTTACAGCTCAGAAAATGTCAGGGAGGAGATGGTTATGCGACACCTGTGGGATCACAGCAACAACGTACGCTTCTCTGCAACGTCATGAAGCTCGCAGGCATTCATTAATTGTACGGGGAGTCTCTGTCCAAAGACCTACTACCACCGTCGTCCGCGGATCATTCTTCAGAGAAACGGATCCAGAACCTATCATGTCACCGCCAATGCCGACTGACACTGGAGATGCTGGCAATTCGGTACGAGGGGAGAATAACCAGGAAGAGGAGGACGGATGTGTGAGTAACTGCTTGTTCTTCCCATTGCCCTTTCATTCCATTGAATGTGAGGCTAATCAAGTAGAACGTACCTCTCAACTCAGTTATGCATTATCAAGCAACGCTGACCCTTTTCTGCCTAGCGACAACGATATCGCTGAGGCTGACTTCCCATTTTTGCCAGACAATTCGCTTCCAGACTTTAATGCCTGAATGGATGATCTTCTTCCAAGTTTTCCATTGGAGCCAGCCAATGCTGCGGAAATTGCAGACATCGTCTTTCATGCCAGATCTCTTGTGTTCCCTATGATTTGGGAGCAGTTCCGAGCAGTCTTACGAATGCGATGGCTGCTGAGCAATGAACAGGTACTGTGGGGCGTATTCAGAGGATTCATGCGTTCAGATTCTGAGGTCCCGGATTCCTCTCCTTCCTCTCACCAGGATGATGTAATCTGGCTTTCCAGTGAGCATGACAGTCCATGAAAGGGACGGTTGCTTCAGTAAAGAAGACGCGCCGTTGTAAATCCTGTTAAAGAATGATTTTAAGTTGAAATTAATGATCATAAGCCTAAATGAATGATTTTAAGTTGAATAAGCCTAAATGAATGATTTTACGTTGCATTTAATTGATCGTAAGCATAAATGAATGATCTTACGTTGAATTTGATTGTCGGAAGCATAAATGTATGTTCTAATTAATTGTTTAAGAGAACTGAATTTAAAGGAATTAATGAATGTTATTTTATTTATGAACACACAGACAAGTGTGTACTAATTAATGTTTTAGTCGGCGGTCAAAAGCACAAAATAATGAATGTGTCGATATCTTGATTATGCCAGATAATAAGTTGTTGTATGATAATTAAGGGTGTGTTAAAAATATTGCAACTTTTGTATTCTTAGTTAAAGGTATCTAAGAACTATTGTGAAATCGAGAAGCTTCAAAGTAACGAAAGCTTGTTATTTAGTGATGTGATTGTTAGATTATGATGATTTATGAACTTGATAATAGTGTTTAGGCTAAAGACTTGAATTTAATGAAGGCTTGGGTGATAATGATGTGATTTTACAAAGTGACGATTTCTAAGTTTAGTAATTGAATTAGTCTAATTGTCACGTTTAACTTAGCTTAGGATTTAATGTGTTTCATTTAAATGTCCGAAGGGACTTCGGAATTGTAGTTGGAGGGGGATGTGGAGAAACCTCCATTTTTCTTTATTAGTGTAGTGAGTACTTTGTGGTAAGGTCATTAGGTACTTAGGTAAGGTCATTAGGTACATAGTTGAAGAGGTCGTTAAGTGCATTTTTGGTTAACTTGGGCGGTTAACTTTTGGGCTATTTTAACCGGTTAAGTTATTTCGGTTAACTTGGGCGGTTAACTTTTGGGCTATTTTAACCGGTTAATACGTGGTCTAATTGGGCGGTTAAGTTTAGGGTTTAACCAGGCAGTATTCTTATGGGTTTTCTTGGTAAAGATTTTAGAGATATTAACCACTGGTTCATGTGGTGGTAATGGGTGGTTAACTTTAGGAATTTAACCACATGTATTTCCTTTCTTAACCGGCCCGTTTTGTTAACCAGAACTTCCTATAAAAGGGGTTCAATTTCTCCACTAAGAGACCAGTTGACGAGGGAGACCAGTTTGACGAGCAGACCGACCAGAGAGATATTTCGTTAGTCTTCATCAGACCTTATGTGTTTAGGGAGTCTTCTTGCAGAGATTGATTGATCGTAAAGTTGTTCTGAGTAGACATCTGCTGTTAGATAAAATAAACGTTGAACTGTTCGAACGATTGGTTGATGACTTTCGTTGCCCTAAAATCTCCTGACAGACCACGGGAGTGGACCCACCGAAACATTGCTAGAGAGGGGTTAGAGGCATCCTGGTAGAGTCACCCACCCCTTCAGCAGAAGAGTCAACAGGACAGAACCCGGTCCGTCACAATATTATGGATCACATTGTGTAATTTTAGCAGAGTGGCAGTCATGTGATTTGGAGTTCCTTGTAGAACGAAATCCTAGTCTGGAAGCCGAGATCACCCTTCTAAGATTATAGCTGCGGACTAAGTGTGAAGATATATGAATGGTCACTTAGAACGTGAAGGAGAGAGACATCACGTAACGTAACGTGATCTGTGGAATATAATTACGACAGAGCGTAAAAGACGGACCTGTCAAATTCCATGTCGTCGAAAACCTATTCTGGACACCCAGATCACCTTTCTAAGACTCGTGCTGTGGAGATATAAATGGTGATTTGGAACGTCACAGTGAGTGGCGTCACGTCACGTCACGTGTTGCGCAAGAAACAATAATTATATGCAAAACAGTGTTATGACGTTTTTTTAAATAATTGTTCCTTCTATAAAGTCATAATTTGGCACCAATATAATCATCCAGCTAAGAACAATACTTAAGGGATACCATTGATGCAATGCAGTTTCATCGGTTAGGCTACGTGTCGAAAGTCCGAAGGTTCGAAAGTCCGAAGGCCGTAGTACCTTGATGGATGAAAAATAATTCTTGCTCCAGCAGAAGTTGGATTAATTAACAGAATTCTTGCTTAAATAGAAGTTGGATTGATGAAAATAATCGAAAAATGGAAGCTCGAGGGATGAAAAGATATTGCAGTGTAAGTACTAGTTGGATTCATGACAAGATTTTATGTCGGATTAATTTCGAACTACAGAATCTTCGGACTATCGAACCTTCAGACTATCAATCCGTCGGAATATCGACACGACACCGTTTCATCTGTGAAGTGGAAGTCTGACGTCATGTGACACGGCGCACGAATAACTTTATGAAACTATAGCTTTTCGTTGGGAAACATGTTGGGCGCGGTGGTGTAGGGGTATGTTCGGTGCCTTGCAGCCGGAGGGTTGCGGGTTCGAATCCAACTCAAACCGCCGCGTAGGGACCCTGGGCAAGTTCTTAACTCGCAATATTATTGATCATGCGCTTCGGCGTGAAACTCCGATTCAGTGTTTGCGCTGTAGTCGGGAGCGCCTCTGATTAGAAATCTTGAAGGGGCGCTATAAAAAGTGCACATGACTTCATAAGTACATACTTACATATTCATGAATAGTTGCCAAATGAATATTTGATATCTGTTCGTTTAAAAGTTATGCTTGAAAAACCGCTTTGGTAGGTAAACTTACCCAAGTGTGCGACATGAAGGTTAAGTCATCAAAACTCGGNATATCAGGAATGCTGCGTTCTTCTGCAGCAGTCTTCTTGAAAAGACCAAATCTTTATCGTGTAGATAACTTTTGCCATGCATCGTGCCCAGATGCATAGCGCCAAGCATTCAGAAACCGAATTCCACCGAGCTGGAATATCTCCATGAAAGACAACTGAGAGCTTCCTGAGAAATTCTCTGTAATTGTCTCGTGCGCTGTTCGAAGCGTTGCCAGATGTTTATGAACAAATTCCAGGACGTCAGAACGATATATATATTTCACCAAAGATTCGACCGATGTGTTCTGATGAGGTTGCGGCGAAATTCTGGTCGCTTTCAATGAATGCCAGTAGTTTTGAAACCTCTTGAAAAGAAGATTATCGGGTCCAGTAGAAGTTCCAATGGAAGTATTTTTGGAAAGCAGCTCCAACAATTAGTTCAATAACGTGGTGGCGACATGCCAGAAAAAGGAGATCTTTATTCAGTTCCTGCTCTATCAAGCAACATGCACCTGAGCGATGACCTGTGTTACAGCCTGTCGTATCGAAGCACAAGCTAGCCCATGCTTGCCCATGGCTAAAAACGCTAAAACGCGAGCCTTTTCCTTCATTGGCCCTGCACTATGGAACCAGCTTCCTCCTTTTTACACGTTCCTGTTTATTAACTGATGGGCCATGCTTCTTTTCGTTGTCTCAAGACCTCTTCTTTTCTCTGGGTCTCCTCGCACTGGGAGCGCTCTGATTGGTGTTCACTGCAAAAGGCGCTATATAAATTGATAGGTACAATACAAAAGCGAAAACCTGATACTGGATTATTCCACTCCTCAAACACTGGACGACTTCTAGGGCTGAGCCTGTTCCTGATGATAGTTTTGGAATGCCCAGGAACTGTTCAACTCCTACACCTGAGATAAGAACTGGAAAACGATCAACATGTCTCTTCCAGTAACTTCCCGTCATAACGAACGGTCAAAAAAAAACAGTACGGCTGTTCTTTCCCTGGCTCGTTGACTGGGATTTCGGTTGTTCAAAGTGTTGACATCATGACCAAGGCTGGAAGTCACTTCGCTAAGAACGAATGTAGCGTTCCTTGACGAAATCTTGGTTCCATCCAAAGCCGACGTCAGACCAAGAGACAAAATATTGGATATGGCTCGTTTAGGTGCAGATACTTCATTGTCACTACTGTTAGTATCACCGGTTTTTTCCCTTTACATTCAGCATCAGTTCCATCACTTTCATCACTTAATTCTGCATCACTTGATGAGGAATCAGTATCCGGAACTACCTGCCTGGCTTGTACAGCCTGCGAGAGCTCCCTCCTGTGATCGTTTCTTGCGCTTCCTGGAGTTTACTCCGCGTATTATTAAAACTTAGAGAGCTCCAGGGCCACCCATAAATATTGACCAATTGCAAAGATTTTTTGCACATAGTGTTTTCTTCATAATTGGAATAGATTGGAAGGCTGCCACAAGATTATTTTGAACTTTCATTTCTAACGGCCACCCTAATATATATATATTATATATAGTTATATATATATAGTTATCAATCAATCAATCAATCAATCAATCAAATCTCTTTTATATGTATATATATATAACTATATATCTAAAATGAAGAAAATTATTATTTAACACTAATAGCCCAATTGTTGTAGTATAGTCAAATAAATTTAAAACAAATCAGCATTAAAACGTTAAACTTTAGTTACTTTACTAGATTTGGAAGTAGACCTACTGATGAGCTACTCAGAACATCATGAACATGTATGCTAATAAGACGCACGAGTAGCAAGACCCTCGTTTTCAACATTTACAGAAACACGTTTACATCCTGTAATTCGCTAGCATTATTATCGGTCAGCACTACACCAAAGTCGGCATTAACAGTCATATTATTATTTCTGCTTAATTAATGCGTTTTCCGCAGGATTCATTTCCGAAGAGATCTTCAATGTTGCAGTGCTTCATTGTTATTAATTAATTTATTTGGTAATGTAATGCAATTCGCAAACAACTGAAATAGGTTAGTTTCGCGAAGTTATTTATTTTCACAACTTTTTGACGCAATGGCGGCAAAAGAATACTTAAGCATTTTAATTTTAGAGTTTACAATAATAGACTTCTATTGACATACTAGATAAAACGTAAAAATTCGTTTAGGTCTAAATAATTGCAATTTGGTTCAAACCGCACTCCTTGGGTCACTGTCCCCCTATGGTCTTCCTCAAGGCTCTGTTCTTGCTCCTCTACTATTTGTTCTGTATACCTCAGACCTTGGAGGTATTTTCCAACTGTTTGGGGTCTTTCTCATCAATTTGCCGACGATACCCAGGCCTTTTTACATGGCCCAGCATCTTCTGCTGTTCAAAAGTTATGGTAGAGCGGTTGTTAGAGGCTTCTTCTGCCATAGACGCATGGCTCTCTTCTAACCGCCTGCGGCTGAATCCTGACAAGACACAATAATTGTATTATTCATATGGCTTGGTGGCCGTCTTCAGCTCAATAAGATTGATACTGTTTCCCTTCATCTCAGATTTTCTCACATCCACTTCTCCTCTTCTGTTCGTGACCTGGGAATTGTCTTGGATCCTTCCCTTTCTTTTACTGACCAGGTCAACTCGGTTTCCAGATCTTGCTTCTACCATCTACGCCAACTACGTTCCATTCGCAGCTCTCTTTCACTGCATGCCATTACTACTCTGATCCACGCCTTGATCTGCACTCCGGGTCGACTTTGGGAACGCTGCATACATAGGACTCTCTGCCTCTAATACTCACAAACTCCAGTCTATTCTTAATGCAGCTGCTCGGCTTATTATAATAGGCGCCATTCCAAAGTTTGCTCATATCTCAAGCTATATTCGGGATACCCTTCACTGGCTCCCTATCCAACAGCGGGTAAACTTCAAAATCCTTTCCCTCATGCGTAACTGCCTTGTTGGGGTGGCCCCATCCTACCTGAGGTCTTTTGCACCTTTAGTCTCCTCCTTACCTGCGAGGGCCTCTTTGCGATCTTCGACCCGTGGCCTTATGGTTGTCCTCGCATGCGCTCTGCTACGGCCCACTTCTAGGTGCTTTGCCCGTGTTGGCCCATCAGCTTGGAACTCTTTCCCAGTCTCTTCGTTTTGAGTTACTATAGCCCTCTCCTTCCCAGTTCCGTAGACGTCTTAAGACTTTTTTGTTTCCTAATTCAGGCACTGACGCAGGTCAAGAGCGCTGCTGATTTCAGAGCGGCGCTATATAAATGTTTGATTACAATTACAATTACAATTATCGGACAGGTGTTGATGTTTGAAATGTAAAGAAGACATTAAAAATTACAACGGCAATTACAATAGGCAGGTCAAATGACCTGCTGCGACCTGCCCTGGGACACGCCGCCACTGGATAGAGCACAGCCTGAATGCAACGAGATACTGATTAGCTCTCTTCTAATTTTAAAATGAAGACTATTTTAGGATACAGAAACAATAGGTTCTAGGACAATTACTGGTTCCCGGACAATAACCTCTGACAATAACCCTGGACAATAACCCCGCCTGGACAATAACTCCCCGGACAATAACACCCCGGACAATAACCCCCTTTGCTTGATATATTAAGTACATAAAATATATACAAATAATGTATATTAATTATACATTTTATATATTAATTTATTAGACATTATGTTAGAGAACCATGCAACGTCAGAGTATGAAATTAAATGTGTAATAGAAAATGTTTATTATTATTAATTAGTTTATTGAATTTAAAAAGAATAGGCTGTGAGCTATTCCATGTAGTCAAGACCATTGCGCTAATTGTATTTGCTAATGACGGCCAGAATCCGTGCATTGGAGTCAGCATACTACTTCCTTGGAGGTTGTGATGGGCGACCAGCCAGAAATTGGCTGCAGTGAACTTGTTGTAACGCTTGTTTTATTTTCTGCCTTACGTATATATTGTATAACATTCAAAACTAACGAAAGAGGTCAACCACTATACAAAACAAGTGGAAATCTATTTCTATCTTTGATTGAATTTATAAAATCTGATCAAGGAAAAGATAAAGTAGTATGCTGACTCCAATGCACGATTAATATACATTATTTGTATATTTATATGCTTATTATATCAGCATAGGGGGTTAATGTCCGGGGGTTATTGTCCATGGGGTTATTGTCCGGGGGTTATTGTCCGGGTTATTGTCCGGGGGTTATTGTCCGGGGGTTATTGTCCTGAATAGCAAAACTTCCGTGCTGGTTAGTGGACGACCAAGTCCATTGGATGACAAGGACTTGCGACCAGGAACAGATTAAACAAAGAACTCTGAGATCTGAGAGAAGATGGAGCAGTTTCCAATAGTCCATAAAGCATTTGACACGGTGAACCATGAAATTCTGATAAGAAAACCAGAACATTATATAACAGATATATGTCTTAATTGGGGGTATGTAAAAAATTATAAGGCTTTTCTAACGAGCACAATTCTCAAGTTTATCGGTATTGAATCCTCTGCTATTTCTAATATTTTATGTCAATTATATTTCCAACACCTCGCCATTGCTTCATTTTGTAATGCTCGCTGATAACACCAATGTGCTTATGTCAGATAAATCTATTGACACGCTACAGTAATTTGCAAAATTAATATTGAACCATAACTTGTAGGTGAATGGGTTGAGCCAAAAAATTATCGTTATATCTCGAGAAGACGAATTTTATTTTCATTTGCTCAAAAAGACAATTGCAACTACACGTATACCAAACTGTGATATAATAATTATTATTAATTAACCTTCGCAGGATGGAGAGGGTTAAATAATTATTACCCCAGGGGTGTTTGAATGCTGATTGCAGAGCAACTGTAAGCAGTTATAATATGACGTTCCATGTGTTTACAAGTTACGACCAATGATATATTCCGACACCAAAGCCAGGAAAATGGCATGTTGTGGGAAGAAGATTTTTGAGTCCAAAGTGTCATAGGGTATGTTATGGGGTAAAAATTTACAGCTCTTCGTCCTCGACGTCGTTATTAATTCGTTCATAGTGAATATGTATTTTCAAAGTTATTAGTTCATAGGTAACCTTTAATCAGAAATAAAGTACTGAATCTACCGTGTAATTGAATTGTAATAGTTGTAATAATTTTGGCGAGTTTATTTTACAAAATGTCGGCCAATATGGCATCCAAAACATAAACATTTGCATATCTCAGCTCATAAATAAAGTAGAATAACAAATGAAGTGTCGAATTTAATATTGTCCAGGTCCGGGATTCGATTCACGGTAGCGGAATAATGTGCGAGCATTATTTTCCAAAATGGCGGCCAATACGGCCGCCAAAACACAAAAGTATGTATATGTTAGCTCCTAGGTAATATAGAAAAACAAATTATATGTCAAGTGTACTATTTTCAAGGTCAAGGAATCGAATTGTCGTAGTTGCAAATGTGTGGGATTGTTACTATCCAAGATGGCGGCCGAAAAACCCAAAATATATATATCTCAGCTCCTATTTCTCATTTGGCCGCCATTTTGGCCGCCGTCGTGGACAGTAGTACTCCAGCACCATTGCCTCTACGAGATATTGATTCCTTGACATCAAAAATATTGTATTCGACACTTCATTTCTTAGTGTGGCTTACCTGTGAGGTGAGATATACATTAGGGTGGTTCACAGATGCATGGTAAAAAATAAAGTGCAAGCTAGAAACCAGGGCACCCTCTCAGTTTGTTAGACCTATCAATAGTATTATTGATACAAAATTTCAGCTTCGAATTCCAACGGGAAGACGGTGCTCACGGACTGATTCACTTTGCCTGATACCGATAAAAAAACATTAATTGTGGAAATGACTGCGTCGAGCATACATTCCCGTACAAATGTATTTCATTTCAAGATGAAACAAATATTTTTGTAATTTGACAACACATGTGACAGTAGAACAGTTAGTTAGATTGAACTGTACAATTTCAGTAGGTTTGAAGAATTGAAAATATTCAAAAATTAAAAAAAACATCGTTCAGATCATGAATGTCGATTGTTCCGGTTTTATGACATCAATACCAGCTACAGTCTTAAACTGCAAGCCCTGCGTCAAAAACAGAGTTCTTTGTTATTGTGAAGCAAATAGCATTCCTATTTGCCACGACCACTTGGAGCAGTGGCGTAACTAGGGGTTCGTGCGCCCGGGGGCAAGAATTTCCTAAAAATTGTCTTTCTGATAACCTTTTTTTGCTTTTCCATCTCTTTTTCAACAAGAAAGTTGTCAGATCTCACTTTGCGCCCCCCGCCCACCCGCAAGTGCAAAAAATCATGTACAAAAGTGACTTTTTCACTATTCGTGCCTGATTTCTTACACACACACAAATTTTCAAGCCTAATTTTGCGCCCCCTCTGTCCTGCGCCCCCTCGTTACGCCACTGAGTTAGGAGAGGACATTGCTTTTCTTCTTCATTATTGGTGATGCGTAGGTTTATACCTCGAACAACTTCACACACCTCTGGGCCATATCGTTCATCACTCTCAACTGTTAAATTCTCTCTCTACCTTGTTTGTAATCCTCATTCGCGATCCATTTCTCTGGTGGAAGCGTAAGAAAGCAATAACTTACTAATCTTCAGGTGTGAGAGCAGTGTCAGTTTTCACTGGGTTCCAAAATCACCCAGGCAAGCACCATCCTTCATTACCGCAGCGTCATCTCTCACCTTCCTTTCACCAGGCTTTGCAGTTTCTTTGTTAACAATATTCACCTTATCTGCTACTGGAATTTGGTCTGTGAACAGTGCCAGACCTACAGCCTCATCTGAAAGGTGCCACGAGTGGCTTAGGGCCTTCTTGGCAGCAACGCTGATCTCGCGGTGAATTGACTCGTATTTTCCTAGATCAATCCAAAGTGATAGATCTTGTCATAGCAGGTGAGTCCTTAGTCCATGCCTTTGTGTAGACTGCACAAATCGATGAATCTGAGTTTCTTTCTTCCTCTGTAGATTGAATACATCACGTTGATCGCGATTAAGATAGATTTTGATGTCATACAGTAACTTGGCCATCCAGCTTGCATGGTGAATTGGCCCAGGGGTCTCCAGTGAATTATTGAAGGCTAACTTCCAAGACAACCATTTTTCAGCTCAATGAGTTCTTGGTAGTCATCTCTGATCTCTGATTCTGAATGTGAATTTCTTTCAGTAAACTTCTTGAGAAAACTGAGAGCTGTTTCATGATAGGGTTCAGTACCGGATATGACTTTTAGTCCTGTATCACACCTTCCCAAGCAGCTTTATATGTCTGGAAGATTGGAATACATGTTTGTGGTGAATTAGATGGACCGCAGCACAAGGTGAATACTTTGGCTAAAATCATCACATAGTGACGGCAGGCCAACCACAGGAGCTCTCGACATATCTTGTCTTCCAGCAGAACGCACACTCTTTGAAGCGCTCCGTGTTGACAGATATCAAAGCTCAAGGTTGGAACCTTGTTTCCACAACTCCAGATGATTATGAATGGCCATGGATTCATTGTATCCTGTCCCAGAGGCTAATTTGGGCACACCGAAGAATTAAAACTTGTGTTAAATATGAGCTCTTAAATTTCATTTTCGAAATTGGTAAATGTGAAAATCACTTTTGAAAACATGTCTGCCAAAACCACAGGAAGTGGACACCATGACCTTCAACAAGAACTTTACACTTTGTTCAAAATACCAGTAAATAAGTAAGTAGGTAAGTATGACTCAACAGAAACTATTTGAAGCTCACCATGTCAAATGTTGAGTTGTTGACCAAGTTATACGACCTCAAGATTTACCGCTATAGCTACTATATGGTAATATTTCTATGTCATTGAGCGCCATCTTCCAGTTGGAATAAGATGCTGAAATTTATCTCAATAATACTATTGACAGGTCTAACAAACTGAGAGGGTGCCCTGGTTTCTAGCTTGAACTTTGTTTTTGTGAACCACCATAATATACATATTCTTCTCTTGACAGATATATTGGCCGCCATCTTGAAAAGTAACACTCGAAACTATTGCCACTACCATAAATCGAATCCTGGACCTTGAAAATGATAAATTCGAAACTCCATTTGTTATTCTAACTTACCTATGAACTGAGAAATACATAGTTGTCTTTAGGCGGCGATATTGGCCGCCATCTTGTAAAGTACGACTCGAGCACTATTGCCACTACGAGAAATATATTCATTGACATCGACAATATTAAATTCGAGTCTTCATTTGTTATTCCAGCTTACCTGTGAGCTGAGATATACATATTTTTGTGTTTTGTCGGCCATATTGGCCGCCATCTTGGATACTAGTATTTCCACCCTATTGCAACTACGATAAATCGATTCCTTGACCTTGAAAATATTAAATTCGACACATAATTTGTTTTGTATCTTACCTGTGAGCTAACATATACCTATTTTTGTGTTTTGGCGGCCATATTGGCCGCCATCTTTGGATACTAGTATTCCCACACTATTGTTTCTGCGATAAATCGATTCCTTGACCTTGGAACTATTAAAATCAATACTTAATTTTTTATTGTACCTTACCTATGAGCTGAGATATATGAAAAATATCTTTGGGGTAAAAAATTACCCCTCTCCGTCCTCCGTGTATCGTAAAATGTCTTCGTCCTGCGAAGGTTAATATAGATAATCAATGGTATTGTTAGGCATAGCCCTATATAAATGGATTAGTGCGAGGTGGTAGCACCTAGCACGTGTGGGGAAGGTAGGATGGGTTTCCCGCGTAGCCTAGTGGGGCCTATAATTATAAGCTCGTGGTAAGATTCGTCAGGAGGCCAGTTCTGGTTCTCGTTTTGGTGTCGTTGACCCTCGTTGGGTTCTTCTTCTTCCGACCACCGTTTGGTCTTTCGTGCTTGTCATAGCACTCTTGTCGATGTTTTCGGGTGGTACGCCCTTTGTCGTCTTCGGGACCGACACTTACGTTTTCTACACGTTTTCGGCTATAGAGGTCTTCGTTAGACCTGCTGACGTGGTTCTGGTGTTGTTCTGGAGAGGTGTGCTGAGTTGCTGCCGCGCTTTAAAGGTATCATTGTGCTTTGTAAATACGCTTTGTTTATAGTTTTTGCATTAAATGTTATACTTGAATCCGGGGCTTTACTTCTTCTAGACTAGCGCGTAACAGGTATAATCTACTAAATGTTTCGGTGTTAACACTGATGAACACTTAACATGAAGAGAACATATCTAACATCAAAGTCAAAAACTCAGTCCTACTCAGCTGCATTGGCTTCATGCTGAGTTCAGAATAAAATCTAAATTGGCCTGTGTGATCTACAGAATCCTCTACATCAGAAAACCTTCTTACTTTCAGTCAATACTAACTCCTTACATTTCTCCTCGTTGCCCACGACCATCAAGTACAGGTCTGTTATGGTCTCGCGTGCATTCCATGCCTCTGCTTCAGAGGAATGGAATCGACTACTACTCTCTCTTCGTAGCTCAAATTCACTTTCTTCCTTCAAAAGCGGCTCAAAACTCACTATTTCTCCTTGGCTTTCAAGGATTTAAAAATCTAAGTGCATCTTCCTCTGGCGGCTGACTATCCGCCTCAGAGTCTCATTTCGGTGTGACCGCGCGCGCGTTACAATTTTTTAATAATAATAATAATAATAATAATAATGGTGATGATGGTGATGATGATGATTATGATGATGATGATGATGATGATGATGATGATGATGATGATGATCAAATCAAATCAAATCAAATCAATTTATTGCAACCCAAAAACATAACAGAAATATATATCTAATTGCAACTCAGAAAAAACATAACAACAATATATATCACATAACGACATAAAGAGAAAAAGAAACCAGGGTAGCAAAAGGGAAACCCAGAAGGGATATGATCCCGCTTAAGTAGGGTCCCCGTGCCTTTGTATTCTGTAACCTAAATTCATTATTGGCCTGTGAAAGAAAGAGAGATATAATGGTAAGGGCCTAATTAAATCAAATCATTGCATGAAAAGAAAAACTTAATTATAATCTTAACTAAGAACTTAACTAAATGCGGCTTTGTGCCATTCACAGTAATGTGTAGATGCTATACAGATAAAAGAAGGTGTGTACGTAATCTTTTTTTAAAGATGAACAAATTATTAGACATGAGTATATAGGAAGGGATTGCATTCCATATCAGTGTCCCCTGAGACTTGATTGTATGGAGCCGAGCGTTGGAATGAACCTTAACAGAACGGAAAGTGGAGGCATTTCTAGTATAGTGGGAGTGTATATCATAAGCGTGGGGCAAGAAATCTTTGAATATCGGTGGGAGAAGTCCGTGCTCCAATCGAAAAAAGAACTCCCCAACTTGAAAATCCCTAATTTGGTCGATATTCAGTATTTTCAATTCTCTAAACAGTGGGGCAGTATGTGCCCATTTTCGAACACCAGCAATTAATCGAACAGCCCTTTTTTGTATAATTACCAATCTTATCAACCTAGAGGGATAGGTCATTGCCCAAATCAAATTACAATAGCTAAGATATGGATAGATGAGTGCATAATATAGATTTAACTTAACAGATTGAGGCAACAGATAAGCAATACGACTCAAAATTCCAACATTCTTAGCAATCTTATTAGAAATCTCATTAATGTGCACTTTCCATGTCAGATGTTGATCGATATGTACCCCCAGGAATCTAGTTGATTCAACCTGTGTAAGAGGAGCATCTTTGATTGTTATACCCAAATTCTCACTAGGTGGTGTTTTTCTATGAGACTTGAATAAGATGTAATTGGTTTTATCAAGATTCAATGAAAGTTTATTCGCCGCAAACCATTCATTTATTTTAGCAAGTTCCACATTCACAAGGCGCACCAGCTCCATCCAAGATCCATGGGAGTAAAAGACATTAGTATCATCCGCAAATAATATGAAGTACAAGGTAGGCGAAGTTTTAGCTAAGTCATTAATGTAAAGAAGGAATAGTAATGGCCCAAGGTTGGATCCTTGAGGGACACCATATTTAATCCAATTAAGTTCTGACCATACACCATTGCAGAGGACCCTTTGAGAACGTTTATCAAGATAACTTGCAAACCAGTTTAGTTGGGTACCTCTGATTCCATAGTATTCTAATTTCTTTAGTAGGATACCATGATCGACCGTATCAAAGGCCTTTGCTAAATCAAAGAAGACCCCACCGAGTATTCGTTATTATCAATGGCCCTAGTAATCATATCTTGCATATTGACTAACGCCATAATTATAAGTGGAGTGCCCCTGTTGAAATCCATGCTGGGAGGGGTATATAATGTTATAGTTTTTTACATAGCTGGAGAGTCTATTATACATAAGTTTTTCGTAGAATTTCGAGAAGTACGGAAGAACAGAAATAGGCCTATAATTAGAGACATTATCCTTTTCACCTTTCTTAAATATAGGTACTATTTTAGCAATTTTTATAGCTCCAGGGACTATTCCAGTACTTAAAGAGCAATTTATAATGTCAGCCAAAGGTTTGGCAATTCTAACTAAGTGAGGTGCGGCTAGAGAAGGATCTATATCATCAACCCCTTTACTGCGAGTTTTACTGAAATTCCTACCTATTTCTAAGATTTCCTCAGGGGTAGTTAATAAAATTCCCATTGAATTTTGCTGGGGAGACTTAAGATAATTATTAAAATTGCTGGGAGAAGGAGGTAGTTGATGATAATAATAATAATAATAATAATAATAATAATAATAATAATAATAATAATAATAATAATAATAATAATAATAATAATAATAATAATAATAATAATAATAATAATAATAATAATAATACCAGATCCTTCTAGACACACATGACTTCATCCCGCTGGCCCTGGAAACTTTAGGTCCCATTAACTCAAGAGGCCTTGCATTCATCAGTGAGTTGGGCCGTCATCTGACAAAGGCGACGGACGAAGTCAGAGAGACAACCTTTCTGTTTCAAAGACTTTCTTTGACAATTCAGCGTTTTAACGCTGTGGCCTTCGCCGGCTCTTTTGTTGACCCCCCCGAGATGGAAGTCGCCCCCTTCCAGTAACAGAGTCTCCCCGGAGACTTTGTATCGGAACAAAGTCTCCCCCATTGAAATAAAATCTCCCCTATCTACGATACAAAGTCTCCCCTTACTAAAATCGCCCCCTCTGTTTTCATTTGCTTTTCTATATTATTTAAAATAGGATTTAATATGTGCATTTCTGAAATAAATTACTTTCAAGTTTATTGGTTGAATTGGACATGAAACAGCTATGGAATTAAATGCGAAAATTGTGAAATAAATGTTTTATAGTAGTAAATGCATCATGTAAATAGGATGTCGGACGCGCTTATGTCATGAAAACGCAGTGGAGAGATAACACACTGTCATAGGCTATAACTAAGAAAATAGCTCACACAACAAGTAGACTTTAACAGTTACTGGTGCTAGGCCTAGTTGGCACTGTTTGCTGAAAAGATTCTGATCATTACCAGTCACCAATTAATACGTATTCATTATGCCAAGTAGAAGTGATTCTTCTAAGGTTAGACCTACCACTGAAATTGTGTTGGATATTAGTCGTTCAATATGATTAGCGTCAGATGTATCGGGCCAGCTTATTAGCTATATAAAAGTAGTCTGAAACAAAGCCTGCGAGTAATTATAACTGTACTGGCTTCCTAAGACGAGCTAGCATTGGCTTCTATGCGATTATTGATGCGGATTAGGCCTACCCTTCAACTGATATCAGTCAACTGATAAGACTTTGCGCTTGATTTTCTGTGATTCATCTGGTTAGCCTAATGTTTGCTTATTATTGTTTGCTGGTGTCAGATTATTACCTAGAACTTCTTCTTCTTCTTTAAGTTCTCTGCCCTTCGGCAGGTTTCAACTTCCAATGACGCCACTCTTCTCTGTGCTGTGCCTTTTCCTTTAATTTGCTGTATCCGTCGGCCATCCACCCCAGCATCATCTGCCTCGGTCTTCCCCTCCCTCTTTTCCCTTCCATTCTCCCTTCTATGATTTCTTTAAGAAGGGAGTCTCCTCGTAGTACGTGCCCTATCCAGTTCTTCTGTCTTTCCCTTATTGTTGCTATTAGCGATCGTTTTTCATCAACCATTTGTAGCACCTCGTCATTCGTTATATGCTCGGTCCAGCTCACCTTCTCCATCCTTCTCCAGATCCACATCTCAAAAGCTTCTAATTTCTTAAACTCTTCTTTCCTGATGGTCCAGGTCTCTGACCCATATAGTGCCACACTCCATACTAGTGTTTTGACCAGTCTTTTTTTTAGGCTTTTCACCCAAATGCCCACCACGCCACCTTCACGTGGTACCCCTGTTGGAAACAAAGTGCGTGGTGGACGACCGAGCCCTCGCCGGTATATGCGAGCCCAGAGACAAGGAGTCGGAAGGACGGACGATGAAGGACATCGACGCTCGGAGATGGTGTCTCGTTAAAAACACCGAGAGGAAGGCAACGGGAAACCACCTCTCTATTCTCCCAAGAAACACTTACAATGATTACCTAGAACAGGAAAGTCATAACCAGTGATTGTAAATGAAGTACTGGCTTTCGGATATGAGCTTGCCCTTGATTTTCTGGGATTCATGGATAAAGATTAGGCATTAACTACCCATTAAATAACGCAGCTAAACCAAACCTATTTAGTATCGCTAGTCCAATAAGCAAACAAATAAAGCATTGTAGTCCATAAAGCCAATACAGTCTAGTCCTGAGATTAAGAATCGGTGTCTGAACTCGAAGAGCTGTCTTCAGGTCTTTGCTTGACGTCTTCAGTCTGATTCAAACTTACTTTTTCTTTGTTTGTTTCCTTGTCTTCACTGGTGCTCACCGATGGCTTGCGGTTTTCATGTTTCTTCTCGTGAGCTTTGTTTTCATCATCACTCTGTTCATCGCTGTCTGAACTTTCCTGAGATTAAGCTTACTAGGCATTTGTTGATCCACGGAATTATTCGGCTTAGAATGGAATTTTGCACACGGGGGTAATAAAAGCTAGAACAAAGTGTATTGGTTGAATATATATAAAAGGTAGACCACCATAAATTAATTATTCGTAGCTCAAGTTTATTTCTGCATAGGCTTTGATGATCTTAAAGGATTCAATATTAGTTAGTATTGGGTATAAGTTGCATTAATAAGTACTACTTAGTGAAACATTTCAAAATTATTTTCATGGATAAGTCTGAGTGTGAAGCTTTGCTTAATTACGTTACCAAAAATGCAGCAGAATATTCTAAAGATGAGGAACGTCGTCTATGAGAGAAATCTGTTTCATTCTGTGTCAGCAATGCAGACTTTGCTGATGGATGAAGTTAACGATTATATAACTTCCATTTATCAAGCAGGTGAGTGAGGTGGCAAGGAAGGCCCAAAAAGGATGAAAATCCTGCTTACAGGGTCAACTATGCTAATAATTAACTTAACAATATAACAGAACGGTTAAAATATGCAACTAATATGAAACCATTAAGATAAAAAAAAGAGACAAACAGAAGGGAAAAGGACAACTTAACCAGCAGATTAGCAGTAATTAATAAGGCTAATTAATGGCCTAATGAGTCTTAATGACATCATAATTTTATACCAAGTGAGTGCATAACATTTTTTAAACCATTAAAGATTTGCCGCCTGTTGGATGAAGAGAGGAATCTTATTTAAAACACTCAAGCTTTTGTTAAACCAAGGAAGCTAAAATAAAGTTGATTGGTGAGCTATAGGCCTAATAAGTGTAATGTATAACTGAACATTAATATAGCACTTCTTCAAGATTTCTACTAAAAGGCGCTCTCTGCGCTAGTCCATATGATGTTAACTGTCATTACAAACGAATATATTACATCAGTTACCAAAACAATGCAATAAATATGATGTTAGTGTAGGCTATCTTGTGTTGAAATAAAGTCTCCCCCGGAGGAGACTTTATTTCGACGGGGGATGAAATATTCTCTCCCCCGGAGACTATATTCTGAAACAAAGTCTCCGGGGGCGAATTTATTCTGAAACAGATCCGCCGAGGGAGAATCTATTTCGAAATAGAGTCTCCGGGGGAGACTTTTAGGGGGGAGACTCTGTCACGCGACACCGGCTCTTTTGCTGACCCTATGCCCGAGATGGAAGAGGGGTAGCCCTTCCAGTTTAACACTAGATTTTGATATATAATAATAATAATAATAATAATAATAATAATAATAATAATAATAATAATAATAATAACATAGGCCATAAACACTATATCCAAAAGCTATAAAAGGCATAATTTCTCGTATTAGACACCTTTTATCACGAAATATACTTGTGAATTTGTACTGCTCCTTAATATACCCTTATAGGTCTTATTGTAATGTAACGTGGGCTTAAAGGCATCTCTCGTTCAACTATTTTAAGAACGTTGCAGAAGAAAACTATTCGAATTTATATGTAAAAAAAACCTTTTAGAGCCAACACCAAACCATTTTCAATGATCTGAAAATTTTGCCTTTTGAATGCATTAATAAACTGCAAATTGGAATATTTATATAAAAACGTCCGTCGTGTTAGCGAGCTTTGACCCTTGGTTTTGTACGAAATCATAGGTGTATGACCATTACACGCGAGCATCAAATCGGTACCACCAACCAAGCTATCGGACCACTACTAGACAGCATAGCATTAGAATATGTGGACCATTGCTTTGAATTATCTGCCTGTTGAACTTTCTGGTGTAACTACAATTTAACAATTTAAATGCAAACTAAAATTATTTCTTTTAGGCGCACTGTCTATTTGTACAATATGGTTTGTTTTGCACGTGTTGCGGGTACCATACTATTTTGCGTTCAATAATTATACGTTTGATAACCGGTCAGTGAAAACTATACCTCCTATAGGCTTAAAAATACTGACACCATAACACGTGAATGTTTAAAGATGTGTTTGTGTCGTGAATACAGTAATAACGTACATTGATTGATATTTAATGTAATTAGGGTGACTCTCTTAGCGAAACCTTAAGTTCCTTTGGGTTTACCTATTGATGCCATTGACCATAATGATTTCATGTGCTTATGTTACACATGGTGCACATGAAATCATTATGATCAATTAAGTACATGAGTCTTTTGCGCTATTAGGAAAATTAGACACTTCTGTCTTTTCGATGAGTTCTGAAATCAAACTCGCTATAATATTTTCAAACCAATTATTTCCAGGAATTTACAATTGAGGAGATTATTGGTTCCATGGTTATTTTGGATATATAGCCCTAAATATGTTGATGATCGTATCGTATTTAAGCATTTGTAAAGCGCCTATCGTTGGGTGAACCGCCCAGAAGCGCTCCCAGGTTTTGAGAAAAGTGAATGAAGAAGAGAGACTGCCGGATAGAATTTTAGAGCGAACAGAAGGAGAAAGAGCATTCCAAAGAGCATTCCAAAATGGGTCCAATTGATGCAAAGGAACGAGATGATGACTGAGTTCTCTGAGTTGTTATGCCACCCGGGAATGAGATGAGTGAGGTGGTCTCCCGTTGCCTTCCTCGCAGACAATTGTGAGTGAGCAACTTGTCCAGGGTCGCTACGCAGTGGTTTGAGGTAGATTCGGAGCTTCGACCATTCGGTTACAAAGCGCAGAACATACCGCTACACCACCGCGTCCCAGCATTACTGTTTATTTTATCTGTTGCGTTGAACTTGAAAATGTCCACCCCGTTACCGTCACTTTCACACATTGCCGCAATAACATATCATCTACGTATGACATTCTATAGGGGTCCACTTCGTTACCCAGAACTAATCTACATTGGTATGCTACAATTATCAGGATTAAGCTCCTAAACGAAAAAAATTAATATGTCGAAAAATGTGCTCCGAAACGTAGGCGATAATAAGTGTGTTTCATGTTATGTCGAAATTGTCCACTCCATTAGCCTACATGTACATGTTATACAGTAACGCATTGGACATAGTAGTAACGGAGTGAAGAATGTTAGTAATTTACTGCAATTTACCATTTCAAAAATGCTATTTAGAGACCCTCCCGCTACCACTTGCATTGGGCATTTGTAAAAAGCTGGTGTGGAGAAATGTGGCTACGTCAATGGGTAAAATGTGGCGAATAATTGCTTTTATTCTGGTCTGCTATGTAGTGTCTCACCTTACTTTGTTTCACCATTTAATCCAATCTTACCTTATTTTGCTAATGCATGCATGTATGCCTGTGGGCCCGGGGCCAGATTCTGAATTTTGAACTACATGTATGCTAAGTCCAAGTTCACATATGGACGATATCTACACTGAAGACAAACGTTTGTCTTAAATGTTTTAGAATCTGGCCCTAGGTTTTGCAACTGAAGGGGCATATTTTCATGCACAGGATTTACAACTGTGACTACGTATTCAGATACTACTCCACCATCTGTCTTCTTGGAGACTGACAGCTGCTGTTACAACTGAATTTGGCACCAGATGCAACTTCAACCAAATCCCCATCTTGGCTTCAGCGAAAGGAACTGTATACTCTGCTTTATAAATCCAACCCGCGAGCGTTGTTACAAATATGGTAACCAGGAATATTGATGACATTGTGTCATCGCCTGACTCATCATTACTGACATCTTCGATTATTCACTCGTCGTCTGCATCATCATCATCCATATCTTCTACGTCAGCAGCTGCAAATTCGGGAACAAATTCACTTAATTCAGTTATCTATAGCCAGTGATGGGCAAAATACTTTTCAAAAGTATTTTGAAAAACAAAATAAAATACTTTTCAAAAGTATTTTGAAAATATTTTACAAAATAGGCCTACTTTTCAAAAATATTTTTAAAATACAAAATAAAATAGTATTTTGAAAATACTTTTCAAAATAGTTTTTCAAAATACTGTTGAGAAATCAACATTCTGAACTTTTATGACAACTCGCTATTGTGTGCATTTACATTGCATTAGTGTACTTCACAGTGATCAAATAGTTTCTTATGACTTGAAACATTGATGAAATTGTAATTTGTAACTTCTGTTGCACCGGTGCCTAATGCACAAGACATCAACCGATGGCACACAAAAACCAAGCCGTAATCAAGTCAATATCCAAAAGATCAGTCCTGAAGACAGAGAGGCAGCCTACGATGGATAAGCAATTTTAAGGAGGCAAGTTTTAAGTTGAGAAAAAAATGACACAAGTGACCGAGGAGAGTGCACAGACACAGGGAGAGACACAAGAGAGAGAGTTCAAAACGTAGGTCCAGCAACCGAAAGTTCTTGTTTACCAAGAACAGTTTTCGATTTAGTTATGACCAGAGAATGATAATCAGATGTTTTTGTTGAATAATGATAAGCCTGGGAAATAAGAACTGATTTTAAGTATTGCAGTTGCTCTATCCAAAGAGTTCTTAACTCTTATAGCTTCAGCATGTTTGACTTATTGATACCAGTAAGAAGCCAGTTGCAGTAATCTAGGCGAATGGAAAACAATGTATATTTCAGAGATAGCCTAGTATACATGGGCACATGAATCCTAGTTCTGTGTAAAGTCTAGGTAAACAATGAACATACATGATGACTTACAACTACTGCTTAGTGTTTACATGGCCAGTGTGAGACATGGTAGAATTGAAAACAACGCCTAACTTACGAATCGCATCTGCCAGCTCAACAATTGATTCACCCAGTTTCAATGACTTAAGCCAATTGAATTTTTAAAGTCGCTTAGAAAGTATGTTGAAAAAGTATTTTAAATTCTCCAAAATATTTTGTAAAACTATTTTGAAAATACTTTTGCAAAATACTTTTCAAAAGTATTTTGAAAATACAAAATAAAATAATACTTTCTATTTTGAAAATAGAAATCTATTTTCAAAATAGGCCTACTTTTGTGCCCATCACTGTCTATGGCACACTGTCAACAAAGTCATTTTATATTTAAAAAACGTCATTATCTCTGTCAAGATACTCGTGCAGAGACCGATATGTTAGATTTGACCAGTTCCGTCCAAAGCGTTCAAAACGCATTCCGCCAATATTCATGTGGCAAAACTGCTAAGTTGCTTTTTAAATCCGTAGTGTAGTTCTGTGCGTTTGTATATGTATTCGTAATGTCACGCATTCTAAGTTCACTGTCTCAAGAGCGATGCATGCTTTTGCGTTCGAAAATGGCAATGGAGTGGACATGGAATCATGGAATGGTAACGAAGTGGACATTTTTTCGATGTCTCCAAAATATGGTAGATCATGGTAGATTGTCTATTTCTGTTTTCCTAATACTTCACTTTCGTCTTTTGAAGATATGGTTGCCACTATGACACCTGACAAGAAACGCATTACACTCCTAATATATATAAACAAAACTTCTTGCTTTAGCCTAACGGTATCCTTCACTAAAACTAAAACTCAAGCTCGTGTGATGACTCTAACCTCATCCCCAATTGACCTAGTCATAACATTCATGTCGCTGCAGGTGATTAAAATTTTGATACTTTTCATGAACTCGCATTCTATTGAGAAAATAATACAGTCTTACAAGCCATGCTGCCACTAACATAAATCTGGCCACATGCTCCGTTGGTTCAATGTACCGTTTTTTGCACTGAGTGTTATTTCGTGTTTTGTTCATCTTTATAAAGGTTGAAACGGTTTTAATTGCTGTTTCGCTAATATGTCGATCATACAGGTAACTGTGGCTGTAGCTTTTTGGAGGAAAAAATGGTGGGTTGCTGTTGTTACATTAGGTAGCTTTTATCTTGCCTGGATTATTTCCTATCGTTGCTGCTCGTCAAAACGGTCGAACTGTTTAAAGATATCTGCGGTGAATTCTTTCTCAGACCGATTTACTTTCCATTGGAAAGAGAATATTAGTCAGATAAACAAAACAGATAAATTGATTTATCCAAATTGCTCTCGCTTAGTCAGTGTTGGAGAATTTATAAGCAGAGGACTTGGAAATCAGATGTTTTACTTTGCTGCGGCCCTTCATGTGGCAGAACTGACTGGGAGAGAAGTTGTTCTTTTTCATGACCACAAAGTTAAAACTCTTGTTGATGCTTTTGACTTAAAGGTGAAAATAGTGAAAGACGTCTGCCCCAAACGCAATTTTAAGACGAAAACTCTATCTTTTGACCCACATTTGGAGAAATTGATGTTAAATCATTCTGTAACACAGAATAAGTCAATAGTAATTAACGGGTATTTTCAGAGCTGGAAATATATGTGGTCTATTAAAGATCTCATCCGACATCATTTCCATTTCAGAGTTGATACTCGAAAGATTGCCAGATGTTTTCTGAACTCAATTATTCCACTTGGATGGACAAAAGGGTTTGTTCGAGTTGGCATACATAACAGACGCGGAGATTTTATAAAATTGACCAAAGCTGGTTTCGACGTTGCAACTGAAACATATTTCCAAAAGGCTATGAAATACTTTGTCCAGCAATATGGCCGCATACAGTTTATTGTGGCTTCATTGGATAGAGACTGGTCAAAAAAGTTCATCTATTTTAACGACAGTGCAGTGGCCAATGTTACATTTGCTTTCGGTCATACTGCCATTCAAGACATGGCAATATTATCAATGTGTGACCATGTTATCGTCTCTACTGGAAGCTTTGGATGGTGGTCCGGGTATCTTGCAGGAGGAACAACTATTTATTATGCGGACTTCCCCCGACGAAATTCCTCTATGTCAAGACGTCTAAAACGAGAAGACTACTATCCGAAGAACTGGATTCCATTAGAGTGATATAAACATTTGCAAAAATCAAAATCGTCCGTCAGCTTGTTTGACCATTTTAATATTTGAGTAATGAGTATTGGTCAATTTCGTTGTAATAATCATAGAGGAAGATCTCAACTAATATAAAGCAATATTGCATATTATTTCATAATATACTGAGTAAAGAAGAATAAAAGGACTTTAATTATTTAAATCCATTTAGAAGGCTAAATTTTACTTTCATACGTCAAGTAAAGTGTCACCAAAAATTAATGCTCCTGAGAAAATCTTCAAAAAGTCAAGACAAGATTCTTTTTCGGGAAACGTGCTAAAAACAAGACAGTAAGCACTAATAGGTTGTTAAAACGAGTTCGTTAACACTTGCATTCCTACTTACGCTAGTTACAAACTTTAAATCCATATTTAAAGTTTCGTTGTCTAAGTTGTGTTTCAAGTTTATTATGATGGCCCGCGGAAAAAAATATTTAGCACGCTTTTCTGAGTCCTGGTTTTAATTAGGTCTTGGGGTTTATCGATATGTCATTAGCAAGTCTTGAATATTCATCTCCAGTTTCTATTGTATTGTATTGTATTGTATTGCATTTGATCATTTATAAAGCGCTTCTCATAGCATAAGCCTATCAGAAGCGCTCCCAATGCGAGGTACTCCGAGAAAAAAATGAAGGCTTTAAGGTGAGAGAAAGAGGAAGAGATGCTACCACAGAGTATTGTAAAGCGTAGAGAAGAAGGAAGTCTTTTTCATAGAGAGGGAACTATGGACACAAAGGATCTGGATTGAGTCATTGTGGTCCTAACACAGGGAACAAAAAAGTCAAGCCGGTCAGAGGATCTGAGAGGACGCTTTGACGTGGCAGAGAGGGGGCGGAGAATTTGGTGACAAAGATATTTTGGAGCAAGACCCAGTTGAGATTTGAGCATGACAATGAGAACTTTAAATTGGATACTTACAGAGAGAGGTAGCCAATGAAGGTTTTCAGCCATAAATGTGGAGATGTGAAAGAATCGTGGGATGCGAGCTATAATTCTGAGTTTAGTGACAGTTCATACCGCGACATTTAATACCGCGACAGTTAACACCGGACAAATAATCCCGATCACACTTAATCCCGATGACGTTTAATCCCTACGACATTTAATCACACGAAATTTCGTACCGCGACACTTAGTGCCAAAACACTGAAAAATGAAGTTTGTAAAAGCAATCACAATAACAGTTTGAATTTGTTAAATTATATAAAAGCAATCACAGTAGAAGAATGAAGTTTGTAAAAGCAATCACAATGACAGTTTGAATTTGTTAAATTATATAAAAGCAATCACAGTAGAAGTTTCAATCAGTACAATTTAGTAAAAACAATTGAGCATGCACTATTTATGCTCTGATCGTTACGAGTTAGAAAGATGAGACATGGCCCGAAGGAACAGCAGGATTTCTGTTTTCCCGTATGACGCTACCGCTGCTTCGACTCGTTTCTGCAGTCTAGCATACATCTTTCTTGGGGGATGTTGCTCATTTTGAATGTTGATGATTTGCGGACCTAGTGTTGTCATACGAGCCTTGCAGTGGTACTGTACAGATTTAATACAACGCCAAGCACAAAATTCTATTACAAAAGTCGTACAATCTTACACGCGCAATTCAACTATGTTAAATCGAATCGGTTTGAAATCTTGAGACGCGCAGTTCTATGACAAAAGTCGTACAGGTGAGGCGCATGACGCGGTCATGTTCAATCGTACACTCGTTGTACGTGTATTATGTCGGGCCGTGGGACTAATTGTCGTGGTATGAAATGTCTTCGGTATTAATTGCCGTGGTATCAAGTGTCATTGGGATTAATTGTCTGCGGGACTAAGTGTCCGGTATTAAGTGTCGCGGTATTAAGTGTCACGGTATTAACTGTCCTGCTACCATAATTCTGGCAGCAGCATTCAGTAGCCTACGGACTGAAGAGGAGATAGCCGAACCTTGGGTAAGCCAACCATGAGAGAATTACAATAGCCAATTCGAGAACAGACAAAAGCATGGACAATGGAGGTTTAGGTACAGGATGAAACAGATCTGCGAATAGCTTTAAGACGCCTAAGTTGGAAGTAAGAATGACGGGTAAGCTTGGATATGTGTTCAGTGAAGGTAAGAGAGCTAACTAGGGTGACACCCAAGTCACGGACACTAGATGAGAATGTGAAATGCGGAAACTTTTCAGAAAGCAAGGCATAGTCGAGTTTCAGGAGTTACTGTGGTGTACCAAACCAAATAAGTTGGGTTTTGGAGGAATTTAAAGAGAGGCGATTAGAGGACATCCACAGATGGAGATCCTGGGAAATATCGTCAAAGTGACTAGCAAGAAGGAGTTGATTCTACTATATTCTATGGTGATTTCATCGATGACATCCAATTGACTATAATCATAACTTATCAAGACTACCAGGCAGACTCAGGTTGGAACAGTTTATTATTGCAATGTCTCAGCAGCACCCGTGAAAGACCCGTTTAAAAAAATGTTACATTTTCCAATTTGTGATGGAAACAACTTAGTTTATACCGAATTATTAATTAATTCCAACCTAATCTATTACTATAGCAAACACATTTTGTTTCATACTTTCACAAAATATTCTCAGACACCGTCTCATACATGTGAATAATTGAATATAGAAAAATGTTTCGTTCTAATTTTATTGATTAATTTTGTCATAAATTATGCTAATTTAGACAATGGATCACACGATAAACGACTGCATTTCTTCATGTACTACAAGAGCAGGATTTGTAGTTCGAAGCAGTTGGAGAATTGCTTGCGCCAGTAGGTCTGCTCGGGTAGGGTGTGTCAAAGGATGTTTTTTCGAACTTCACAAGCTAGAGCTCTGCGCCGACGTCATAGTGCCAGCGGCGGCGGAGCGGTCATTTTTGGTCGGCGGCGGCGGCGGCGCGGCGCGGCGTGGTCGGCGCAGTGGTCTAACGGCGCATACTCGTTTTAAAAGTTGTTCAGCGAAGAATTTGCATTATAAAGATAACCATGTTTAAACAATTATTTTTCGCAGTTGTCATGAGAGACAATTATTCTGAGAACAGACGTTCAATAGCAAAAGGCTACAAGAACAAAAGGCTACTAAGCCAGGTAGGCTTAATTACTAAGCAACGTGATATTGTTTGCAGTTGGGGTGTCCAGTGCAAGTGCCAATAGCAGTTAATGAACTCAGGGTGTTTTTTTCGAAATTTTAGTCTGCCACAAAATGAGAGTTTTCGTTAATGAATACAATCTTGTGAGCAGACGACGGTGCGAGGGAACTTCGCTTCGCAATGGCTGCAAGACCTGCAACAGATAAAATTCTTTCCGATGGCGCTCTGGTTGCAGCCATTGACAGAATTGTTCGCACCATTTGTGATAGCCTCGGATACTTATCACTCTGCATACTCCACCAGTTCAAAACATAGTCCGTAGAAATAGTCAAACATCTGAACTGCTTAAGGTATTTGGGCTCGCGAAGGTATTTGGGCTCCCGAAGGTATTTGGGCTGGGAGTATTGTAGGGAGTTGTAGGTTAGTGATAGGCCTTTGAAGTGAATTATTCGCTCTGGGACGGTAGACGGTGATTTCTTCCATCCTAGTGTAGGGCGGACTACCACGTTGTAAGGTACACACCGCACAAATTCGGCACAATTATTCATGCATCTGGAATCCTTTGTACCTTCGTTTTGCTGCCATACTTCAAAATTCAAATCGAATTATTATAAAATTCGGGAAAACGTTTACAGCAAACGCAAACTGTACTGTTGGGAAAGTCATACAATGTATAATATACATGCAGGGGCGTCTATCCTCCGCCAAGTAATTGGAGCAACTTCCCCCCTCTCCCCTTCCTGCAGCCACTGTAACTGTCTGTAGATTATGTGATAGGCGTTGAACTATGGACGGTTACTTGAGGTTCTTCTGCAGTTTATCAGAAAACAGTGCAAATCGATCAAGGATTTTTTTTCATCCGTGTTTAAACCGTCTACAATGTCACGCTGACTTGCCAATATTGTAATGTAATGTAATGTAATGTAATGTAATGTAATGTAATGTAATTAGTAATTTATATAGCGCCGCTCACAGCCGAGGCCATTCAGTAGCGCTCCCAGTGCGAGAACCCCCCGAGAGAAGAAATAGGTTTTAAGGAGAGAGAGAGAGATGAAGACAAAGATCCAGAAAGGAAAGTCTCACGCAAAGTGAAGGGAAGGGCATTCCATAAAGAGGGCCCAATGATGGCAAAGGATCGAGTTTGAGCAATCGTGTCAGTGCAGAGAACCAGTCATTCAGCATTGTACTACGAAGTCTGTTTTTGATTATTTTGACTCGGCTCATTACCCGTTCGGCGCTACATCTTGTGACAGCAATAGTAGCGAGAATCTTCATTAGACACGACAGATTTGTGAAAGATGACAGTTCATCCAATGCTCTCATTGGCTTTAGAAATGTTCGGTGTTAGCAATGTTTTGAATTTACATTGCAGATACGGTATGCACGGAACTATGGCAAGTGTTTCACTTAAAATGTGTGTAACAGAATAAACTGATTTAAAATTTAAAGAAACTTTTTTACTTAGCAATAAGTGATTGAAAATGAAAACTGCGAGCACAATAGTACCACTGTGCAAACAACATCTGCTACAGACAGTTATAGTTGTCAGTGTAAAACTAGTAATTCGCACCTAAATTCACATCAGCGGTCCATGCCATACAGCAAAGAGACTTGGCCAAAACAAATAATTGACTGGAGTCTGGGGAAAAGATTGGATGACAATAACCCTCACACGACATACAATAATAGAACAAAAACTAGGAGAAACGCCCGTAAGTGTACAGTGAGTCATGTCTATTTTGGCACCTTGTATTAAGATGACTAATACAATAGGCTGCCTACCTTTTGTTTTTGAAACCATGTTTTTCCTTTCAGTGGCTCTTCCATTTGTCCCCACGCATCAACATGTTGCAGCAAACTTCTAAGCATTGCAACTTCGCAATTCGCTTTTCTCGTGGCATTTCACTAGAATACTGTAATTATCTATCAGTAGGCTATTCATGATAACGATGACTTAGACCGGTGCTAGCCAACCTGTGGCACGCGTGCCATTTGTGGCACTAGCCTATGACGAATGGTATGCCTACGGAGGACCTTGGGATTTTCTGAAAAATTATGCTGAGTTGTTTAGCTTAGAATTTTATCTATACAGAATCTTAGGCGCCTATGTAGCTCCGTATATCTGCAGCAACCGAGGGCTGGGTTTATCGGCCTGACGCTACTGTAATAAGGAGTTAAGGCTTTTAGTCCAATCAGTTCCATGAGAAATTCTCGTGACTTATAGCTTGCTTCTCATTGGTCACGCTTCAGGATACCTGGATACGTATCTCTAATATTTTGTCTTTTTCCAGATCTCTTCGTTCCCTCCTTCTCATTCTCCCTACCGTGCATTCCATAGCGCGGACTTTGAACGGCATGCCTTTAGTGTAGGCCACTGGGCCAAGCCACAACTGGCGGTGTAACCTGAAATATTATTATACGTATACATAGACTTTGGGTGTTCATGTATGTGTTAATGTGTGTAAGGGCTGTGGGTGGATGCCCCTGTGCACCGCAGCTTCACGCATCAAAGAATCAAGCTATTACTCATGCAGTATCACTAGATTCCAAGCCAGATGAGGGACACGTTGACCAGCTAACTCTGATGAGCATAGAAGCTGCCATTCTGCGTGTTATCAACTTTGAGTATCTGGTGACCGAATTTGCAAAGAAGAAAACATGCAAAGTATCACTAATTTCACATGACTCCTCGCCCAACACAAACTAACTTCTGACCTTTTAACTGTTTCTTAGTTTTAGATATTTGTGTTAAATTGTGTCTTGCCTTTGTGGTGGAGGCCCCTATGTGGTGGGGGCCCATGTGCACTGGCACATGGTGACCATTCCTAAATCCGGGCCTGTACGTGTGATAGTGTGTAAGCAAGCAAGCAAGTAGCCTAAGTAAGTAAGTAAGTAACTATGCATGTATGTATTTATGCATGTATATATATGTATGTATATATGTATGTATGTACATGTATGTGTGTATGTATGTATTGTATGTATGTATGTATGTATATGTAGTGTGTATGTAAGACAGAGGACCGTTTCGGCCTTCTCTCATTCCTATCCATGCATCTAATACGCATTCAGTTCAAATTCTAACACTTTTGCGCAACTCTCCCTCTCTCTACTCGATATAGCTCCTTCATACCTTCAGACCTTATGACTATATAAGTGTGTAAGCAAGCTCTGCCGTCATAGGCTGTTCTTCGCATGCGTGGTGCAAGTACTAAATTCAGAAGCTTAATTTGCACATGTCGACCCCTCTAGTTGGAACCATCTTCCCAGGGCCGTATTTACTTAGGTGGAGGCCCCAGTGCACCGCTGTGGTGGAGGCCCCTTACTTAGCCCAACATATTCGAAAAGTTGACGACCGGGGGGGTAGTAACGAGAGAGTTTTCCCTGAATTTTCGAGGGGGCTAGTAACAAGATCATACCTGAAACTAAGTTTGGACCTTTTTTAAGTTTTAACTGTTTCTTAATTTGCTGAAATATTTAATAAATTTCATAATCAATTATGAAGCACAAGTAAAAAAATTCTTGCATTTGTGGTGGAGGCCCATTTGTGGTGGAGGCCCCGGTGCACTGGCTCCTAGTGCACATGCCTAAATCCAGGCCTGCATCTTCCGCATGAATTGCGTCTTGAGCACCTCAGCCTGTCTATCCCTTCTTCGGAAACACCTGAAGACTCTCTTATTTGTTCGTGACTTAGGTCGGGAGCGCCATTGAATCTCTGAGTGGCGCTATATAAATGTTCAATTACAATTACAATAACAATTCAATTTATCTGTCATTCAATCTACCCATCCATCCATCCATCCATCCATCCATTCATCCATCCATCCATCCATCCATCCATCCATCCATCCATCCATCCATCCATCCATCCTACCATGTCTGTTGTCTGCCTGTCTGTGCCTGTGTCTGTCTGTCTCTGTCTCTGTCTCTTTGTGTCTGTCTGTCTGTGTCTGTCTGTCTATCTGTCTCTGTCTGTCTGTGTCTGTCTCTTTGTGTCTGTCTGCCTGTCTCTGACTGTCTATCTGTCTGTGTCTAATTCTATGTACCCACTGAAGCCACAATTTATCAAGAAATCATGCAAAACATGAAATATGTAACAAAACAATTAAACACTTCAGCGTGGCATCGGCGGCGCGCCGAGGAATTATCGGCGGCGGCGGCGGCGCGCCGATCCACAAAAATCGGCGGCGGCGGCGCGCAAGAAAAGTCGGCGGCGACGGCGCGGCGCGGCGCGGCCGGCGCAGGGCTCTATCACAAGCTAGTGATGAAACTGTGCATTTTATGTAGCTTCAGCTAGTTACTTCAATTTACGGTTCAATTGAGCTATAAAATTGCATGCAAATGATTTGAACGTACAATTATAGAACTGAAGAAAATCTGTAGTCACACAGTGTCATAAAAACTGTCATACTGTCATAGCAAATGTCATTTGTGAGGTCAGGTTAATGGAATTGTACAAAATCAACCAAAGACGTCATGCCCTGCTTGCTTCTGTTTCGACCCATGAGCTCTCGGCTGACCATTTGACGTTTGGTGTAATGGTTCCTCCTCTCATGACTGTACACATGACCGGTAGCCTAAGTTGTCATTTCACACATCTTTCCACATACTGTGTGTGATGGCCTCCATTGGGTTGTCCACACACGCCTTAATTTCTGCTGATGTTAGGGAGCAGGTGAACGGGGCTATGTTGGTTATGCGCGTAGTATTGCATCCTGCTCTGTTTCTAGCTTTCATAGAGGCCTAATTAGTTTTTGTCTTCATCACTACATTCACTACAATAGTCCTTCACTGATTCTTCCATGATATCTTCGCACTCTTCAAACTCTCTCTGCTGCACTTCAAGCATAGATCTATCAGTCGTCGCCTCCAATTCCTGTGGTTCGTTCATCACTCTTCATTCGACATTTTTCTCATCATCCATCCCTTTGCCTGCCTGCCTTTCCTTCTGTGACAATGGTATTCTAGTCTCAGGGAGGTCAACTGGTTCTATCTGATGTGATCCAATGCTTCCAACTTTTTCTTTTTGACCTTTGATGAAAGCTAACTCTATCGCGGGAATCTTTTTTCTCTTTACAGTCACAAAATGTGTGTACTGCACTAACACAGGCAGAGCATCAGTACAACAGTACTCTTGATATCACACTTGCAGGTAAGTATGTCCATGAGTCTGTCGAGCTTTTCCATAAACCTATCTTTCTCCTCCAACTTCCACCCCCCCCATTGGGGGAGGGGGGGCCGTGGCGCATTGGATAACATCTGGCACAGAGACCGAGAGGTACCGAGTTCGAGCCCCTGTTGGGCGGATATGCTTTGTAGGCTGCTATTAGCGCCGTTGTATTGCAAGCTGTCTGTTCTTTTAGTAGTTAAGATTTAAATTGCATAACATGTAAATGTACAGCGCAGTGCGTTTGTCAGGCGCTTATTAAAGAAAAGATATTATTATATTATTATCTGCCTGAAGACATCTTATTTTCTTGCTCCTACATGGATTTAAACTTTGCTTTGATTCTAACATGGCTGTTTATGACTGGCTCAGTGAATTTAGGATTTTCTCTGCACCACTAGGCACGTATGCCAGTCATTATATCAGTGACAAGTTTGTAATTGTTGTAATTCCGTCTGTCTTGGTTACTCATCTCTCATCTCTCATCTTTCCCGATATCTAATGAGATCCCTGACAGTTGGTAATTCAGCTGTAGGAAGTTTTCTGCCTGACCCAAATAAGTGATGTAAATGAGTCCAGGCTAGAAATCTTGTTTATACATGCACATTCGGACTTTCTAAAAGGAATAGAGCCTACACATATTATGCTAAACAGTGGCTAAATTCTAACATGCATCAATATAATTATGTCGTACACAGTTTACGATAATTTAATAATTCATGAGTAAAAGACCTTAATGCAGTAATAATACACAGTGTTAAACATGTCTAACACACAATAAACTCATAATTATGAGAGCATTCTCAAATATTTCAGCTAGCTTCATATTAAAACAGTTTATTTGCGTATTTTATACGATAATTTGAGTGCAAATTGAAGTAGGTTAATCCCATAATGATTGCAAACAAAATTTATACCTATTTTTCGATTGTCCACACGAAAACGTACAATTTTATCCCTAATACCTTTAAAATATTAGCCTTCTGAAAATTGACACGTCTAGTAGTGGGGCTTCAAAGTTGATTTGGGGAGAGGGCCTAATGTAGACCTAATTGCCAGAGAATAGGAGATTCATGCATGCTCTTATTTGCAGTTTTCATAGATATGGAAGCGAAAATTAGGCGTCATCGGTGCTGATTTTAAATTGTGCTAATTTTCTCTAATAGGCAGGTCTAAAATAGCTTATATATGTTAGTTTTTCGATACCGGTCTTTTTTCTCTGCGTTTCATCAAGCAAAATGTGGTAAGATTTTTACACTAGAATTTTACAAGACAGTTTTGCAACTTCCTGCATCGCCAATCATCGCAAATTCAATTACGGCGCGTGCCTCAAGTCCACGAATTTCATAGTGGAGCCCTTGACATAAGAAATTTGAGAGCTTAAGAGATTTTTGGCCAAGGTTGAAATAAATCTAAGAAAATTACCGACATTTCAGCAAAAGAATGTCAAAGGTACCCAAAAGTTTCATAGATCTCAGCTCAGCTCTCAGTTCTCATATCAAGAAGCTCGAACGGTTCCAGAGATTTCAGCCAAAGAGAGAAGTCAAGAATCTGGAAAAGTACCAGATATTCAGCAAAAAAAGTCAAAAACCACAGAGCATTCAAGAGATTTCTGCCCAAGAATGCTCTCAATAACCTCAGAAAGCACCAGAGAGTTTAGCTTATAGAGACGTCTCGGAGGGTTTTCACAGATCTCAGCTGAAGCAGAAAGAAATAAAGAATCTAAGAAAATTCTAGAGAATTCATATAAAGAGGGAAGCCAAGAATCTCGGGAAGTTTTTAGGATTTCGCTAATTAGTGAAGTCAAGACTCTCTCAGCGTTTCCAATGATTGCATTTTTAAAGAGAAATCAAGAAAATTGGAAGGGTCCAGATGTTTTGCGGAGGATAGAGCCAAGAAGCTTTCAAAGTTCCAGAGATTTTCAGCTGAAGCTCTCTTCGTATTCCTCATCAGATTTATCAACACGAATTCTGCAAAATTTTATTAAATTCAAGAGCATATGAAGAATGCAGTCAAAAACCTGAGATACTTCCAAATATTTCAGCTGGAAAGACCAAGTTTCTCTGAGGGAACTAGAGATTTAAGAAGAAGTCAAGAATATCGGAAGGCTCCTATGGTTTCGCACCGCGGCAGGAAGTCGTGTTCCAGAAATTTAAGCTAAAAAGCAAAGGAAAGATATTTCTTGATATTTAAGCAAAATACAGCGTGTGTTGCAATAGGCAATGATGAATTCTCTTGCAACCTAAAATTATCTTTGAGCTAAAAGCCTTGTCATAACCGAAAAATATAAAAGAAGAATTTCAGGTGAATGTGAATTAATTGATCCACCTGACAAGGCTAAACTCGACTAGGCGCAGAAAGGTGCAACAAGTGAGAAGAATAAGTACGGAAAGGTAGGCCTTTATATCAAAACGCAGAAATTAATGCAACCGAGAAATCTACTTAAGGCACTTTAGAGAAAGACGAGTGTTGTTGTTTAAGAATGAAGATGGCGAAGAAAATATGCCGATGATAGATGCGAAGACATTTCAGGAGGTGCGATGAAAACATGACCAATTTTATATTATGACCTATGCTAATCTCCCCTCTTTATAATTCGTTGATCTCTTATTTCTACCCGGTCCTTGTTACACCCGCCACGAAGCACGGCTTCACCTTCGTCTTGTTGACTTCATAAGCTTAGCTTTTTCAATGAACCTCTTAGATATTTTCACAGTTTGCTAAGTCAGAAGTTCAACGAAAAACTCAATTTGAAGTTCAACGTTCATTTTCCGATCACAGTATCGAACAAATCTTCACTCGCCTTAACGATACTACTTTACTTTACAGTAACCTGACTAAAAGTCTGCCTTTGAATGAGTGCGGTCATTTGGTTACTAGCGATACATTCGCTAGTAACCAAATGACCGCACTCACTCTTACAGAGACGTCTCCTCCCACCCAATAAAATACTCGCGGGCAAAGTGGGTACCGTTCACTTTGACTGTCGGGCAACTTGAAACACGGCAGCCCTATCGTAAATTTGACACGAGGCATCCCTAGCGTAAATTTGACACGCGTCAGCCCTGTCGAAAAGCATCGACAAGCCAGGGTTAAACTCGGAATCTGAGCTATTATTACCAGAGGCACCGTTGTCGATTGCCAGCGCGCCTATATAAATATATTCGCTGTATATTTGAATATACCGGCAATCCCATTCAAGTACGGTCAGTGTGTTAAGGCCTAGGCACGTGCCTAGGGCCAGCGCAACAGAGAGGCCCCTCGGCGGCTCAAAAACAGAAACTACATCGCGACCACGTAATGACGTAATAACAATTCTATCATATTAATGACCAATATTGTACGTTTTAACAATTCTGCAACGTAAAAACAATAACACATTTTGAAACAAACGTCTGCATTTTTAGTTCAATATAATTATTGGTAATAAGCTCATTCTGCGCAGAGCGCTATTGAAGTTAGACTAAAATAAATCAATAATTTTATCACAGGGAGTAGATCCACACTGTCCGCACAGGTTCCTGTATATTTTGTTTAAATTTCCTTTCTTTCGTCAGACTTCGTTTGCTCATTGCAACGCTATCGAAGGTTTTAGGTCTTTGTAAGGTAGGCTAATATTGATTTTAATATAAAATCTCTCTCAGTCCTATAATCTAGTCATTTTCTAAATTGTTTTAAATTTTAAGTTATAACTAAGCATAATCAAATTCTCATATTAGTTGCCTACATGTCGATACTCGGTAGTGAACTTAGCAAACTTATTTTAACTTACCAAACTCTAAAACTGCTCTTGTCACTTCATTTGTGGGGCGCGGTGGTGTAGGGGTATGTTCGGTGCCTTGCAGACAAAGGATTGCGGGTTCGAATCCACCTCAAGCCGCCGCGTAGGTACCCTGGGCAAGTCCTTCGCTCGCAATTGCTCATGCGCTTCGGCGTGTAACTCCGATTCAGTGTCCGCGCTGTAGTCGGGAGCGCCTCTGGTTAGAAATCTTGAAGGGGCGCTATGTAAATATCTGAAATAAATAAAATAAATTTTCACCTCCATTGCATTAACGTTAAGTTATTTAGATAGTTTCTACCATTTTTTATGCAAATTGTGATTATAGTTATCACAGATTTTCCATTTTCGTGAACACTTGAAATACTATATGTCAGTGTGACAGGGTCCGTTGCCAAACCATCAGTGCCATCTATGTCAATAATCTATACCATGATAATGAATGACAACCTGGAATCAATTTCTCCAAACGCTGAAATTTCGATAACAATGATGGTGACAAACTGTACCGGTAAACATTCTTTCTCACAACTTAAATTAATCAAGAACGAGCTTTACTGTACAGCCTTTTGAGGCAATAACAATTAAACTGCTTGTCTGGCATGAGCAAGCATTTACGCATTACAATATCACTTTCAATTTGTATAACAAATTGACAATAATTAAGAACTTTAACGTGTGTTGAACTTAGCTTTTCTTTTACACTTGTAGCACAAAGATTGCTGTGTTAGCAGTTTAGTTCTATATTAATGAATTTTAAAAATACACATATGCACATGCAATGCATTATTGCAATATTCTAGACTATATCTGAAAAAGAGATTGAGACGGAAATTGGGTTACGTTTAAAATTAGAGTTTGTGCCCAAAGGACCCCAAACTCCTTAAAACGGCTCTGACCAAATTTTGGGATGACTGCTGATGTGGATAACTCATGGCAGGAATAATACAAACTTTTGTTACGCAGGTTATCTGACACTTGTAGTGAGAAAATGTGTGAAAATAGCTTTTCCACGAGTTTGGGCAATAATGGAACCACCATATCCACCATTTACTGTGTGTCGTGTTGCTCAAATTATTAGTCAATGCATACAACAAAACTTTAAATCTTTGCAGTTTGCGACTATCTAAGTCTAAGGTTGTTTTAAATGTTTGTCACAGTGTATTGAAGACTCGAATCTAGTTTTCAAGGTATAATTCTCGACAAAAACAATAAATCAACACGATACATTACCCAAACGTAGAACGACGGTGGAAGAAAGGTTCGCTTTCAATGTGAAGAACGACCAACTAACAAGAAGTCTGTAACTCAGCAACGGGCTGACGAACATCACAAACTGAAGCACCGTAAGACTTGAAAATGGCACAAGCCACGAACTAACTTGACTACCATGCGACCCAGAGAAATCTCAGACAACCCGACTAGCGCGAAGGCTGAGTATCGGAGATTCTCTCTGTAACCGCCCCCTTACTCTACATCCTTATATAGGCTACTCCCCTCGGCTAAGGAACTATCCAAGGGTAACGAATGCCCATCCCAGGACCGGTTAGGACTCAGTCATGAGACCCTAACATACCCCCGGACCACAAACAAGGCAGAAACCAGAAGGGTTTCTGACTTAACTAACATGCAAAATCATGCACATTTAAAACAAATATCACAATCAAAATATAAAACAATTACACAATAAATTATTATATACAACGAAATCTTTAACTATACAGCTTACGACGTTCACTCACGTCGCCCCTAAGCATGACTACTCATTTAATCACCAACTACTCATTTAATCACCAAAGGTGAATCGACATACTAAGTCTGACAACATGTTCAGACGACTCGTTTTATAATCAACGTTCACAAAACAACGTTGCAGTCCACCACCAAACTTCCAAAGACTGTCAGTGTACAACACCAACGGTACAAAGCCACGGTACACCTCGAAGACGTGAGCAGCGAGTAGGCCAACCAAAGCCCACGCAACATCCATATCCGGCGACGGAAGAAAGACGTAGGCCGCGTCACTCGTGACCCACGCATCACGAACCAACAACGTGACGACGGTCAGAGCCATCCACAGAAAGACGAAGGCGCTCACTTCCTTCGATCCCCGTCTCGTCAAGCGTCTGCGTCCCGAACACTCCTTGAAGACCAGACGTTCCATCCTCGCGAACACAGTCTGCAAATAAACTTGAGCACACAAATAAGACTCAAGACAACCAATACCAACAATCTCCATCGAAATTCCTGTCAAATCTAGAGACAGTATCTTGAACCTCATTCATCAGACACTCGTTCAAGACAACTTCATCTTCCACAAAATCTTCAAAAACATCTGGTAAAAGTTCGTTACTTTCCAGAAAAATATCGTCACACTCATGTACAATATCTGTCACACAACAGTTGTACTTCTCAACAACACTTTCTATCTTCAAAGTACATTCGAGAGATTCACACTTGTCCTTGCATACTTCAAGTGTACAATCTTCTGTCAAGAACACACGAGAACCAACCATACTCTCGTGCAACAACTGACCCATCTGCGTACAGGGCATAATCGTGACAACTTGCGTGAATACATCATTCACTCCATTAGTCATCTGACCACAATGTTGCAATAACACAACCGTACGCACCAAAATCACTCTTTCACCACAGTCGACATTCATGTACATTAATGCTACATTCGAAGAAGACTCATTACAAGAATTCATATGTGAAACATTCTCACACACAACAGTTGTCATCACAGACTCCATCGACAACAGTGCTTTACAATCATTCACCATTATCTGAGACGAAGGCCTATCACCCAGACACAATTCCGAGACAACATTCATGTCCAATTCAGAAACATCCCATGAATTTCTATCCTCACTCAACACCAACTCTTGCGCCTCAACCGCAAAATTTCCAAGACATTCATTCATCAACAATTGCATCAATTCTGACATAAACTCAGAACCCTGATCTGTTAAAACTTCATCAGGAAAACCAAATGTTGTGAACACTGACACCAACACCTTTGCCACTTCCACCGCTGTGTGAACCTTAAGCGGAAATGCCAACGGAAAATGTGTACCTAAATCCATTATCGTTAACAGAAATCTGTTTCCCGACTTATCGCAAATGTCCAAAGGACCAACGATATCCAAAGCAATTCTTGACCATGGTTTATCAATGACTGGCAAATTAATCAAAGGCGCTCTAGCTTTTGTAGCTCCCTTGCCAAGCCTCTGACAAACATCACAAGTACGACAGTACTCTCTCACGTACTTGAAAATACCAGGCCAATAAAAATGCCTCAACACTCTATCAAGAGTTTTCTGTGTACCTAAATGTCCACTCGAAGGAACATCATGCGCTACATGAATTATCTTAGGCCGTAAAGAAATTGGAACGAGTACTTGCGTTCTACCGAAACCTTCTGGCTCCAACACACTCCTCCAGACACGAACCAAAACTCCATCACGAACTTCGTAAAAAGAGCGTTCACTTCTGTCCGGTGACCGTGCTAAATCAAAAAGACAATTGAAAGATTCGTCACTGCGTTGCAATTCAATTAATCTTTCCCTTGTACAAAATTCCAAACATGACTTCATTAAACAAATCATTTAAATTCAAGTCAACAGAATCAATTACATCCGAAGTCTTAATTATAGGAGCGTCAACGTTTGCAGCGTCCTGTCTATCTACGCTTGAGTGCACCGTCGTCCCTAATTTACTCTGAGCCCTAGTAACCACTGCTACATCTATCGGTTCCTTTTGCATTAAATCATTTCCGATGAGCATATTGATTCCTTTTGGTAATTTGTCCACCAACCCACAAAGAACAGTTCCAGAAACCCACTCACTTTCTAATTGAATTTCAACTAACGGGACATTAACTGGTTCACCAACAATTCCCTGAATCAATCTATCGTCTCCCGTTAAGACATAATCACTAGGATTAAGCCCATCCCTACTGACTATCGACTGTAATGCACCCGAGTCTCTCAGTAGCACCACATGACGCTGCGAACCCTGTCGTCCGTACACAAGCCCATCCTTAACAAACGGTCTATACTGCTGATTTATCGTTGGATTGCCCGACTGCACATCTACTAATCCAATGTTATTATCTGAATAATTTGTGTTCGCACAGGCCAAATTTCTTGCTTTTAGCTTTTCGCAACTTGAAATGCTGTGCGATCTTGCATGGCAATACGCACAAGTTACAGGAGTGCCAAACGCACCTGTATAATTCCTTGCTGTATTCTTAGGGCTACCCCAAGAATTTTGACCTCCGCTTCGTTTCACATTAGCAGTGTCATTTGCCCATCCCTTTTCAAATTTCACTGGAGCTACATTAGCTTTCTTGAAAGGTTTGTACAGCAAATCATATTCATCAGCCATACGTGCTGCTTCAGAAAGTGTCGTTACTTTGCGTTCGATTATCCAACGATGTAAATCCCCAGGCAGACAATTCACAAACTGTTCCAATTTGAAAATTTCCAAAGCCTTATCTAAATCAGACAATGCACCTTCTCCTTCCAGCCAACTCTTAAATGGAATATTCAACCGATACGCAAAATTTGAATAAGTTTCAAGATTACCCTTCTGCAATTCCCGAAACCTTTTCCTATAGAACTCTGGCACTCGTGAATACGCCGTAAGCAAAGACTTCTTTACCACCTCATAGTCCTTACATTGTTCCAATGAGAGCTCTCCGAAAATTTGTAACGCCTTCCCCGTTAACTTCGTATGAATTAGCGACGACCATTTATCTTTCGGAAATTGATGTAGCTCCATAGCTTTTTCAAATGACTGTAAATAATGTTCCAAATTTGTGTCGTCAAACCGAGGTACAAATTTTACTGCCGATGCAATATTAAATTTCGACGTATGCCCCGTTCTTTCTGCATTTTCCTCATTCAAACCCTGTGCTCCGTCCTCGAAGTAACCTCCTGTTAATCTTTCCAATGAACCTCCTAATTCCTTCATCTGCAATTGATGCTGTCTCTGTTTTTCTTTCTCTGCCAATTCCATTTGTAACTTTCTCTCATCTGCTTCTATCTGCATCCTCTTAGCCTCATTTTCCATAGACAACCTTGCTGTCAATGAATCACTCTCTACCCTCAACTTCCTTTCCAACATTTCTGCCTCCTCTTTCTTAACCTGTGCCTCCATCCGTAATTTCCTTTCTGTTGCTTCTGCCTCTTCTTTCTTAACTTGTGCTTCTATCTGTATTTTCCTCTCCATCGCTTCTACCTCTTCTTTCTTAACTTGTGCTTCTATCTGCATTTTCCTCTCCATTGCTTCTACCTCTTCTTTCTTAACTTGTGCTTCTATCTGCATTTTCCTTTCCATTGCTTCGTTCTTAGCTTCCAATTCTTTCTCAAGTCTTCGTGACTCCAATTCTGCTTGTTCCATCTTAAACTTAGCTTCTATTTGTGCCTGTTCCTTCTTAGCATCCGCTTCCATCTGTGTTTGTATTTTGAATTTCTCCAGCTCAAACTTTCTGTCCGCTTCTCTTTCTTCTCTGCGCTGTTCTTTTTCCAATTCCAATTTTAATTTTTCAGCCTGCTCTTTCTCCAATTTTAATTTTAAAATTTCAGCCTGAACCCCAGACTCTTTTGCTTTTGGAGACGCATTTGGCGACTGAATCAATTTTAACAATGCCTTTTGCAATTGTACTTTTGTAAGACCTTTTACGTCTTGCCCAAATTTCTCCAATTCCACTTTTAATTCCTCCTGTTTCATATCCAAAATGTCGTCCGTTGTCAACATTTTCCCCGCCTCTGGTGTCTCCATTTTCAAAATTTCGAAATTTCAAAATTATCTTAAGACACGCCCCTTAATTTCAAAATTTCTTCTCTGTCTCAAATTTTCTCTTAACGTCGCGAAAATTTTCGACGAAACCTTAAATGTTGTATGACTACCAACAAATGAGAATTTCAATACGAGAAAAAAAATCCCGGCTAGAGCTCCCATATGTTACGCTACACCTATGAGAGAGCCGAAAAACAAACGACCGAAGAAAAATCCCGGACTAGAGACCCCATATGTTACGGGTTCCCTATAGCTATAACGAAGCTGAAGACTCGAATCTAGTTTTCAAGGTATAATTCTCGACAAAAACAATAAATCAACACGATACATTACCCAACCGTAGAACGACGGTGGAAGAAAGGTTCGCTTTCAATGTGAAGAACGACCAACTAACAAGAAGTCTGTAACTCAGCAACGGGCTGACGAACATCACAAACTGAAGCACCGTAAGACTTGAAAATGGCACAAGCCACGAACTAACTTGACTACCATGCGACCCAGAGAAATCTCAGACAACCCGACTAGCGCGAAGGCTGAGTATCGGAGATTCTCTAACCGCCCCTTTTCGTACCTCCTTATATAGGCTACTCCCCTCGGCTAAGGAACTATCCAAGGGTAACGAATGCCCATCCCAGGACCGGTTAGGACTCAGTCATGAGACCCTAACAATATTGACAACAACATGCAGATAGCGTAAACTTATATAAAAATTCCAATATATTCTCTTCATTGTTAACCCTCGGGCAACCATAGGGGGTGGTGGTTATACACCCCCCGCCTAGGTTTTTGCTTCAAAAACTTGTTCCATATGAATATAATTTTGACATTTAGGTAGCTGTATATAGGAGGTTCATTTGCGCACATTTCGAGGTAAAACATCATGGTGGTATCCCACGCTATTAAAAAGTTATACCCGATATGCCCGAGGTACCAGAGGGGGTACATTCCACCCCCATAGTTTTCGACTACAGCCATTCATTATTCTTGCTGGAAGAGAAACAAATATGCCATTCTTTAAAGGGAATGCAGGGCTTCATTTGCTTGCTTGCTTATTTATTTGTCTTTTGAAAACTGGAAGTGGCCAAAATAACTAATAATACGCGTTATCTGTGTGAAAATGGCCTAATGCAGCATCACAACGTAAACCGATATTTCTACGTAAACGTTTGTCAACAGCTACAGATTTAGAACTTATATTAGCTGAAACAGATACTGAAGATGGAGTGAGAAGCCTGTTTGCAGGAAGCATTCGCACAAAACAACAGGAGTAACTTGCAATAACTGCAAGGACCACCGCCATATTTGACTGCCGTGAACAATTACGTAAAGTCGTGTTTCATGTTGATATATCTGCATGCCTTTAGATTTCACTGCACCTAGCACAGGCTATGGACTCGTTTATAGGCTATTGTTACAAATGAATAATAATAATAATAATAATAATAATAATAATAATAATAATAATAACAGTGACAATTTATATGGCGCCGTAACACAGCCATGCCGTTACAAGGGCGCCTCACAGTCAACTAACAGCAGGGTAGGCCTTACAGAACAAATAAGTCTTGAGTCCAGATTTGAAGGAGTCAATTGTGTTAGCCGCTCGCAGGGCAGGAGGAAGACCGTTCCAGCATCTGGGGCCGGCCGCCGAGAAAGCGCGATCGCCAAAACGGGTTTTCAGCCTCATTATATTTAAAATGTTCTTGGATACAAAAGACATCAGTTTCAAAACATACGTAATCTTATATTTGTTTATCCAACAAGTACAAGATGTACGCAATAATATGAAATATCGCTAATTATGGAGGTTCCGGTGTTAAAAATTATGTAATTTCGAGGTGCATTCACATAATTGACAACTAAATATACCATTCTATTCAGAAATAAATGCTGAATCAATTGCTGTATTACTTGATATGATATGTGAAAGCAAACACGAAATCTTAGGGAGTGGTAACCACCACTTGGTAGCAGATGTCGCAAAAAAACTTTGGAGGCTGAAGGTTAACCGCTCAGAAACATTTGCGACTTTTAGCAGCTGCAGCAGTAGTAAGACCAACAGATCGATAAGAGCCTAGAGGGAGTCTTTCAATTCCTCCTGTTTCATTTCCAAAATGTCATCCCATGTCCACACCTTCCCCTCCTCTGGTGTCTCCATTTCTAAAATTTCAGTCGACTAAATTTTCAAAATTTTCGACCGAAAACGCCCCTTTGAAAATTTCTTCTCGAAGTTTAAACGTATGAGAAAATATGTGCGCCTCAACTTCAAAAATCTCAACCGGAATGAATACCGTATAATCTAGAGCACAGACACGCCCTCAAAATTCTTCTTACCGACGAAATTTTGTATTTGAAGAGAAAAAAAAATATCCCGCGAGCCCTCATATGTTGCGGGTTCACTCTAGCTACAACAAAGCTGAAGACTCGAATCTAGTTTTCAAGGTATAATTCTCGACAAAAACAATAAATCAAAACGATACATTACCCAACCGTTGAACGACGGTGGAAGAAAGGTTCGTTTTCAATACGAAGAACGACCAACTAACAAGAAGTCTGTAACTCAGCAACGGGCTGACGAACATCAGAAACGGAAGCACCGTAAGAAGACTTGAAAATGGCACAAGTCACGAACTAACTTGACTACCATGCAACCCAGAGAAATCTCAGACAACCCGACTAGCGCGAAGGCTGAGTATCGGAGATTCTCTAACCGCCCCTTTTCGTACCTCCTTATATAGCCTACTCCCCTCGGCTAAGGAACTACTCAAGGGTAACGAATGCCCATCCCAGGACCGGTTAGGACTCAGACATGAGACCCTAACAACGTTGCTAAATTATTCTAATGTCTTCAATGCTGTACTTGACGTTGGTAAGTAAGAAGTCTACCTATGTGCATGTTAACTATCATCAATCCACCTTCCATTTCATTAAGAAATTTTTTCATCAATCCAACTTCTATTTAATTTGAAAAAATTGCTTTTATCAATCCAACTTCTATTTCATGAAAGAAATATTTTTCATCAATGGAACTTTTATTTAAGCAAAGATATATTCTCATGGATCCAGCTTCTAATTACTGAAACAATTATTTTCATCAATCCAGCTTCTATTAAATCGAAAACTTAATTTCATCCATCCAGCTTCTATTTACGGAAAAAATTATTTCGATCAATCCAACTTCAGTTTTGAACACAGGAATGTTTTCATCAATCCCACTTCCATTTAGGGAAACAATTTTTTCATCAATCCAGCTTCCATGTTAAAGTGACAATATCAAATAATTTAGCAACGTAAACTACGACTTTACCAAGAAAAGATATTATTATTATTATCACGCGGCGTCGAAGATACATATCGAGGCCAATCTCAGCTCGTCAGTTAGTTGTTCAGAGTGTGCTTAGACCTGGCTTGACCTTTTGGCCTCTGGTCCAGGATTATAAAATAATTGCTTACCTCTGTGCAGCAGAGTGCAGTTCCCTCTGGCCATGACAAAGGGATTTCACGTGGTTACTTCCTTCCCACGCATATAATATTGCAAAAGTTTAAATGATCCATTAAATATGCAGCATATAGACTAATTATAATTATTGTATTGTATCTATCAATTTATATAGCGCCTCTCGCAGTGCACACCAATCAGAGGCGCTCATAATATAAGGACTTAGGCCTACAAATACATAAATTTCCGGATAATCTCTTGATAAAATCTAGAAAATACTTCTTGTTTAATCTGAAATAGGCCTACCTTATAATCACTGGCGGTAGCCATCGAACTGAATGTTAACCCTTCGGGCGAACAAGAAGGTGGTTTCCACCCACCCCTCCCCACGTTTTTTGCTTCACAAACTTGTTTCATATGGAATATAATTTTGACATTTTAGGTAGCTGTAGGAGGTTCATTTGCGCACAGTTTGAGGTAAACATCATGGTGGTATCTCACGCCATTAAAAAGTTATACCTGATATAGCCGATGTAGGCCTACCAAGTTTTTCGACTATAGCTTATTCATTATTCTTCCTTAAAGAAAAACAAATATGCCATTCTTTAGAGGGAATGCAGGGCTTCAATTGCTTGCTTACTTATTTGTCTTTTGAAAGCTGGAAGTGATTAATAATAAATAATAATAGGCCTACACGTTATATATATAAGGTCGTTGGGCCTACGCTAACTGCAAGGACCACCGACATACTATTTGACTAGAGTGAACAATAATGTCTTGTTTCATGTTGATATAGCTGCATGCCTTTAGATTTAGCTGCACATAACACAGACTATGGACTACAGTAGTTTATAGGCTACTGTTACAAAATATGACGCCTCATTATATTTAAAATGTTCTTGGATAGGCCTACATAGATCAGTTTCAAAACACACGTAATCCCTTATATTTGTTTATCCAAAAATTACAAAATGTACGTGAACATATAAAATTTCGCTAATTATGGATCGGTCCGTTGTTAAAAATTACGTAATTTCGAGGTGCATTCACATAATTTACAACTAAATATACCATTATTTTTCTTCAGAAATGAATGCTGAATCAATTGCTGTAATACTTGATATGATATTATGTGAATGTAAACACGAAATCCCGGTGGTGGTAACCACCCTCCATGGTAGCCGATGTCACAAAAACCTTGTTAGCCTGAAGGCTAAGGACTTAAGGAATGCACATTGCTTTTGACCTGTGGACTATTGGGATTCAGGGCATATGATGACTTGGTCTCTCTCATCTTTTCTGTATCTCAACAATAATTGTATCAGGGATGGGCAGTAATTTAATTGACGTAGGCCCAATTGAAATTACGTAATTTGAATTACAATTGTAATTGGTAATTTGTAATTTGTTGCTCTGCATCACTGTAATTTCTAATTTGTAATTGAATTATATTTTTCATGTAATTTTTAATTTCAAATTACATCCTGAAAATCAAATTACTTTGAAACGAAAACTAAAACCAGATCTCGACACTACACAACCAAAGCAGTTTTGAAAGCATCTTTTCCTTATACTCATCTTCATCATCATCACTAGGCCTACAGTAAGCCTATCTCTGGAATGAATTATAGCAAAATAATCCCTTTGAAGTTTGAATGCTTTCACAATATTGGAGCCATTGTCAGAAATGGTGGCAACAATTTCGTCTTGTCTCGGACAGAAAGAACTCATCAATACCTGCCAGGGACCCGATCTAGGGTCGTTATATCCCGAGGCATCGGGATAACGACCCTAGATCTACGTACGTCGGGTTGCCTATATTGGCAGTTCGACTGTCGGTCATATCGAGTGTCACTTGTTCGAGTCTCCAAGTAAGTAAGAAAACTTGTGATTCTGAGCTACGAGATTTCATTTATGACGATCATCCTCAACAGAAATTATTTCGTGAGTGAAATCCCGCCCGAGCCAAGACTATATTTATTCGTTTTGAATGTAAATGTAAAGTTCTTAACATTTCAGCGCTGCGCAAATACCTCGTCTTCAGGATGTGCAGCAGTGTTCTAGGCCTACTGTAACAGACCGTAGAAGCCAGGTCTTTTGGTCTGTTTCGGTCTACAATGTCTGGATAAGGGGATCAATTTTCTTCACTTCTTCATGACTGTATTAATGTTTACTATCCACAATCTGTATTTATTTTGACTATATACATTATCAGGACTTATAGCAATTGGCATCCCCAAAGATAGCAATATGCGTCTATTCGTGGTGATGGGGTCGAGACATCGATCCTGTGCAAAAACAGTTCCCAGCCTCAGATTATAGAGATTTCCTTGAAGCTGGAGCACGTACGTCTCGTATCGATCTTATGTGGTCAGCGTTGAATAAGTTGATTTTTGGCAATGCTTTTGTTTTGACGATGATGAATACATGCAGAGACAGGCACAGCCGTACAGCACCTAAGATTTCAGCGACCATAGATTAATGAAGACGGTGAAAAGAGAACAAGGAAAAGAAGAATAAGTAAAGGACGTGGGGGCAAGTTGGCGGATAAATCAGTTTTTTTACAAATGATCGTCTACGATGATGCCAACACAATTGGTTTTTCTCCACAACGTATCTATCAATAACAGCTACATTCTAGCACAAAAGCAGGCATCCTAATATTTTGTAAGTTTGCAAAAAATGATCTCAAAATTTTTCTAAAAGTCAACCAACTTGCCCCTTTGCTGGGGCAAGTTGGTTGCCTGCTTGGGGCAAGATGGTGGGCATTGGTGGCAATATAGAAATACACATAAATCTTATCTTTAATAATGGAAAATGAATGCATTATGGTTGATCAAATTTGATTCAATTTAAAAACATTTAGTCTTAATAAAGATGTCACACACAAAATTAAAATTTATTTAATTAAAAAGTCAATGTTTAAAATGCAATGACCAATTCATAGGTAAAGGCGAAAATTTGTTGCCGGGTCATGCCAAATTCCCTTGCACTCATTTCGATTGCGTATTCACACAGTTCTTCAAGAACATCTGGGAACACTTGTCGAAATCGTCCACCATGAAATGGGAATTGATCATTTTGTTCGCTTGAGATAGCGACGAAGCGTTGAATATTGTAAGCCTCATTAGCTTAACTTGGACCCTTGCTGCCCGCTTTAACTTCACCGATGATTGCGATTAAACCAGCCGATGACCAAGTTTTGTCCAGTTCATGATCCAGCGTAGAATGAACAGCAATAAACACCAGTTTAATGTAACAAAAACTAGGCACAACAATAATTATTCTAATTGCGGGGCAAGTTGGTTGACCGATGGGGCAAGTTGGTTTCATCCGCCATCTTGCCCCCGCCATCTTGCCCCAACAGATCCACACTACAAAATCTTGTGACTATGATTTGTACAGCGTGACTTGGAGAAAAAAGTAATATCAGTAACAACTCACAATAAATGCTTAACAAAACAACCCATTTGTCAATTTTTTGGCATTCATGTTGATTAAGATATGCGATATTTTATAACAGTGAAATATTTTTAGAGGTAAATAGGAAAACTTATTTTAAAGCGATAAACGGGAAAGAAAGCACCGTAGCACGTTGCCGCTATGGAACAAAAGAACAGGCTTGGCTTGCTCATCGATAAACTTCCTGTTAGACTGTTTCCCTGCCACGCATTATAATTTTATAGCACAAAAACCATCTTGCCCCCGCAACCAACTTGCCCCCACTTCCCCTATATGTTTTCTGAGCTAATTTTTCAGGGCTTCGCATGGTTTATCTCTGCCTTTAGCCTATATAATAATCGTTCCCGATTCATTTGCGTGGTTAACTTTGTCTGCTTTGACCGGCAGTCACCGGGTGTATTTGAATTTCCTCTATCCTATATATCATTCCCGCAAGCCATTAAAATGTAATATGTAAAATGTAAACGTTCCCGATTTCCATAGCGACCTAATAATTCTCTAGACCCAACTAATTTTATCAATAAATTGATCTGATGAGAGCCAACCCTTCTATCTGCACCCATGGTGCAGGTGGTAAGGTGGTACTTCAGCCAAGACCTTCAACACTTATGGCATAGCCTCCACAGGCACTCCCTGCAGATTGTTGCCATGAATTATATATAAGATATTATAATGTTCGAATATCATCACTGATTGGTTTAAATATGCTAGAATTGTGACGTGATTCTTATTATGAAATCGAACAAGGTGATTATGACGTCACTGGAAACGTTGCTTAGCTGTTTCCTCGATTGACCAATTAGACGGAGAAGTCCAACAGAAAGCTTATAAGTCTGCGACGCTTCGCCTGCATGTATATTCGATCAGATATCTCGTGATCGCCCTTAACTCAGGGACTTGACGTCCCTGGGAACTCCTGGCAGGGGGCTTTACAATACCTGCCAGGGACCCGATCTAGGGTCGTTATATCCCGAGGCATCGGGATAACGACCCTCGATCTACGTACGTCGGGTTGCCTATATTGGCAGTTCGACTGTCGGTCATATCGAGTGTCACTTGTTCGAGTCTACAAGTAAGTAAGATAACTTGTGATTCTGAGCTACGAGATTTCATTTATGACGATCATCCTGCAACAGAAATTATTTCGTGAGTGAAATCCCGCCCGAGCCAAGACTATATTTATTCGTTTTGAATGTAAATGTAAAGTTCTTAACATTTCAGCGCTGCGCAAATACCTCGTCGTCAGGATGTGCAGCAGTGTTCTATGCCTATTGTAACAGACCGCAAGAGCCAGGTCGTTTGGTCTGTTTCGGTCTACAATGTCTGGATTAGGGGATCAATTTTCTTCACTTCTTCATCACTGTATTAATGTTTACTATCTGTAACGTTCTCTACTATAGGTACCTCACCCTACAGTAGAGATAATTCGGAGCTGGACTCTGTTACTTCAATTTTATGTCTAAGGCTCGTGATTGGTTGTATGTGTGTCAATTCTCAAAGTTCATCCAATGAAAATAAGTCTCTTTGGTACATTTTGAATATTAATTTAAACACTGAAAATGTCGAATTACACATAAACTAATTCTAAATCGTTTGTCTAGGGGTATTTGATTTAAATCGTTAAAGTTTCACTTTAAGCCTACTTAGACCAGCGCAGTCTACTTTATGATATTATAAGGACCTAAGATACCTCCCACGTTGAATTGAAAGCTTCTTTAGATTTATGCTACTTCAGACCTCGGCCATGAAGACCTGCGTCTTCTCTTTATGGATGAGTTGTAGCGTGATGCCGACAGGTGAGTGTAGATTTGATTGTCGAATCTTGAACGTCGCAGTTCATTTCTTTCAAAGTGAATTCGGACATCCGATGAACAAAGACTATTACACTTCTCCAAAAATTTACAAAGTACTTCGATGAACGTACTTCAGTTAATCCTGCTGACTCGAGCGAGAACAACCGTTACATACGAAGTCACTCAATTCAAACAATCCGTATAAACGCTTCGTACGATCGCTAGATCCCTTTTCGTAGGATTCATTCACAATGTCACCTCAACTCCAACCGTGACGAACTAGTTGCAATCGAGTTGATTAACAACCTAGTATTAATAACTCTCGATGATCATTTGGCTATCATCCAAGACGAATCCAAAATCGACCATCTCCATCAACGATCGGAGACAGGAACTCCCTTATCACGTCATCGTTCAACCGTTCGTCCGTATTTCGCCTGCGCGTCGCCGTTAATCCTTCCGTGACCGTTACACTTCAAATCAGCCAATGTAATGGTTCCAACGAGATTGCGTCGTTATGTCCTTCAATTGATTCTGCCCAATTAATTATATTATATTAAACCAATAACACTGCGCTAATCGTACTGCTCTGGTCAATTGATTAATTATTACACATCAAATACTATCATTAATAGGTATTTGTATAAGATAAAATGGTGCCTATACAATCCTATACATAAACATAGATAAGATTGTTTGTGCTAAATAAGGGAATCGTTACACTATCCACAATCTGTATTTATTTTGACTATATACATTCTCAGGACTTATAACAATTGGCATCCCCAAAGATAGCAATATGCGTCTATTCGTGGTGATGGGGTCGAGACATCGATCCTGTGCAAAAACAGTTCCCAGCCTCAGTTATATAGAGATTTCCTTGAAGCTGGAGCACGTTCGTCTCGTATCGATCTTATGTGGTCAGCGTTGAATAGGTTGATTTTTGGCAATGCTTTTGTTTTGACGATGATGAATACATGCAGAGACAGGCACAGCCGTACAGCACCTAAGATTTCAGCGACCATAGATTAATGAAGACGGTTAAAAGAGAACAAGGAAAAGAAGAATAAGCATATGTTTTCTGAACTAATTTTTCAGGGCTTCGCACGGTTTATCTCTGCCTTTAGCCTATATAATAATCGTTCCCGCTTGATTTGCATGGTTAACTTTGTCTGCTTTGACCGGCAGTCACCGGGTGTATTTGAATTTCCTCTATCCTATATATCATTCCCGCAAGCCTTTAAAATGTAATATGTAAAATGTAAACGTTCCCGATTTCCATAGCGACCGAATAATTCCCTAGACCCAACTAATTTCATCAATGAATTGATCTGATGAGAGCCAACCCTTCTATCTGCACCCATGCGTTCGGCCTTCGCTCTTCTCCCTTAAAGAGAGTTCCAGGCTTAGGACTGGCTCTGAAATCCACATGTGGTATCAAAGGCGGCGATGCCGCCCACGTTTGCCAGCTTTGTCAGGGTTCCTGCTGAGCCTGTCCACCTCGCGTAGCGCCCTAAGGTGGTACTTCAGCCAAGACCTTCACCACTGATGGCATAGCCTCAGCAGGCACTCCCCTACTGACTGTTGCCATGAATTATATATAAGATATCATAATGTTCGAAGATCACTGATTGGTTTAATTATGCTAGAATTGTGACGTGATTCTTATTATGAAATCGAACAAGGTGATTATGACGTCACTGGAAACGTTGCTTAGCTGTTTCCTCGATTGACCGATTAGACGGAGAAGTCCAACAGAAAGCTTATAAGTCTGCGACGCTTCGCCTGTATATTCGATCAGATATCTCGTGATCGCCCTTAACTCAGGGACTTGACGTCCCTGGGAACTCCTGGCAGGGGGCTTTACAATACCTGCCAGGGACCCGATCTAGGGTCGTTATATCCCGAGGCATCGGGATAACGACCCTAGATCTACGTACGTCGGGTTGCCTATATTGGCAGTTCGACTGTCGGTCATATCGAGTGTCACTTGTTCGAGTCTCCAAGTAAGTAAGAAAACTTGTGATTCTAAGCTACGAGATTTCATTTATGACGATCATCCTCAACAGAAATTATTTCGTGAGTGAAATCCCGCCCGAGCCAAGACTATATTTATTCGTTTTGAATGTAAATGTAAAGTTCTTAACATTTCAAGCGCTGCGCAAATACCTCGTCGTCAGGATGTGCAGCAGTGTTCTAGACCTATTGTATAAGACCGCAAGAGCCAGGTCTTTTGGTCTGTTTCGGTCTACAATGTCTGGATTAGGGGATCAATTTTCTTCACTTCTTCATGACTGTATTAATGTTTACTGTCCACAGAGTGCATTAATTTTTACTATCCACAATCTGTATTTATTTTGACTATATACATACTCAGGACTTATAACAATTGGCATCCCCAAAGATAGCAATATGCGTCTATTCGTGGTGATGGGGTCGAGACCTCGATCCTGTGCAAAAACAGTTCCCAGCCTCAGATAGAGATTTCCTTGAAGCTGGAGCACGTACGTCTCGTATCGATCTTATGTGGTCAGCGTTGAATAAGTTGATTTTTGGCAATGCTTTTGTTTTGACGATGATGAATACATGCAGAGACAGGCACAGCCGTACAGCACCTAAGATTTCAGCGACCATAGTTAGCGTAACTATAACGATGCAGATACAGTAATAAAAAAAACCACGACATACATATGCTAACCAATACCAAGTCCAACTCATAAGAATGTCAAATAAGCAAAAGCAAGCAAACTATAATAAAATGCAATGTAACTCAAAATCCATTAGTTCAACCAAAACATTAACTAGATAAAGACTGAATATCAACCAACTCAATGCTAGGTGAATACGGAACAGGAGAAGAATCAGCTGATACATCCAAAGCCAAAGGAACAGTGAATTCAGCACTGGATATAAAAAGTTTCACGTAGTAACGCTTATGAATTCCAATTATATGACGCAATCTCCCAGCTGTGGAGCAGGAAATTCTTAATGACTGCGGCAATACAACACGAATCTGCGAATGTTTATGTAACACAGCTACTTGCCAATCAAAGAGTAAACTAGACCATAAACAATGACGCTGAAGACGAACCCGCGATATAGCACTTAAAGCCATGATCTCGTAGTCATTAACAGCAAAGTGAAGTCTATGCCAAGGAAGAACCACCGTGTTAGTTGCGTTTCCGATATGAATAGCCAAAAAAACAGCCTGTGGACTGGTAGATGTCACACAGCACTTGCACCGTTTACGAAAAACCCCAACCAACAAAATGAGAACCAATAAACTAATCACCACAATCTGAAACCACTGAAAATCCGAAAAACCTGTACTAATCGTGGACACAGGAGTCAAAACACTGGATGATGGAGAAAATATCCATACTGACGGAACCGATTGAGCTGGAATCACACGAGGCAACGATAAAACAATAACAGACAACCGATGTACCTTTACCACTAGATAAATTGTTACTATGATAAGTAAACCAATCAAAGCAGAACCCACAGGCAAAATAAAAGACTTGGACGACGAATAAGCTACCAATATTGGGCTACCGAAAGTATCAAGTTGATCGCAAATCACGTCGTCTCAGAATCACGTGCAATTCCAAATAAGGAATGTGCCACGTCACCGATGAAATCAACAAACCCACGTCTACTCACACGTGGTTTCTTACGCCCAAAACGATCACGCCTCAGTACATTACGAATACGTTTCACTAAGGTATTAATCTGAACTTCAGCTCTTTGATGCAACTGATGTATATCTGAAAACGTGTTTAAATAATCAGAACAATTACCGTTAAGTGGCGTATTGCGAAACTGACAATTCAACGCAGTCTTGATCTGAGAAGGTGGTAACGATTTGACAACAGGTAAAGCAATATCAAAAGTATGAATCCACACGTCAGTACCGACTTCCAACACCCCTTTATAATGAAAGTACACGCCGTAAGCTCCTCTGCTGACAACGTAATCCGACGACGCTTGTATAACTGGACAGCAGAGCACCGATAAGAAGGTGAATAACAGGAAAATCCAGCCTATAAATAAGAACAAATTATATCTCGATACGAAAGCAAAGGACAATTATGAATATGCAACAATGACAAATATATATCGAAGCAAGCAACGATCACGCAATACAACTAAATACACTAAAAGTGACTAACAAAACACCTTATACTTAAATAACGCCCACAACCATTGCCAAGGTCATAATACCGAAAACGAAAGTATAGATGACTTGAAACTCTCAGTCGCTGCGTTGCGGCTAACCCACCACATGTGCACAACTCAGGATACTATCAACAATAAAAGCCAAGTGATGGTGATGAAGTAAAATATAAAATCACGACATTATAGTCGATTTAATTAGCGCTGAATTTATCTAAAGTGATAAATATACCAATAAGATGACTGGCCAGTCGGAACGAAACATACTCGTAAAAAGAAAAGCACATTAATAATAACCTCTCTTGTGAACCACAGCATGTAAGCACCACATATCATACACAATGGCTGAATCAAACCACAAGAGGAGGTTATATAGTCTCCGGACGTAATAATAAGTCATTCCAAGGAGAACTATCATCCTAGCAAAATCATAGAGTAACCCTGGCTTATAGTATCCAACCACACTAATCATTGATCCCTTCATGAACGGACGTAAGTTGCTCAGCTTGAAATCTGACAGGGGTCGGACGTTTACGAATTTTCCCTGTCATAGTTCGTTTAATGTGAAACTGGCGTTTCAAAAAGTCACTCACATCACCTTCAGGTATCCATTCTGGTCTCACAGACTTATCTTTATATACCACACGATAATACCTTTGCTTGTTGATCAATTTCATACCACTTAACAAATCAGCTTCAAACCAAGGCTGAGGTAATGGATCATCGATAGGCATCTTTAAAGTAGTGGATTCAACGGTATAAAACAGCACGATGGCCGACTCACACCATAAAATCCGAGGTTACCTCAGGCAAAACGGGGAGACAAATATGCAAAAATACACCCTCGATGATATCGTTGGTCTTGCCAACTGGGGCTATACCATCGCAAAACCAACCACGGCAATGTTGTCCGCAGTGCCTCAGGAACACATCGATTTTGTATCAAAGGACTACTACACCCGCGACATTTACACAGCAACCGGTACACTGGCCACAAAGGTGTATAAAAATCTTCCAATAACAGCCGCACGATTTCCTTGCATCACTTTACAGACCGCAGCAGAGACCGTTACAGTAGACTGTGGGTTCTGGAAGCTTACTATATCGGGTGCAAGCAACGGAGACGCCTCAATTGATTGGCTAATTGACATTTCCAGCTCACAGTTTAATGCGACAAGGATAATTTGTATTCCGAGCCAAACGAGTTTTCAAGTTGAGGCTAAAAAAGAGGTACTGTAACAACTCCGGATATTGCGTTAAATATAACACTACTTTTAGAAGAATTATAATAACTATGTCGCTGTATCCAAGTCTAACTGTCCCGACAATAATTATTTCGGATGATAAGTCGCCAGAATGTTTGGACCTGTCTGAAATGGAACCACAGAACTTTCGCCTGCAGAAAATCGGTAAACTGGAAGCTTTCCTTAGATCTGAAGTTGAATTTCGTAGCGCCCTTTTTAAAAAATACAGCAGAGCTGTGAATATGATTAACGGTGCTTCCGCCTCGTGTGCAGTTTTCGGTCTAGGCGCGGGTGCGGGAGGAGCAGCCTTGTTGGCAACAGGAGTTGGGTTAGTACCAGGAATAATTTTTGAAGCTTTTGCTGTTTTGTCCAGTTTGTTCGATGTTGCTGGAGTCGCCATCAGTCGAAGATGTTCGGCAAAAGCGGCAAAACACGAAGCCATACGAGTGCTGGCTAGCAGTAAACTCAATACCATACACAGCCATGTCTTAAAATCCCTCGAAGATAATCTGATAAGCGAAGATGAGTACAAGTTGATTCTTGAAGAGGTTGAAAAATATCGCGTCATGAAAGACGAAATCCGGTCTAAATCTGTAGATTCTCAAGGTTCCATCAGCGAAGGATTAAAAAAAGAGCTGATCAACAAAGGTCGCGAGAAGGCACGAGCGGATTTTATAAAGCAATTGGCGGCTTCAGAATCACCTTGACAGTGAACTGTGTATGCTGGACTGTTTCCAAGGCTGCTACTGAGCCTCTTACCCCTTCAGCCCCATTTTTACGAAATTAAAAAACTATATGCGCTAGCTCCCCCCTATGACATACTACTAGAATACTAATAGGTAAAGATGTAATTTTCGTAGACGGTGATCCACATTCATGAGAAGAAATAGGGTGTGATGTTGACCTAGTTGAAGAACAGTCATCAGATTCAGACGAAGAAGATACAACTAGTACACACATCTAGGAACATGCTGAAAGAGAAATTGCTGATCCAATCTTGGAAATTAAAGTCACAGATGAAAACTTAAGAAATTCAGAACGGAGTACCAAAGGAAAACCTCCAGAGAGATTGGTAGAAGTATTGAACAAAGTGACAACAAATGAACCGGAACCAAGGTTATACAGGGAAGCAATATCTGGCAAACAAGCAGAACATTGGTGTACAGCCATGAATGAAGAAATGGAATCACTGAAGGAGAATGGAACATGGATTCTGACAGAATTACCTGAAAACAAAACAGCAATTGGAAGAAAATGGGTTTATAAAGTAAAGAAAGATGAAAAAGGAAATATTAGGCCCTACCAGATATAAAGCACGTCTAGTCGCTCAAGAAATACAGAGATGACTATGACGAAGTTTTTGCTCCTGTAGCAAAACCAACAACACTTCGAACACTTTAACCCCTTTACCGTGAACCCCGAGTTAACCCGTTTTGTACCAAAACTTTATTAAGAATTTTTTTAGGAACTGTGATAATTATTGGGGCATTGATGGCAATGTTTGAACGTATGTATTATGTTTTTTGACTTTTCTCAAATAACATAATTTTGCACATTTGCATATGTTCGTCTTACGAACATTGGGCCAATAGGCTACTAACAAGATGTGAAATGTTGAACATGAATGAAATTACATTGTAACACAATAACGTAATAAAAATGGATAATTGCTGTTAATACCGTCTGAAATGTAATGTTTTCAGCATCAACCTATTGATATATCAGAAAGAAATGATTAAGATTTGTACCGAGTGGCATCGAAATTGTAAAAATTCTGACTGTCCATGTGTTCGACACTAGGCTATAGATGCTGTGCTGGAATATGACACTTCTGATGAAAGCGTTTTTTGCACTTCACGCGCATGTGCAGTGTAGTTTTGCCACAGCCATCCAATCTCACGAGAAATTCCCCCGTTTTGTCACAGTGGCAGCAAAAATTATATCCTTCAGTGTCGTGAGGAGTACCAATGAAGTGAAGAAGTTGTCCAAAGTAAGATTTTGACACTTGGGATGTTCAACTGTCGTCAGAAGCTGCCAGACAACTTGACTGCCGAGGCTATCATCATCACCACGTGTTGAATCCTTACCTGTGTATTGATTGATACTCCACAGCCATCAATTTAGGGTTCATTTATTGTTTATTACACACACGGACGCACGCACCAACACGCACGCACACACACAGACACACACAGACACACACACGGACACACACTCACGCACACGCACACACACATATTTATATGATTTGGTTGATACATGTAGCTCAAATCAGAAATATGCATATTGTAATCAACTGACTTGACGCCATCAGTACCGTATTGGACCAATGTTCGTAAAACGAACATGACCCAGATATGAAAAATTTACGACTCCATTTATTACAGTATAATTATCCAAATGACATGTGCTTTGTGCTAAATATATGCACTTGTCAAATGCCCGTTAGCTCGTGCGATAGCACACATCGAACCAAAATTACAAATTTTCAAACAAAAGACGGTGAACATACCTGGAGTTGAGGTAGCCTATTTAGCATACGACAAAAACAGTTCAAAAACTTTCAAAACAAATTTTTGGCGATTTATCCGACAAATCAAACCTTTCGCTGACATAAGAGCACATGAAAAGAAAAAACTAAAGTGATGACCTTAACCAATTTGATGTCATCAAAAAATGTGTTCGTAAAACGAACATTGGTCCAAAACGAGTTAACTCGTCCAGCGGTAATTATTATGCAGCGTGAACCCCGAGTTAACTCGTCCAAGGAAAAACATATATGTTTATGTACATATATATGCATAATATGTACATATATATGTATAAAATATATACATATAATGTATGTGTTATATGCATGTATATATACATATATATATATATATATATATATATATATATATATATATATATATATATATATATATATATGTATTAGGGTGGTCCTTAGAAATAAAAGTGTGAATCTATTGTTCGCCAAGGTGCCATTCGGTTCCATTTCATCCAGAAACATCACACAAAAAGTTGTATGAAAAATATTAATATTTAGGACTCGCACAACACCATCAAAGTTTTACCCCTTATCAAATATAGGAACACTCGAAAAGTAAGCATAATAGTTGTAATCAACCATGAAAAGTGAACATTTAAACCAGGAATAAATTCAACTGCCTGTAGTAGGTCCAGATTATAACACAATTAACATTTATTGCCTGCCTGGTTACTAGTGATTACACTGATTAGTGATTAACATTATTTATTAGAGTTTTTATTATTATTGAGGAAATGGTAAAAAGTTAATAACTTCTACAAATATGGGGAAATTCTGAAAATAACACATCATTTTATTCAGTTTTAAGAGCTCTTTCTAGCGGTATACTGAATGGCAGTTAATTAGTTTTCAATAAGAATATTTTACAAGAAAACCTACAATTTTCTCGAAAAACGCTTTGTCTCGTAACTTTGGCCCTCTGGTGGGGGCGGAAGACATTAATATTTTTTTTAAAATTTTAACAGTTTTTGAGCCATGCCATTGGGCAACTTTTGGTTGCTATTACTTTTCGAATTTCTAATTTTACTTTATTTCCACTGCACCCTTTTGTGTATGCTTGTTCGAATTGATTTGTGGTTATCGGTCTCAGGAACTCACGGATCAAATACCACTGAAATGCCAATGAAAATAAATAATAAACAATCAACGAGAGCATAAACACTGTAGAAATTATTTTTAAGTTGTGCTTAAGTTAAATCATCCAGCCTTTCTGTTTAAATCTACACATAGGTCCAAAAATGCGAATCAAATACATTTACTCGAAATGACGAAAGTTATTTGTAAGAATCAAAATTTCAAAGACGTTGTGCGAGTCCTAGATATTGCTCGATCCGGATACTTTTTGGGCTACATTACTTTTAAACCAATTGGCACGCAATGCCGGGTTGGCGAAATTAAACAACTGAAGTTGAAAATTTTCCATTAGAGATGCGACTACCCTAATATGTATGCATATATGTATATATGAATATATGTATATATACTCATCGCCGGTGGTTTGTGCTGTCTGGGTATGTAAACGTTATTATGAGGACTCATATATATACCGATTGCGGGTGGTTTAGGAGGACCTATATATATATACCGATTGCGGATAGTTTTGGGGGACTTAAATATATACCGTTTGCGGGTAGTTTATGGGGACTTATGTATAAAACCGATTGCGGGTGGTTTGTGAGGACTTATATATAAATAGCGATCGCCGGTGGTTTATGAGGATTTATATATAAATACCGATCGCCGGTGATTTTTGATGACTTATATATACTTATTGCGCGTGATTTATGAGGACTTGACATGTCCACGGAAACAGTGTTCAATACTTACAATGTATAGGATATAGTAACAATCCGATCTATTATATTCATTAGTATGCTCTTCATTCGTGCTAATGGCCATTGACGCAAAGTCTTCGGCCATTTTAGCCACTTCCAGTGATTATACCCAATAATCATTCGTGATTCAATAATTTATACTTTATTGCTAGCTTTTTTATAGATAGGCCTACGTTGCATGGCGCCTCTGCTTTCAGTGCGCGGGACCCGATTGCAGAAAAGAACTAATTATGCCTTAAACAAATCAAGTCGTCAAATGCTGCCTTGTGTAGGCCAGATTTCGTCTGGGGTCCCTTACATAATTGAATGGGGATGATTTCGCCTAAATGCAGAATTGGCTCAAGATTTTCAAACATGCTGGACATTGTCAACGATCCTAGAAGTAATAGGGTAATGAATCTAATGATGCTACACATTTAAATTCTCGTCATATAGGCTACAATTCGCAAAGTTGTTTGTTTAATTTTGTTACAGAAATAGGCTACTGATATGTGAAAGGAGCATTAGAAGTTCCTTTAAATGTAAATTGGGACAGAATACTGAGGTTTTGGGGTAAGAGGTCTCTTTTCTGTGATTTAGGACCTACAAAACGAGACGATGGAGGCCTACATTGGCAGAAAATGAAGTGACGTAATGTGACATAAAAATGGTTTTAAGTGGTTCAGAGGACGTATCGTCTGCGTTAGAGTCACTGCCAATTGATCTGAAACTTTATATAGCCCATTTTCCATATCTTTGTCTTAAAAGGCCATCACAATATCCACTGAGACAATGCCATCATCCAAGCCATTCCACAAGTCTACAACTCTTGCACGGAAGAATTTCTGCCCTAATGTTACTTTCGGCTTCTAAAATAATTTGTACCTATGTCCCCAAGTTGCCTTGTTTTATGCCTATTCAAAAAAGTTTAGGGCATTAACACCCCTGGACATCAACCCCCGGACATCAACCCCCAGTCATCAACCCCATGGACATTATCCACCGGTCATCAACCCCCGGTCATCAACCCCCGGTTTTAGCGAGGACATCAACCCCCCGGACATCAACCCCCTATGTTGTAGAAGTTGAATGCGGTGGCTTCCTGACGCTTTATTGCTGGTAGCCTACTGAGCCGTTGACATAGGTAGATTCACTTGCTACTATATGACACCAACATGTCAGTGTCCAGGGCTGCTTCTACCACCTCACACAAAGTTCCTGGCGAAAGATCCAAGAACTAGGTCTGTCTTCACTATACCGTGAGAATACCGACTTCAAGCATTTCTGCGGAATGCTGGATTCTTTCACCTTCTTACCCGTGGCTGAGGTACCCGATGGCATGACTTTTTTACGCAGTTGCATGCCAACAGGAAATGGTTTGGAAGCCGTCGCCGATCTCCTAGACTGTTTCGTTCGATTCGACGTAAGTGGACAGAACAGTCCGAACAATCGGACAACCGGGAACGCTCGAAGCAATAACTGTTGCGAGTCTTGGAACAATGGTTTCGCAAGCCTGGTGGGCCATTGCCATCCTTCTCTTTGCGTATTAATCGGAGCGATCCAAGAGGATGAGGGCGTTGTGAGCACCGCGATCGTGCAGGATGCTCGAGGACAACCTCCCGTGAAGAGTGTAAAGCGGAGTAGGCCTACCAAAGAGCTGCAGGAGCGTCTGCTGCAGCTGTGCAAAGACCCAAAAGACGGAATAAAATCCATCGAGGACACTCTGCGCGGACTGGGCCACAATATTCGCTTCTAAAAAAACTTTTGTTCATTATCCACCGCTAATTATGAGCATAATAATATATAGTATATATTATAGTTACGTGTTATAGTAATATTATATGATACTGTTTCATAATGAAAAGTGTCAGCTCCTTTTTAAATTTGGTATAGTTTGGTATTTCCCGAAGTCTGGGGTTCATGTCCTAGTCTGTGGGGTTGATGTCCGGGGGGTTGATGTCCGAGGGGTTGATGTCCAGGGGTTGATGTCCAGGGGGTTGATGTCCGTCTGCCATTCAAAGAACCTCTGCATCATGGAGAGAAGTGTTAAGGATAATATGGTGCAGCACTTGAATGAATAAAATATTATGAAAAGGGCAGTCAAATTGGATATAGTTTGGTATTTCCCGAAGTCTGGGGTTCATGTTCTAGTCTGGGGGGTCAGGTCCGGGGGGTTGATGTCCATGGGGGTTGATGTCCGTCTACCGGTATTAACATCGATGCAAACATGGCTCTCAAGTAAAAGACAAAAGTTGGGCATATGCAACAAATATTCTAGCTGAATTCTAGCTGACGGTGTTAAGTGGAGTACCATAAGGATCAGTGCATGGGCCAATGCTATTTATATTTTTTTTATTAATGACATAGATGATTGAATTGTATCGAAAATGTCTAAGTCTGCAGATGGCACGAAACTCTGCAGAGCATTGGGGGATGAGGGGGAAGCGAGTAAACTGGGAGAAGACCTTCGAAGAATGTTCAGATGGTCACAGCACTGGCAGATGCTCTTTAATGTGGAGACGTGCTCAGTGATGCGTATGGGAAAGTGAAACAAAGAGTTTTCACTTGAAATGGGGTAAGGCATGGGAAGTAAGTGATGTTGAAAGGGACTTGGGAGTGATTATGCACAAGAGTGCAAAACCTTCCAGAAAATGTGCTGAAGCATCAAAAAGACTCACTCAACTTTAGGTATGATGAGAAGGACAATAGTCACCAGAGACAAGCATACAATACTGAAGTTGTAAAAATCACACGGCTAAGTCACAGTTGGAATACTGCATCCAGGTATGGAATCCATACCTGAAACAGGACATGGAAAAACCGGAGAAAGTGCAAAGAAGAGCTACAAAAGTGAGTTGGGGTTACAAGGATTTGAGCTATGAAGAAAGGCTGAAAATGTGTCTTTAGACCATCCAGTTGCACTGTGTTGCCGAATAATCTGGTAGCATTATTTATGACTCAATTTATGACGGCTGTTTCCAAAATATGTGAAATCTAAGAGTGGGACCTGACTGACAGACGTGAATGTAGTGTGCTTATTACTTTCTACTTATAATTTCCTTAGAAAACAATTAACAAAATTCTCTTCATTAATGAATACAATGTTCCAGTGCTATTACTGTACCTTTATTTTTCAAATTTGTGGGTAAGCCTATTTGAGAGAAAATTCTAAATGGGTTTCTGCTTTACCCGGTTGCCCAAGTTTGAGTGCTATATGGAAACAATTATACAAGTTTCTCTTCGTTTGTATAAGGGCCCGTGAGAGAGGGAGGGTGATCATCATAAACTCGTTGATCGAAATGCGGGCTGTTGAATCAATTCCGAAATGTTGTTGGCAATAATTACAGTCAGTATCGCTGCAGGCGCAACGCTTAGGCCTACCAGAGCTCACCTGAGCCTTCCACAGGTCATAAAACCATCCATACGAGGAATGCGTCTCGGATAACGGGCGTTCTCAGATGAATGTTAGAGGACAGCCGGGTGTCATTTACGAAGTCATTTACACCTTAGTTAGCCCTTCTGATGAAGTTTGGCAGGTCAGATAGCCAAATAGAGACAGAGAGTTATAAGGAGACGCATACACAGAGACAGACAGCGACAGAAACAAAAAGAGGCACCCACAGAAAAAGAGAGATATGCAGAAACAGGCAGACAGAGACAAAATGCATAAAGAGATAGACAAAATACTGAATCACATTATCTGTCTGTCTCCCTCTCCCTCTTCCTCCCTTCCCTCCTCTCCCCTCCCTCCCCTCCCTCCCTCCCTCCTCCTCCCTCCCTCCCCTCCCCCCCTCTTCTCCCCTCTCCCTCCTCCTCCCTCCCTCCCTCCCTCCCCTCCCCTCCCTCCCTCCCTCCCCTCCCTGTCCCTGTCCCTGTCCTGTCCCTGTCCCTGTCCTGTCCCTGTCCCTGTCCCTGTCCCTGTCCCTGTCCCTGTCCCCCTGTCCCTGTCCCTGTCCCTGTCCCTGTCCCTGTCCCTGTCCCTGTCCCTGAGAGAAAGTGCATCAGGAGTCAGGCAAAAAGCTAATATCCTATGCAGCTCTGCGTTGGTTAATGCCATTGATGATCACCAACTTTCAGGTCAACTCTGTTTCAGTTGGACTGGTCCTGTTAAATATAAACTGCGAACTTTTATGAACCACAAGCGTCTAACTACATTGGAACTTCTTATTTCTGAGAGTGATATGCTTAATCTGATGTCTTTTGATAGTCTTACTACCTATTTACTGCTGCAGCTGCTAAAAGTCGCAAATGTTTCTGAGCGGTTAACCTTCAGCCTCCCTAGGTTTTTTGCGACATCCGCTACCAAGGGGGTGGTGGTTACCACCCCATAAGATTTCGTGCTTGCTTTCACATATCATATCAAGTAATAGAGCAGTTGATTCAGCATTTATTTCTGAATAGAATGGTATATTTAGTTGTCAATTATGTGAATGCACCTCGAAATTACATAATTTTTAACAACAGAACCTCCATAATTAGCGATATTTCATATTATTGCGTACATCTTGTACTTTTTGGATAAACAAATATAAGATTACGTATGTTTTGAAACTTACCCATGTATCCAAGAACATTTTAAATATAATGAGGCTTCATTTGTAACAATAGCCATCTAAACGAGTCCATAGTCTGTGCTAGGGGCAGTGAAATCTAAAGGCATGCAGCTACAGCCTTCAAGGCCAGACTCGGACAGATGGGATATTAGAGAGTAGAGACATGTAAATTTTAGTGGTGGTTCTCACACAGATGTTAGTCTTCTGAACCACCGTAAACCTTGTTATTATTATTATTATTATTATTATTATTTTTATTATTATTATTATTATTATTATTATTATTATTATTATTATTATTATTATTATTATTATTATTATTATTATTATTATTATTATTATTATTAGTATTATTATTATTATTATTATTATTATACATCAACATGAAACAAGACTTTACGTTGTTGTCACGGCAGTCAAATATGTCGGTGGTCCTTGCAGTTATTGCAAGTTACTCCTGTTGTTTTGTGCGAATGCTTCATGCAAACAGGCTTCTCACTCCATCTTCAGTATCTTTTTAAGCTAATATAAGTTCTAAATCTGTAGCTGTTGACAAACGTTTACGTAGAAATATTGGTTTACGTTGTGATGCTGAATTAGGCCATATTCACACAGATAACGCGTATTATTAGTTATTTTGGTCACTTCCAGTTTTCAAAAGACAAATAAGTAAGCATGCAAATGAAGCCCTGCATTCCCTTTAAAGAATGGCATATTTGTTTCTCTTCCAGGAAGAATAATGAATAGGCTGTAGTCGTAAAACTAAGGCGTGGAATCTACCTCCATCTGGTACATCGGGTATATCGGGTATAACTTTTTAATAGCGTGGGATACCACCATGATGTTTTACCTCAAAATGTGCGCAAATGAACCTCCCACAGCTACCTAAAATGTCAAAATATATTCATATCGAACAAGTTTTTGAAGCAAAAAACCTAGGCGGGGGGGGGTGTTAACCACCATCCCCTTGGTAACCCGAGGGTTAACAATGAAGAGAATATATTGGAATTTTTATATAAGTTTACGCTGTCTGCTTGTTGTCAATATACTGTGACAAACACTTAAAACAGCCTTAGACTTAGATAGTCGCAAACTGCAAAGATTTAAAGTTTTGTTGTATGCTTTGACTAATAATTTGAGCAACACGACACACAGTATTGGGCCTTCTGTAAAATCAGTTGATTTTGATGTCTTTACGACATCCCCTTTATTCCATGTTCAGTACGACAAGGCACCCCTGTGTATAATTTGCACGGAACCCTCAAGCGCTTCATCTGGGCTGGACATACAGTCAGAGACAGACTTACGAATAGACAGAGAAAGGTGTATAAGTAGCAGTAGCATCGTCATGAACAATTCATCAGCGTCATGACTATAATCGGGATCGATGATGATCATCGTCATCATCGTCAGTTCTGAAACAGAGAGACAGATAGACAGACATACAGCACACAGACGCACAGACAAGCAGACAGACTAACACGCCGTCATAAACACCGACTAACAGGCAGCAGACAAACACGCAGACTGATGCAATTAAAATAATGTTGCCTTGAACTCATTTTCTCGTCTTTCCCTGCGTTTAAATCAGCCATCTTCACGGACATAGTTATTGCTGTTTAACGATACTGTGCCATAACAGCGATGATTAGCGTCACCTCCTCTTTTCTCCAGATTTGGGACTGGCACTGCCAGAGTACAAGTAGTGGCGCAGTTTAATTTGTACTGCCCACAGGACTTTATTTTCAGCCAAGCTATCCTGTTAAGAGAGGGGCTGAATTGCAGTGAATGGCTTATTAAACCGGAGTGAGTGGGGTATATTTTTTTCCAGGGAACGTATGTCTTTATGCGATATTATTAACTATGCTGCTGGAAGCTAGAACAGAAAATGGAGTGCACAAGGGGTGCTGTATATTGTATAAGAAATAGAAGTTTCTGTTTAGATGGCTCAGTAATGCATTTTGTTATACATCTTCGACCGATGATTACATATATATACTACTCTGCACTTGTGACGATGATGACAATGATGATCGTGATTATGACCATGATGATCCTACTTCCCCTATTTCCTATGTGCTATTATCGTCAGCGTAGAGATAGACTCATTTTCTCACTACAAGTGTCAGATAACTTGCGTAACAAAAGTTTTTATTATTCCTGCCATGAGTTATCCACATCATCAGTCATCCCAAAATTTGGTCAGAGCCGTTTTAAGTAGTTTGGGGTCCTTTGGGCACAAACCCTAATTTTAAACGTAACCCCATTTCCGTCTCAATCTCTTTTTCAGATATAGCCTAGAATATTGCAATAATGCATTGCCTGTGCATATGTGTAATTTTTAAATTTATTAATAAGCTATAGTACTAAACTGCTAACACAGCAATCTTTGTACTACAAATGTAAAAGAAAAAGCCATAAGAATCATTACCAAATCTCCTATCAACACCCACACTGACTCACTGTATTTGAAACTTAACCTCCTGCAAATATCTCAGATTAAATTTGTTCAAACTAGTATATTTATGTACCAATATGAGAATAACCTCCTCCCACAAGCTTTCTCAGCCTACTTAAAAAAACTTACTCGACAAGGCCATTACAAATAATAGAGTCTACATAAGCATATTTGCAAGAACAAATACAACGAAAGTTTTCTATCAAATACCAGGGTCCCGTCATATGGAATAGCATACCGGAATGTGTTCGCGCAGCCATGAGTCGAGCCTCATTTAAAATTCAAATCCGTGCACACACAATAAAAAATGTTAAATAACATTGCAATTATTCAGTTCTTTTTGGTTTTATCGTCTTTGTTTTACCGTAAGGCGGAGGGAAGCTACCTCAACGCAGTTATTTCTGGGCTCCCAAGCTACTGCCACTGTGTTAACTACTTGTCACTACTAAGATTTGTTGATATTATTTTGAAATTAGGCCCCCATTCAGCGGGATTATTCCCTTCGGGTGAGCCTATTGCTCTCTTGTTTATGCTGTGATAATTGTATATCAAAATGATTATGCTTTGTGTCTAACTCCTGTTAAATATTACTTGTTTCGTTTTTTGTTATTGGGACCAATAAACAAATTGAATTGAAATTAAACAAATTGAATTGAAAAGTTCAACATACGTTAAAGTTCTTATTGTCAATTTGCTATACAAATTGAAAGTGATATTGTAATGCGTAAATGCTTGTTCATGCCAGACAAGCCGTTTAATTGTTCTTGCCTCAAAAGGCTGAACAGTAAAGCTCGTTCTTGATTAATTTAAGTTGTGAGAAAGAATGTTTACCGGTACAGTTTGTCACCATCATTGTTATTGAAATTTCAGCGTTTGGAGAAATTGATTCCAGGTTGTATAGATTATTGACATAGATGGCACTGATGGTTTTGCAAAGGACCCTGTCACACTGACATAATTATAGTATTTCAAGTGTTCACGAAAATGGAAAATCTGTGATAACTGTAATCACAATTTGCATTACAAAAATGGTAGAAACTATCTAAATAACTTAACGTTAATGCAATGGAGGTGGAAATTTATTTTATTTATTTCAGATATTTATATAGCGCCCCTTCCAGATTTCTACTCAGAGGCGCTGCCGACTATAGCGCGGACACTGCATCGGAGTTTCACGCCGAAGCGCATGAGCAATTGCGAGTGAAGGACTTGCCCAGGGTCCCTACGCGGCGGCTTGAGGTGGATTCGAACCCGCAACCCTCCGGCTGCAAGGCACCGAACATACCCCTACACCACCGCGCCCCACAAATGAAGTGACAAGAGCAGTTTTAGAGTTTGGTAAGTTAAAATAAGTTTGCCAAGTTCACTACCGAGTACCGACATGTACTAATGTGAGAATTTGATTATGCCTAGTTATAATTTAAAATTTAAAACAATTTAGAAAATAACTAGATAATAGGACTGAGAGAGATTTTATATTAAAATCAAAGATCTAAAAAATTCTTTGATAGCGTTGAAATGAGCAAACGAAGTCTCACGAAAGAAAGGAAAGTTAAACAAAATATACAGGAACCTGTGCGGACAGTGTAGATCTACTCCCTGCGATAAAATTATTGATTTATTTCAGTCTAACTTCAATAGCGCTCTGCGCAGAATGAGCTTATTACCAATAATTATATTTAACTAAAAATGCAGACGTTTGTTTTAAAATGTGTTATTGTTCTTACGTTGCAGAATTGTTAAAACGTGCAATATTGGTCATTAATATGATAGAATTGTTATTACGTCATTACGTGGTCGCGATGTAGTTTCTGTTTTTGAGCTGCCGCGGGGCCCTCTGTTGCGCTGGCCCTAGGCACGTGCCTAGGCCTTAAAAGGTAATTGAATGTGGTTAAGTGGCTCCACAGGGATCCAGAAACGGGGCAACGCGATAAGCACACATGCATACATGTATACTTCCTCCTTCCTTTAGAAATATAAGAAGGCTGCATTCCTTAAATATACTGGCGTTTTAAATTACTGAGAAATTCGGATTCTCCAGTTTTATTAGGCGAATGAGAGGCAAGACTTTTTATGCTCTTCGCATTCTGAAATCACATGGTCTTTCGAGAGATTGCTTATTATTATGTCTGGTAAGGTAGTTCCATAAAGGTCCAAAATGGTGAAATACACCATAAACTCACCTACTCCTGACACTGCACATACTAACTGCTTACCTACTTATGAAAGCTACCTCCAGACACTGTTACCTTGACCCTGCACCTTCATGGTTTCTACAGTCTCGATCTATATTTTGTAAGACGTATTTGCAACTCCTACCTATGTGCATGTGCATGCACATGTATGTATGTATGCATGTACAATTGTACATACGTATGTATATATATGTATGTATGTATGTATGTATTTATTTATGTATGTATGTATGCATGTATGCATGTATGTATGTATGTATGTATGTATGTATGTATGTATGTATGTATGTATGTATGTATGTATGTATGTATGTATGTATGTATGTATGTATGTATGTATGTATGTATGTATGTATGTTGAACATGCATGTATGTATGTATGTATGACATATGTATGTATGTATGTATGTATGTATGTATGTATGTATGTATGTATGTATGTATGTATGTATGTATGCATGCATGTATGTATGTATGTATGTATGTATGTATGTATGTATGTATGTATGTATGTATGTATGTATGTATGTATGTATGTATGTATGTATGTATAGAGGACAAACGTTATATGTCCAACTTTTTCCAAAATCAATGTTTATAGCTATTCTAGTAGGCAATGGCATAAGGCTTCAGAGCACAATTGTTATATGTCCTGGTAAAGGCGTTTTCATGTGAAATAATACAAGACACAAAATTTTATGTGTCCACTTCGGAAAAATCCACAGAGCACAAACGTTATATGTGGACATACAACGTTTGTGCTCGGAGAAATGCGGCCAATCAGTTATTATTTACGTAACTTCTATGCAAGATGGCGTCAAGCCAGTCGGCAAGTTGAGCGTTTGCGATTTGTTATTTTAGTAAATATTATTGTAATAAAGAGTGTACACTAAATAGCAGTCATGGTTGCTCGTCGGTCTGAAATATTTAAAGATAATTTTATTAAGTTCAGTGACGGTTATCGGATGTTGACCGCTTCACTTACAATAACAATCATCAGCAGTGGTATCATTCTCGGCCTCGGCTTCACACAGTGTGAATACTAAACGTAAGTTAACTATAATACTGACAATTCTACATAATTATATCGTTATTTCCATTTTGATAAAATAGCTGGTCACACTGACACACGCAATCGATCAAAATTCCTCAATCGGCATTTTTTTACGTGATGGTATGTCATTAGATTTCTCAGGAGTTTAACACGATATCGTATTGGTTGAATGCTTGTGTGTTTACGTACTGTGCGCAGGCCTTCCCAGAAATGGTTAAATCAAATGCAGTTTTGCTATTCGTTTTGATTTCGTGAACCCTTTAGATACAATGAAATCCAGTGTTTGTATTTGTTTTTATTTCGTGAAGCCTTTAAATGAAAATCAAATGCAGTTTTGCTATTTGTTTTGATTTCGTGAACCCTTTAGATAAAATCAAATCCGTTTTGGTATTTGTTTTGATTCCGCGAAGCCTTTGGATAAAATAAAATCCAGTTGAGCTATTTGCTTTGAATCCGTGAGTCCTTTGGATAAATCCAACCCAGTTTTGCTATATATGTTTTGATTCTGTGAACCCATTGGATAAAATCAAATCCAGTTTTGCCATTTGTTTTGATTCCAAGAAGCTTTTGGATAAAATCAAATCCAGTTTAGCTATTTGTTTTGATTCCGTGAACCCTTTAGATAAAATCAAATCCGATTTTGGTATTTGTTTTGATTCCGCAAAGCCTTTATATAAAAATAAAATCCAGTTTTGCTATTTGTTTTGATTCCGTGAAGCCTTACGATTAAAAATCAAATGCAGTTTTGCTGTTTGCTTTGAATCCGTGAAGCCTTTGGATAAATCAAATCCAGTTTTGCTAATTGTTTTGATTCCGTGAACCTTTTAGATAAAATCAAATCCAATTTTGGTTTTGTTTTGATTCCGTGAACCCTTTAGACAAAATCAAATCCAGTTTTGCTATTTGTTTTGATTCCGTGATCCCATCACATAAAATGCAAATCCAGTGTTGCTATTTGTTTTCATTCCTTGAAGTCTTTAGACAAAATAAAATCCACTTTCGCAAACGCTATTCTTTTATAATGAATCCATACAACAGCCACATTTCTATAATCACAAAAACAATGATTATGTCTGATCTAAACATAAGATGTGCACATCTATCCTAGGTTCAAATCCTCACCTTTCAACGTGCACGAACCAAATCCTAGGTTCAAATCGCCATGCACAAACGAAATCCTTGGTCTAAATCCCCAACCTTCAGCGTGCACAAAATAAAATCAACCAATAACAAGGAAACAACGCTAATAGTTCTGACCCGACGTGCACAAACCTATAGGCATGGTCGAAACATCCGCATATACTTCCCTAATGGTCACACAGCTGCGCGAGTGTATATAAAATGAGTGAAAATATTTTACCAAAAGGGCTTAAAGAAATAAATTCTATATATAAATGGACTACTCGAAGAAAACTGTTATCGAATTACGAAAAATCGCCAAGCAGAGCGGCTTGGTTGGATATACGAGATTACGAAAAGCGGAGTTGATCGCTAAAATTGAAGCTAACGAGACCCAAACACTAATCCCCTCACATTTTACACCAATCTCACCCAATACCAGCTCGCAGATTGAAATCTCGCCACGAGCACCCACGCCAACCTCAAGAGCACGAAAAGTATACGACAAAACTATGTTAGCGATTGATACAAGGAGATACATGCGCTAAAACGATTGAAAGGAGGATACCTAAGCAACCGATGAAAATCGTAAAGGAGAAGTTTGGGGTAATGCAAACAAAGATTACTTCATATTTTAGGAAACTAATTAATAAACCAAAGTTTGAAATTCATGAAACGGCTTCTGCTATCAAAGGCTTCACGAAACAATTCACGGCAGAGGGAGCTAAAGGTATCGATGCCACATCATTTCTTAACGCCTTTCGAGCACCGGCGGTAGACTTGTTGTCAAAAAATCGTCAGACTAAGGTCAACTTTGTCCTTACCTGCGCAATGGAGCTCGTTGATATGAAGACTGGAGAAGTAGAAGCTAAAGATTTTCCATTCGTTTCAAAGACTGAGGTGATTCTTGACTCCACCGATGTAAGTGAAATTTATAACACTGCGAAAGATAAAATTATAGAGTCGATGGCCTCCTTCCAGATGCGTGGTAGTAATTGGCGACTCAGGGCGGTTCAAAAATTAGAAATCAACACGGTTGTTTACAAACCGTTGAAAGGTAGTTCTTACATTCCACTACCGAACTGTTTAGCGAGTAAAAAGGGAATTATTAATATGAAGAACAAAGACGAAGAATGTTTCAAGTGGTGTGTGACGAGATCCTTAAACCCTGTTGCGAGAGATTCAGAAAGTATTACGAAAGAATTAATCAAGCCGTCTGAGGAACTTAATTGGTCTGATGTTGAATTCCCAGTAGCGGCGGATGCTAACGTGATAAGTAAGTTTGAGAGAAATAATAATATTAGTATTAATGTCTTCGGTTACGAGAAAGATGTTAACCTGTTCCCATTATATTTATCAAAGCATGAGAAGGATAGGTGTGTAGATCTATTACTCATTTCTGATGGAGAAAAGAAGCATTATTGTTGGATAAAGAATTTCAATAGACTGATGGCGGTACAAACAGAAAACACCAGTACTTCGATGTACCATTGTAAACGATGCTTAATAGGATTCAGTAGAAAAGATTCCCTTCGTAAACACACCGAGTACTGTTCCAACACGAGGCGCAAAAGATAGACTTCCAGAACCTGGAACTATGTTGAGTTTTACAAATTATTATAGAAAGATGAGAGTCCCCTTCGTAGTATACGCCGATTTCGAAAGTTTCATTAAACCTAAAGACACTTGTCAACCAGATCCTAACAAGTCCTACACCAACAAATAGGCCTACCAAAAACACGTTCCGAGTTCTTTCTGTTATTACATAAAATGTTTCGACGATGACCTATATTCGCGAGCCCCGCAATGTTCACAGCGAAGAACGAAGAACGAAGTAGCGCAGATATTTATAGACGCTCTTATAGACGATGTAAAAGATATTTACAAGCGATTTAAATTTCCTAAACGAATGATATTCGGGAAGAAAGACAAGGAGCTATACGATTCGGCTGCCGTTTGCCACATTTGCGAAGGTGAATTAGGCGTTGATCGAGTTCGAGACCACTGTCATTTAACTGAAAATATAGAGGAGCCGCTCATAACAGTTGTAATTTAAGCTATAAAGTCCCCAAGTTTTTCCCAGTAGCCTACTGCTACATAATTTATCTGGATACGACAGCCATTTATTCGTAAAGAAATTACGAGGTGATGATAACAAAAAGATTAACTGCATTCCTTGTAACGAAGAAAAGTACATCTCATTTAGCAGAGAGGTCGTGGTCGGTAAGTTTGTAAATAAAGAAAATAAGGAAGTAGAGGTTAAACGCGAATTACGTTTCATAGATAGTTTTAGATTTATGGCTTCGAGTCTCGACGCTTTATCGAGGAACCTAAGCAAAGATCAGTGTAAAAATATAAGCAAGCATTATACCGGTAATCAACTCGATCTCTTGCTAAGAAAAGGAGCATACCCCTACGATTACGTCGATAGTATCGATCGACTGAACGAAACGGAACTACCGCCAAAGTCTGCATTCTATTCGAGACTTAACGATTCAGGCATTAGCGACGAAGAATACAACCATGCACGGGTGGTATGGAATGAATTCGGATTTAAAACGTTCAGGGAATACCACGATTTATATAACCTGTCTGATGTTCTCCTGCTCGCTGATGTCTTTGAGAATTTTAGAGACGTGTGCTGCGAGAACTATGGTCTTGATCCCGCCTGGTATTATACTTCACCGGGTCTTGCATGGGACGCCGCTTTAAAGTTGACTGGCGTAGGGTTGGAATTATTAAGCGATTATGATATGATACTAATGGTTAAACACGGGATAAGAGGCGGTGTTAGCACAATTTCACATCGCTATGGGCAGGCAAACAATAAGTACATATACCCTCTAGTGTGGTCCAAACTGACATGTAAAAAAATTTATTTTCTTTTTAAATTCATGAGGCATGTTGATAAATTGCTTCATATTGATCCAAAAAGGACCTGTGTGAAATTTTTCGTGAAACATTTAATATTTAGGGGTCGCTCACGACTATCGAAATTTTACATGAGAATGGTCCAAACTATAGTGTAGCAGCATAGCTCCGAAATTTGAAGTGATTGTGCATTTTGCGATACAAGCATAAAATTTGGTACAGACATTATACATACTATTAGTACGAGATCTAGATATTGGGCCATTCTTAATTATTATTTTTGTCAAAATGACGGCCATTTTTCAAAATGGCCGACCGAAATAGAGATTTTTCAATATCTCAGCTTCTAGTTCACTTACAATTCTGATCTTGATGTCTAAACATACAGATTTATGGGCAAAGATTCCAATACAACTAATTTTAAACACTTATCTACACGAGATTTGCAGCCAGGAACGTTAAATGGGGGGAAGGAAGGCAGTCCGGTGCAAAATATGGAACAATTGTTCATTAAATGATAGAAGCATGAAATTTGGTATATAGTATGAACGTGTCCTAAGGGAAGATTCTAGCTAAAGGGCCATCGAAGTTTTGCTCCTGGCCTCAGTGGCAGCCATTCTCAAAAATGGCCGACCGAAATAGAGATTTTACACTCCACAGTCAATATGAGGGATTCCTTCATCCGCGAAGTCAAAGAGAAAGATGCTTATATTGGCTACAGTCTTCAAAGCTGTGAAGTGGTTGCATCTTCTGGACTAAATATCCAGCTATTCGAACGTTTTTGTGACCAGTTGTCCTTCATCCCAAGAGACGGCTTCCGTGCATTCCAGGATCTAAGAATAAATGACTACAAGGAGAGGCGATATGCTACCATCGTGGCCATGAAGACTAGCCTGGAGAAAGAGATTCCACTTGACGATTATGTAGAACCGTGACTGTAATCGTAATTTCCAAACTTCTAAAGCGCCACTGGAAAGCCAAGCGCAGGGCACCAGCTTATTCACGAGCGCTGCGTATAGTCAGAAGGGTTGTCCAAAAGAGTAGTCCGAGGGAACGGGGATCTACACGCTCCCATCAGAAAGCCTGGAACGTTCCACCATGCACGATGGATGGCCAAGGCCATCTTCGTACTCAAACTCCTGATGTTTCGTGAGCAAATAAATTGAGCGAAGTAGCTGTTTTTATTGTCCTGATGTACTTCAGAACCTGGGTGGAAGCTCCACGAGCTTGTTATACTGCTGTGATGACCGGGCTCTCCTGGATGGCCTAATCCGCCACAATGCTGTAAATGAGAAAGCCAAGGCGGCATTTATTACTTTCATACACCATCTCTGGTATTTAGCAAGTGATTTTGTCGGCTTCTCACTTTTCTTTGGGAAACTGTCAATGGATGAGAAAAGAGAGCTCATGACACAAATGAAGAAGGAGAAGAAGCTGGATCGCAAGAGATGGGTTCCTAAAGAAAAATGTTGAGAGGAAATAACAACGAGCCTGAGCGATCTTGTTTCTTTCGCATCTCCAAGGTTTCTGAAGTATCTTCGCGTTCGTATCAAGGAGATGCTCTTGGATCTTCCTCCTGAGCAATTGGAACAAGACGTAGGCTGTACTGAAAAACTGTTGTACTATACTTTCAGTATCTGGTGACAGCGGTGCTCTAGATGGTCGAGCGCAGGCTTAACTTCGGGGGCTTAGTTGCACTAGCACGTGAGGAGGAGGAAACCTGAAGAACTTAAAGTCATGAATGATGGGGCAGAGAGAGGAGTTGCCTTGATCAGCACCTTCAACGACTCATTGACGAGGGATGAAGGCACTAAGCAAGCAGCTTTTTCATATGGGCATTGAACACTGGACAATAATTATGGACATATTGTCGTAGTGATTATTCTGATAAAACACATTTTCATAAATAATAATTTTTAATTTAAAATCTAAATTCTAAAATTTGAAAATGTGTAAGCCAGCTGGGTATGACATTGATGACAATGCACTGCTTGATGAAATGACGTGCGTTTGTAATTTTGTTAGTAGAGATAAAGTGGAACAATGAAATGAAAACAATGTTGCGGTGGATAGCAGATGGGTGCAGATTTTCAATGATCTACAAGAAAGAGAGATAATTATTCCAAATTTGAAAATGATTCTATAATTCTTGTTAGCAATTCCTGGAACCTATGCTCCAGTTGAGCGAGTTTTCTCACTGATGAACTCTTATTGGTCAGATAAAAAGTCGATTATCAGAAGAAACTCTTGAAGCTGTTGTGATAGTGAAAGTGAATATGGAAGAAACATGTGTTGAATTTTATGACAGAATAATTAGCAGACAGAAACTTTTAAGAAACATACATTCAAGCGCCGCCAAATAGCCTATGTTTTCGATTATATGACTGATTTGATAAATTTGGAATAATTAAATTTAAGGGGCCGTCCATAAATGACGTCACGCACCTAGGGGAGGGAGCGGAAATTTGTGACGATGTGTGACATGGGGTGGGGGTCTGAGAAGTGTGACGTCACACCAGGTCTATGTTATTAAATTTAACAATTAACAACAATTTAATTTTAATAATAACAGCACTAATTTTGAGGGTTAAATTTTCATTATTTTTAAATTATTTTAATGTATACGGGCCCCATTATTAATAATTTTCCAATTATTTCAATATTTGGTCACCGTTAGATTTTAAAATATTCATGCTTTCCCTATTTGTTCCATGAAGGAGCATTTTGCTTCGCCATGGAAATTTGGTTGGGGGGGTCAGAGCTTTGTGACTTCATTTTCAGAGGGGGTATTACTTTTTGTGACGAAATGTGACGAGGAAGGAGGGGGTTAAAAATCGGCCAAAATTGCGTGACGTCATTTATGGACGGCCCCTAAATTTAAAAGCAAGATTTGTTAAGATAGAATGTTAGCAGACAAAAAAAATTTTAAGAAGCATACATTCAGGTGCCAATTTTGAGTAACTGATTTGAGAAATTTAGAATTTAATTTTAAATTTAAAAGCATGATTTCAATAAAACTTTTCACCTAGTCTTATAGTCTTATACTATAAGACTAAGACTTATAGTTTTATACCAATATAATAAGCATAAAATAGATATTTGTGCAAGTTATATTATATTAATTATTGACAACATCACAAATTTATTTTGTGATTGAAGTGTCCCGGTTTTTAGTTTTCAATATCTGGTCAGCCTACTATATAACGACTGCATGTATCTTTGTTCTATGTAAGTTCTTTTTCTTCTCTTGCCTGAAGGTCAAAATGGCTGACTGACCATTGCGTTATAAAGTTAATAGTTTACGTTTATGAGTGAAACGAACCTTTTATTCTCACATTAAACCGTTTAAATCTAACAAAGGGCAAGAGAAACTTTTCAGAGGTTAGGCATTGATATTTGAGACTTTGTTTTTTGGAACACCATAACAGGGACAATGCCGCAATATTTTGCGAAGTGAAGTCGAACACAAACGGTGTAGAGTACGGTGTTCCGGAAAAAAACGTTTTGTCGAAAGTCTTGGGTCTCACCAGCCAAAAAGTTTATTTGGTAGATGCCAATGTTCGGGGAAAATTTTCAGTTTATCGGATGCTATTTAGGGTCCCCCAAAGGGTCCTTATTTTAGTCTTCATTTTTAGCGTAAAATGCTCGTTATTTGCACGTGCAATGCTGTTAGAGGTGTCCAGAAAAATGATACATCGCAGAAACCAAACATTCCTTATTTTCCCCCATTATTCTATTCATATATTGTCTAGAAAGATTTTTTACAGAATTTTAATATGTTATCCTGAGGTCCCTCAAAGCCCCCGAACATACCCTACTTAAACTCCCAGAACTCAAGGCGCCCATGCTTGCGTCTTGGAATGTCGATCCATTGTTGATATACTCTTATTATAGCAAAATATAAGGAAGAGTCCGATTTGGATGAACTCTTTACGGTTTGTTTGTCTCGACGAGAGCTACATCCAGGTAAAATATAAAATTAAATTCAGGGTCATACGAGGTCATTTCAAGGTCATAAAACGAAATCTATAAAAAAACAAAAAAACGATCAGATCTCGGCCAATTATTGTTGACATTTGTTAACGCTTTCTTGCGTTTCTCGTCATGATAAGGGCTACCTGTGATGAGAAACAAGGTTACCAAATGTAAGACGATCGAAAGTTATTTTAAGGACAAAAAGGTCAAGTTCAGAGACAAATTTCAGGAAATTGCCTTAACTCGGTAAAATGTTGCTCTATTGAAGTTATTCTTTTGCCTGTTTGCTCAGACCGATCAGGGCTGCATTCGAGAAGACAGTGTGCTAAAAGCCTAACACAATCCAAGGTTATTTCAAGGTCAAAACGCCAGAATCAAGTAAATTTGATCGTAGATCAGCCAAATGTTGTTTCGTTAAAGTGGTTCTGAGTCATGGTCATTTGACATTGATTTTTAAGTTTTGACCTTTAAATGACCTTGGATTGTGTTAAAACCGTATTCAAGAAGACAGAGTATTATGCCAAGATTTAGTTTTTCAAATGTGCTGCTCTTGCTTCTTGTTGTTTTTAGTCATTTGACAATGCAAGCAGTTTCCTCTGTAGTCATTCTTACCTTTCTTTGCACCTCGAGTGTCTATGCCATTGAATTACAATCACCAAAGTCTACAATTCGAACTCCAAAAATCAAAGTTAGTATCCGTATTATAATACACATTGACATAACCTGCGATATGATTAGAATTTGGTCTTGCAGCCAATAAATAACTCACACAAATTGACAATCCGAGTGCTTTCTTTAGACAAGCGGTAAATAGTCACGTTGTTTTCATTTTAGGAGCGACAGAGTTTCTCTGAAGGTAAGGAATTTTGAAATAGTAGTCTTATTTCAGAAACAACTTCAAAAAGTTATCGTCTAGCGTGCATTTATTACACTATCAGATTAGTATAATATCAGTGGGTCTTCTAATTATCCAGTCTACTGTCAAAAGATAGCCTACATCTTTTACGGTTTAACAATATTAGAGTGACTTGTGAAAAAATAGTACAATAATAGCAGGCCTACCGCAATACAGAAAATTAAATAGGCCTAATAGGCTTAGGCTAACAAAATAGTCTTAAATGATTAGTCACCATCTTTGCAGTTTACATTATTATAACAAACTAGCAGACAGCTACAAGCAACAACAAATCATGAATTGACTATGACAATCAATATAGTTGAAATCGTCATGAAATATGCACACACACACACACACACACACACACACACACACACACACACACACACACACACACACACACACACACACACACACACACACACACTGTGCGAGCCTTGGGTTCCGGTCAGGTGAGGTTGTAAGTGTTTAAATAACCAAGTAAAAATAGTTCTTACTAACATTTTTGGCTGATTTTGAGATTTTCCATTTCTCAGGCAGATTCATAAAACTCCAAAAGCGGCGCACACATGTGCGAAAGTTGTGTATATTAAAATGAGAACTTTCGAATAATTTGTTTTGTTCTGAGTTTTTTCGCTCTTTTTCACTATTGAACAAAAATAACAGTAATTATAAAATATGGAAGACCGGGGTTCGATGCAACAGGTGTTCGTTTCAAAACTATCGCTAGATAAGCGCTAAATAATAGCAGCGTAAAATTAAATCACCTACCTTGTAAAGAATATATTTTTAGGTCAATATGGCCTAATTTCTTGACAGGCAGTTGATTAGAACTACCGAAAAAGTACAAAAAATTTATTTATTTTCGGTAATCAAAAGTAATTTTGTCGGTTTGTGTTTTTTCATAATGTAGCTTAACATTTTGAAGCATGAAGAACTGATCTATAAAGTGAGCAGCGGCGGTTTGACCTACTTCCTTCGGACTTTACAAGTGGCCCTTGATAGACAAAATTACCTGGAGAATTACATCGGCAAATCAAAGGGCGATCAAATAAATTAAGAATGGCAATTACACTAAAAACCTGAAGAAATTTGGAAAATGCGAAATGTTGGAGGCATTGATAGTTTCGAAGAATCGTGTTGGAAAAACTGCTATAAAATTGAAAATTTGGAAAATCGTAGCGAAGTACAGAAGAGAAGAATTGTAGAGCTGGAAAAAAGTTCGAGGGATTGATGACCATCAGGATTGCAGAGGAAATGGAAACTACCAAAAAATAACACGAGCAACAGTCGAAGATAGACCAAATGGTTTAGAAAATCAAAGCTATGGAGGAAGCAGAGATTACGGGTAACATTGAAGCGAAAGCAGAAGCCTGGAATGAAATAGTCAAGAGGAAGGTGGATGAAGAGTTGCAAGCGGTCACACAACAGGTAAAAGATGTTGAAAAACAAATAGAACTTTGTGTTGAAGAAGATAAAATGAAAGAAAGGAAAAGAAATAACGTTATCAACTTATCATACACAGAATGGTAGAAAGCAAAGAGACGGACGAAAAAGAAAACAGCAAGGAAGATAGGAAATCAACGATGTACCTCATAAATGAGGTCTTGAAGGTGCCAAGGACATACAATCAATCAATCAATCAATCAATCAATCAATTTATTGTTCCCAACGAAAGACAACATAACAAACCCAAACAAATTAATCACAACTCTATTATAGTTAAGAGGTTCAACATGTTTGAGTAACGAAGAGGATAAATGATCAAAGGAGAATATAACCAATTAAACAGTAGGTCAACATGGGTTACAAAAAAAGCTAAGGTAAAGTGAAGTGGGAGCAAATAGGCACCCCAAAGGGACGAGTCCCGCTAAGAGGAGGCCTAAGATGATACAGCAGAATAATTAAAAGATGACGGAGGTTAATGATAATCAAAATAAGGGGAACACTGACACTGTGTATTTAAAGGCGATATATAAAAGGAAGAAAAGGTAAACAATAATGAATATAATCTTAACTAAAAACTACAGACTGTAATAAAAGGAAGAAAAGGTATACAATAATGAATATAATCTTAACTAAAAGCTAAGGACTATTATACATGCTCCAGTGTGCGTGCTCGTAGCAAACGCTTAAACCAGGGGAGGGTGTTGCAGGTACGGATACTTGGAGGTAGGTTATTCCAGAGTAGAGGGCCTTGATACTTGATGGATAGTTTTCGGGTGTTTGTTCTTACGAGTATTAGTTTGTAGTCCTGTTTACTTCTTGTATGGGTGGTAAATTGGATTGGGAGAAAGTAGTCAATGAATGCAGGTGGTAAAAGTTTATTATGGCATTTATACATAAATTCACAAGTCTGAGTGAACCTTATTTGTGTAATAGTAAGGAGTTTAAGCTCTTGAAATAGAGGTTGAGTGTGTGCGTTTACAGGAGATTTGGTTATAATTCGTAGTGCTTTTTTGTGTGCTATTTTTAATTTGTTTAGGTGGGTGGAATAGGTGGAGGTGCAGATAAGATTACAGTAGGTGAGATATGGAGAAATGAGTGTATAGTAGAGGTTGATCAGTATCTGAGACGGTAGCAAATAAGATATACGGTTAAGGATGCCAATACTTTTTGTTATTTTTTGTATTAATTTGATCAATAGGCTATGTATGTTCCATTTTAGATGTTGATCCATATGGACACCAAGGAATTTATATGTGTTTACTTGGGGGATGTTTACTCCATCTACAGAAATGTTTATCGTGCTGGGTGGTATTTGCTTTTATTAGATCTGAATAATATAAAGTTGGTCTTGGTGAGATTAAGCGATAATTTGTTAGCCTTAAACCAGTCGGTTGTTGCCTTTAATTCTTGGTTAGCAAGTTCGAGTAACTGGTCATAAGAGGCATGAGACAAGAAAACATTAGTATCATCTGCAAATAGGATGTAGTGTAAGAGAGTGGATGAGAAAGCGCGAAGAGCGACGAGTAGGCCAACCAAAGCCACCGCGACATCCGTTTCCACCAACGGAAGCAACGCCTTTCGACTCGTGACCGAAGTAGCACCATCCACCAACGTCACGACAGTCACACCCATCCATAGGACGACGAAGGCGCTCAGTCCTTTAGATCCTCGTCTCGTCAATCGTCTTCGTGCCGAACACTCCTTGACGACCAGACGTTCCATCCTCGTGAACACATTCTGCAAGTAAACTTGAGCACCCAAATAAGACTCAAGACCACCAATAGGCTACCAACAATCTCCATAGAAATTCCTGTCCAATCTAGAGACACATCGTAAGTATCGTGAACCTCATTTATCAGACACTCATTCAAGAACTCTTCAACAACATCTTCAACACATCTTCAACAACTCTGGTAAACGTTTATCACATTCCATAAAAATGTCATCACACTCATGTACAATATCTGTGAGACAAACGTTCAATTGCTCAACAACACTTTCCATCTTCAAAGAACTTTCAAATATGTCTTCATGCATACATTCTTCTGTCAAGAACACATGGGAACCCAACATGTCCATGCTCTCGTGCAACAACTTACGCCTCTGCGTACAGGGCATAATAGTGACCACTTGCGTGAATACATCATTCAAGCCATTAGTCATCAAACCACAATGTTGCAACAACACAACCGTACGCACCAGAATCACTCTTTCACCAACGTCGACATTCATGTACATAAGAAGACAACATTCATGTCCAATTCAGAAAAATCCCGTGAATTTCTATCCTCACTCAACAACAACACTTGCCCCTCAACCGCAAAATTCCCAAGACATCCATCCAACTTTAAAGCTTCAGACACAGATTCAAACATACGCAAAGATACTTCCACTCCTTCATTGAAGCATTCGCTCGTGTGCACAATCTCAACAGGAGACTCAACATTCGCACACACCTCATTCGACTCTTCAAACATGAAACACAAATCATTCTCGTGCCCATCCTCTTCCTGCGTATCACCACTGAAATTAATTAATTCGGCGTGAAACACCGAATCCGAATCACTTTGTACACTCGCATTCGAGTCATCAAACATGCACGATAAAACACTTTCGTTTATCTCGTCCAAACAATCCTTAGGCGTATCATGCACTTGACTATTCTTATTCGTCTCCGAAGGAAAACTCACATTTTGTGCGCTGTCATTCGTAGACTCTGTTTGAATGTTTGAGATTTTCTCAAGACCGTACGAATGTTGTCCCCACTTCTCTCTCAGTCGTTCCAGCTCCAACTCACTGTCTTTCTTTCTCTGCTCTCTTTCTGCCTCGAAACGTTCCAATTCCAACTCTCTATCTTTCGTTCTCTGCTCACTTTCTGCGTCTAAACGTTTCAATTCCTCCCTTAGTTCTTCATCGGACATTCCAGAAATATCTTCCCACGTCCACTTAACCTTCCTCGGCGTTCCCATTTCAACTCTCCTTCGACACACTGAATTAAAATTTTCAACTTTTATAGTGACAACGCCTTTTTTCAACGCAATGAAATTTATCGAATTGAATTTCGACCCAATTTCAACGCAACAATTACGACTAGTACTTTCCGTAAAATTTTGACCGGACACGCCCACATTCAAAATTTCACTGTCCATTTTGACGCAACGAAGACGTACATTTCCCTTTACGACTCAAAGAGAAAAATTTCCCGCGAAAACTCCTATGTTGCGTCTACTACCAACATATACGAGCGCCAAAAGAACAAACGTGCGGAAAAATCCCAAACAAAAGCTGTCAAATGTTGCGTCTCAACTTCAAAAATCTCAACCGGAATGAATACCGTATAATATAGAGCACAGACACGCCCTCCAAATTCCTCCTACCGACGCAAATTTCGTATTCGAGGAGAAAAAAATCCCGCGAGCCCGCATATGTTGCGTCTACTACCAACATATGCGAGCGCCAAAAGAACGAATGACCGGACGAAAAAATCCCGGAAAAGAGCTCCCATATGTTGCGTCTACTACCAACAAATGAGAATGCCGCAAAACAACGAACGGTGAAAAAATCCCGGCGAGCGAACAATATGTTGCGGGTTCCCTCTAGCTATAACGAAGCTTAAGACTCGAATATAGATTTCAAGGTATAAATCTCGACAAAACAAATCAAAACGATACATTACCCAACCGTAGAACGACGGTGGAAGAATGGTTCGCTCTCAAGACGAACAACGCCCAACAAACAAATCTGCAACTCAGCAACGGGCTGACGAACATCAGAAACTTAAAGCCACCTTAAGTAAACTCAGAAATGGCACAAGCCACGTACTAGCTTGACTACCGTGCACCCAAGAAGATCTCGGACAAGACAACTAGCACGAAGGCTGGGTTATCAGAGACTACCTAACCGCCCCTTTTCCTACCTCCTTATATCGACAAGTTCTCCCACTAGAGGACTCCCCCTTGGCTACGGAAACTACCGAAGTGTAACCAATGCCCATCCCAGGACTGGTTAAGCCATAAGACCCTAACAATATAATATTCTTCAATTCGGCAGTTGCCTATGACTTTGCAATAATAACTTGCAAAGTAGTAATCCGATTTTGATGCCGTTTGCTTCATTTCATACAGAAAATAGTTCTTTATTGCTAAAAAATTGCAGTATCATCAAGTAATGTTTGCTGAGGACTTTGATTACACAAATATTCCGAAACTTTTTTCGATTTTCTCACTCTGTACTACTGAAAGAATCAAACGAGCATAACATCAGTTGGAAAAAAGATGTTTTTATTCTGTAATAAGTATTTGGAAGCAGATCAACTGTAGAATATGACTGAATAAAAAGGTCAGAAACCGACATGTGATTGGTTTTGACCCTCTGTGTCACATTTCTGTCCTGACGGCAACGAAGTGGCCGCCATCTTAGATAGTACTATTCCTACACTATTGCTACTGCGATAGTTCGATTTCGTGATCTTATTAATAATAATAATAATAATAATAATAATAATAATAATAATAATAATAATAATAATATAATAATAATAATAATAATAATATTACGTCATACGCGGACAACGTAAGTGGTAAAATTTAGATGTCCCGCTATTTCAACAAATATATTCTGCGGATTTAATAATCGTTAGAGACGGATTTTACATCCTCTTATTGTACAACTACTCGTGAGTCGTGACTCGCAGGATCTTATTAACTGAAGCTAATTCATTAAGAACTCGACGCGGTTGGTTCGTTAGTCTTTCATCTTTTACATCAATGATAGACGCGCCATTGAAAAATAATGTCGACGACCGTTTACCATTTAAAGGTCTACGACGTCATCGTCGCCAATGGTAACGTACTGTTTTAAATGGCCGCGTAACTGAAAACAAACTGAATCAACTCAGTCATTTCAATAATCTATACTGCTTCCCGAATGAGTCAAAAACCTTCTAAGGGGCAGGGGGTCTGCACTGTTTGCCGGTCGTCTTTTAAGGCTCATGCCTCTGACGGAACCATCCACCGACACGGACCTCGATTCGCTCCATGTCCGGGCTCTGACCAGCCACCGGCGGACTGCCCTACAAAACACACGGGCTCGCGTCGGCCGCCATTGTCGGCAAGAACCCCTGGAACTTCTGGCTCAATGGCCGCCGCAACACAAGCAGACCCCTAGTCTGATAATACTTATCAAACTCAGTTGTTCGACGCCTTGGCTGCTTTGGACCCGGGGCCCATAAAGCCAATGAAACATCCTTGTCTCTCGCGTGGTTTGCTCAGACATATCCCCAAGGGCGCCAGATCGGGATGTGGCAACCTTCTAACCGGCATTATGGAATCCACATTGTCGGATCCCGAGAACACTGAGGGGTGGCGTCGCCTCCTCGCTTTTGGAACGGGGATTTTGGAGGTGCCCTTGAGGGGCGGCCGGCGTCGCAACCTCACGCCTGTCGTCAAGAAACGCGTCGCCGACTTCCATGACAAATGGCCGACTCTTGTCGAAACCCTCTTCGAACCAGATGAGGACACCACCGGCGGCCGTAGATCATCGGGCTCAAATGGGAGGCTGGCCACTGAGCTGGAGATCCGCACTATGATACGATCCTTTCCCATGGGATCGTCGGGCGGCCCGGATGGCCTGCGACCCCAGCATGTCGCGGAGCTAATAGGAGATCTTGACGCGGGACCTGGACTACTGAGGGCGACAACTGCAATCATCAACCTACTACTGGCCGGCACCTGCCCTCAAGAGCTACGATCCATCTTATTCGGCGGAACTCTGTTCGCCCTTCGCAAAAGCTGCGGTGGCCTAAGACCAATAGCCATTGGGTACGTCTGGCGTAGACTCGCGTCTAAATGCGCCAACGCATACGCCATCCCGCGCGTCTCACCTCATCTGACACCGAGACAGCTTGGGGTGGGTGTCCCTGGAGGCTGCGAAGCGGCCATCCATGCAACCAGGCAGTTTCTACACAATATGGACCCGAGATTCATACTGGTCAAGCTGGATCTATCCAATGCTTTCAACAGCTTAACCTTCGCAGGACGGAGAGGGGTAAATTATTACCCCAGGGGTGTTTGAATGCTGATTGCGGAGCAACCGTTAGCAGTTATAATTTGACGTTCCATGTGTTTACAAGTTAATACCTCTGACATATTCTGACACCAAAGCCAGGAAAATGTCATGTTGGGGAAGAAGATTTTTGAGTTCAAAGTGTCCTGGGGTAAAAATTTACCCCTCTTCGTCCTCGACGTCGTTAATTATTCGTTCATGGTGAATATGCATTTTTCAAAGATATTTTTCATAAGTAACCTGTAATCAGAAATAAAGTACTGAATCTACCGTGGAATTCGATTTCAATAGTTGCAATAATTTTGGGAGTGCACTTTCCAAGATGGCGGCCAAGATGGCCGCCAAAACACAGAAATATGCATATTTCAGCTCATAGGTAGACTACAATGACAAATGAACCCTCCACTTTCATAGTTCCGAGGTCAAGGAATCCATTTATCGTAGTGAGAAGAGTCTGTCAATACTAATTTCCAAGATGGTGGCCAAAATGGCCGCCAAACACAGAAATATGCATATTTCAGCTCATAGGTAGGCTACAATGACAAATGAACCCTCCACTTTCATAGTTCCGAGGTCAAGGAATCCATTTATCGTAGTGAGAAGAGTCTGTCAATACTACTTTCCAAGATGGCGGCCAAGATGGCCGCCAAACACAGAAATATGCATATTTCAGCTCATAGGTATGCTACAATGACAAATGAACCCTCCACTTTCATAGTTCCGAGGTCAAGGAATCCATTTATCGTAGTGAGAAGAGTCTGTCAATACTAATTTCCAAGATGGTGGCCAAGATGGCCGCCAAACACAGAAATATGCATATCTCAACTCAAAGGTATGCTACAATGAAAAACGAACCCTCGACTTTCATAGTTCCGAGTTCAAGGAATCCGTTTATTGTAGTAAGAATAGTCTGTCAATATCACTTTCCAAGATGGCGGCCATCCCTTAGAGGTAAATTAGTATTGACAGACTATTCTCACTACGGTAAATGGATTCCTTGACCCCGGAACTATGAAAGTGGAGGGTTCATTTGTTATTGTAGCCTACATGTACCTCTGTTTTGAAATATGCATATTTCTGTGTTTGGCGGCCATCTTGGCCGCCATCTTGGAAGTGGTATTGACAGACTATTCTCACTACGATAAATGGATTCCTTGACCTCGGAACTATGAAATTGGAGGGTTCATTTGTCATTGTAGCATACATTATGAGCTGAATATGCATATTTTTGTGTTTGACGGCCATCTTGGCCGCCATCTTGGAAAGTGGTATTGACAGACTATTCTCACTACGATAAATGGATTCCTTGACCTCGGAACTATGAAATTGGAGGGTTCATTTGTCATTGCAGCCTACATGCATATGAGCTGAAATATGCATATTTTTGTGTTTGGCGGCCATCTTGGCCGCCATCTTGGAAAGTGGTATTGACAGACTATTCTCACTACGATAAATGGATTCCATGACCTCGGAACTATGAAATTGAGAGGGTTCATTTGTCATTGTAGCTTACCTATGAGCGGAAATATGCATATTTCTGTGTTTGGCGGCCATCTTGGCCGCCATCTTGGAAAGTGGTATTGACAGACTATTCTCACTACGATAAATGGATTCCTTGACCTCGGAACTATGAAATTGGAGGGTTCATTTGTCATTGTAGCATACATATGAGCTGAAATATGCATATTTTTGTGTTTGGCGGCCATCTTGGCCGCCATCTTGGAAAGTAGTATTGACAGACTATTCTCACTACGATAAATGGATTCCTTGACCTCGGAGCTATGAAACTGGATGGTTCATTTGTCATTGTAGCTTACCTATGAGCGGAAATATGCATATTTCTGTGTTTTGGCGGCCATCTTGGCCGCCATCTTGGAAAGTGGTATTGACAGAATATTCTCACTAGGATAGATCGATTTCTTGACCTTAGAACTATTAGAATTGATACTTCATTTTTTATTGTACCTTACCTATAAGCTGAGATATTAAAAATTGCTTTGGGGTAAAAAATTACCCCTCTTCGTCCTCCGTGTATCGTAAAATGTCTTCGTCCTGCGAAGGTTAAACCGGGATAGCATGCTGATGTCGGTCGAGGAAACCATCCCAGAGCTGGCCGCGTACTGTCACCTAGCCTATGCCGAAGCAACGTGTCTCCAATTTGGCAGTTTCACCATAAAGTCTCAGGAAGGTCCACAGCAAGGTGACCCTCTGGGTCCTCTGCTTTTCTGCCTCCCACTCCAACCTATACTAACCCGGCTGCTGTCGCCCTTGGGTTTTGGATAGTTGGACGACCTCACTTTGGACGGTAGCCCAGAGGTTGTCGAGAATCTAATCGAGAGGTAGTGCTTGAGCCTCGGCCTCGCGCTAAACCGCACCAAGTGCGAAATAATCACCGCCGATCTTTCCGGCAACGAACGGGGCTCCCTGAGACAGTTCATCCGTGTCGATCCATCCGCGGCCATGCTCCTGGGAGCGCCGCTCCTCCCAGCAGATGCTCTACTCTCCACTTTGGACAAAAGCGTGGCCGATCTCGCAAGGGCTTTTGAAAGACTTCAGAGTATTGCCAGACAAGACGCACTTTTAATACTAAGATGCTCCCTGGGCTCGCCCAGGCTAATGCACACATTACGATGCACCAGCTGTCACGACCACCCACGCCTGAGGGACTACGACGAGTTGTTGAGAGGTGGAATCGAGCGGGTTCTGAACGTGATGCTGACCGACGTCCACTGGGCGCAGGCATCCCTCCCGATTAAGATGGGAGGACTGGGAATCAGGAGGGTGTCATCGCTAGCACTGTCCGCCTTTCTGGCTTCTGCTGCGGGCACACACCCCACTCAGTCCATCATCTTGGGAACAACACTCGAGAACGCAGACACGGCCTACACTTCAGCGCGTTCGCAATGGATGCAACTCGCCAGGATTTCCGACCCAACGGCCGTCCCCAGTCACAAACAATCACAATGGGATGGGCCGTTGCTGCAGGAGGTCTTATCGTCGGTTAGTGGCGCACTGCAGGACCCTTACGACCAGGCCAGACTAAGAGCGGTGCAGTTCCCTCATGCCTCCGACTGGCTACATGCCCTCCCGTTGACCGCATATGATCTGAGGATGAGCGACGGGACCGTGAGAGTTGCGGCCGGTTTGCGCTTGGGCCTGGCCATTTGCGAGCCGCACACGTGCGCATGCGGTGCTCCGGTGTCGTCCAGAGGCTCACATGGCCTCTCCTGCCATTTGGGGTTTGGACGTCAGGCTAGACACTGCGCCGTCAACGATATCATCTACCGCAGCCTCAACAGAGCCGGCACCCCTGCTGTTAAGGAGCCGTCTGGCCTCACCAGATCGGACGGGAGGAGGCCTGATGGCCAGACCCTGATACCTTGGGGCAACGGGCGGACCTTGATATGGGACGCGACGGTGGTGGATACCGTGGCCGCCTCATACATCCCTGAGACGGCGACCGAGGCTGGAAGGGCGGCGGAGTTGGCTGCCACAAGGAAACACGCCAAATACGCATATCTACAGAGGAGGTACACCTTCGTCCCTGTAGCCTTGGAGACCCTTGGCCCTCTCAACAGAGAGGGTCTCGCCTTCATCTCCGAGATGGGTGGCCGCCTGACGAAAATATCCGGAGACACCCGAGAGACAGGATTCATCCTCCAGCGCCTGTCGGTTACGGTCCAGCGTTTCAACGCGGTTGCCTTCCAGGGCACCATGTCGAGGTTGCCCGGCGCTGAGGAGCGGCCACCTCAACAACACTAAGCCTTACCGTGTTTTAATAATGACAATGATAATGATGATGATGATGATAATAATAATAAAAATAATAATAATAATAATAATAATAATAATAATAATAATAATAATAATTCTAAGACCCTGGGGGAATGAAGTAGGCCTGCCTCAGGGCAAAAAATATATATATAAAAAAATGAAATAATAATAATAATAATAATAATAAGTCATCCTCCGCTCAACATCAAGCGCACCATTCCAGGCCACTGAGCTGGAGATCCGCACTATGATACGATCCTTTCCCATGGGATCGTCGGGCGGCCCGGATGGCCTGCGTCCCCAGCATGTCGCGGAGCTAATAGGAGATCTTGACGCGGGACCTGGACTACTGAGGGCGACAACTGCAATCATCAACCTACTACTGGCCGGCACCTGCCCTCAAGAGCTACGATCCATCTTATTCGGCGGAACTCTGTTCGCCCTTCGCAAAAGCTGCGGTGGCCTAAGACCAATAGCCATTGGGTACGTCTGGCGTAGACTCGCGTCTAAATGCGCCAACGCATACGCCATCCCGCGCGTCTCACCTCACCTGACACCGAGACAGCTTGGGGTGGGTGTCCCTGGAGGCTGCGAAGCGGCCATCCATGCAACCAGGCAGTTTCTACACAATATGGACCCGAGATTCATACTGGTCAAGCTGGATCTATCCAATGCTTTCAACAGCTTAACCTTCGCAGGACGGAGAGGGGTAAATTATTACCCCAGGGGTGTTTGAATGCTGATTGCGGAGCAACCGTTGGCAGTTATAATTTGACGTTCCATGTGTTTACAAGTTAATACCTCTGACATATTCTGACACCAAAGCCAGGAAAATGTCATGTTGGGGGAAGAAGATTTTTGAGTTCAAAGTGTCCTGGGGTAAAAATTTACCCCTCTTCGTCCTCGACGTCGTTAATTATTCGTTCATGGTGAATATGCATTTTTCAAAGATATTTTTCATAAGTAACCTGTAATCAGAAATAAAGTACTGAATCTACCGTGGAATTCGATTTCAATAGTTGCAATAATTTTGGGAGTGCACTTTCCAAGATGGCGGCCAAGATGGCCGCCAAACACAAAAATATGCATATTTCAGAAATATGCATATTTCAGCTCATAGGTATGCTACAATGACAAATGAAAACCTCCACTTTCATAGTTCCGAGGTCAAGGAATCCATTTATCGTAGTGAGAAGAGTCTGTCAATACTAATTTCCAAGATGGTGGCCAAGATGGCCGCCAAACACAGAAATATGCATATTTCAGCTCATAGGTAGGCTACAATGACAAATGAACCCTCCACTTTCATAGTTCCGAGGTCAAGGAATCCATTTATCGTAGTGAGAAGAGTCTGTCAATACTAATTTCCAAGATGGTGGCCAAGATGGCCGCCAAACACAGAAATATGCATATCTCAACTCAAAGGTATGCTACAATGAAAAACGAACCCTCGACTTTCATAGTTCCGAGTTCAAGGAATCCATTTATTGTAGTGAGAATAGTCTGTCAATATCACTTTCCAAGATGGCGGCCATCCCTTAGAGGTAAATTAGTATTGACAGACTATTCTCACTACAATGATAAATGGATTCCTGAATGACGATTAGCCTACATGCCTACTATGAAAGTGGAGGGTTAATCATTTGTTATTAACCATGATTACATGAACTCTGATTTGAAATATGCATATTTCTGTGCATAATGAATATGCATGTAATCTTGGCGGCCATCTTGGCAAATGAAAAGTATTGACAGACTATTACAACGATAAATAGATTCTTGACCTCGGAACTATGTAGTTGGAGGGTTCATTTGTCATTGTAAACATACATTATGAGCTGAATATGTAATATTTTTGTGTTTGGCGGCCATCTTGGCCGCCATTCTTGGAAAGTGGTATTGACAGACTATTCTCACTACGATAAATGATTCCTTGACCTCGGAACTATGAAATTGGAGGGTTCATTTGTCATTGTAACATACATGAGCTGAGCTATGTATATTTTTTGTGTTTGGCGGCCATCTTGGCCGCCATCTTGGAAAGTGGTATTGACAGACTATTCTCACTACGATAAATGGATTCCTTGACCTCGGAGCTATGAAACTGGAGGGTTCATTTGTCATTGTAGCTTACCTATGAGCGGAAATATGCATATTTCTGTGTTGTGGCGGCCATCTTGGCCGCCATCTTGGAAAGTGGTATTGACAGACTATTCTCACTAGGATAGATCGATTCCTTGACCTTAGAACTGCTAGAATTGATACTTCATTTTTTATTGTACCTTACCTATAAGCTGAGATATTAAAAATTGCTTTGGGGTAAAAATTACCCCTCTTCGTCCTGGTGTATCGTAAATGTCTCCGTCCTTTCAACAGCTTACACCGGGATAGCATGCTGATGTCGGTCGAGGAAACCATCCCAGAGCTGGCCGCGTACTGTCACCTAGCCTATGCCGAAGCAACGTGCCTCCAATTTGGCAGTTTCACCATAAAGTCTCAGGAAGGTCCACAGCAAGGTGACCCTCTGGGTCCTCTGCTTTTCTGCCTCCCACTCCAACCTATACTAACCCGGCTGCTGTCGCCCTTGGGTTTTGGATAGTTGGACGACCTCACTTTGGACGGTAGCGCAGAGGTTGTCGAGAATCTAATCGAGAGGTAGTGCTTGAGCCTCGGCCTCGCGCTAAACCGCACCAAGTGCGAACTAATCACCGCCGATCTTGCCGGCGACGAACGGGGCTCCCTGAGACAGTTCATCCGTGTCGATCCATCCGCGGCCATGCTCCTGGGAGCGCCGCTCCTCCCAGCAGATGCTCTACTCTCCACTTTGGACAAAAGCGTGGCCGATCTCGCAAGGGCTTTTGAAAGACTTCAGAGTATTGCCAGACAAGACGCACTTTTAATACTAAGATGCTCCCTGGGCTCGCCCAGGCTAATGCACACATTACGATGCACCAGCTGTCACGACCACCCACGCCTGAGGGACTACGACGAGTTGTTGAGAGGTGGAATCGAGCGGGTTCTGAACGTGATGCTGACCGACGTCCACTGGGCGCAGGCATCCCTCCCGATTAAGATAGGAGGACTGGGAATCAGGAGGGTGTCATCGCTAGCACTGTCCGCCTTTCTGGCTTCCGCTGCGGGCACACACCCCACTCAGTCCATCATCTTGGGAACAACACTCGAGAACGCAGACACGGCCTACACTTCAGCGCGTTCGCAATGGATGCAACTCGCCAGTATTTCCGACCCAACGGCCGTCCCCAGTCACAAACAATCACAATGGGATGGGCCGTTGCTGCAGGAGGTCTTATCGTCGGTTAGTGGCGCACTGCAGGACCCTTACGACCAGGCCAGACTAAGAGCGGTGCAGTTCCCTCATGCCTCCGACTGGCTACATGCCCTCCCGTTGACCGCATATGATCTGAGGATGAGCGACGAGGCCGTGAGAGTTGCGGCCGGTTTGCGCTTGGGCCTGGCCATTTGCGAGCCGCACACGTGCGCATGCGGTGCTCCGGTGTCGTCCAGAGGCTCACATGGCCTCTCCTGCCATTTGGGGTTTGGACGTCAGGCTAGACACTGCGCCGTCAACGATATCATCTACCGCAGCCTCAACAGAGCCGGCACCCCTGCTGTTAAGGAGCCGTCTGGCCTCACCAGATCGGACGGGAGGAGGCCTGATGGCCAGACCCTGATACCTTGGGGCAACGGGCGGACCTTGATATGGGACGCGACGGTGGTGGATACCGTGGCCGCCTCATACATCCCTGAGACGGCGACCGAGGCTGGAAGGGCGGCGGAGTTGGCTGCCACAAGGAAACACGCCAAATACGCATATCTACAGAGGAGGTACACCTTCGTCCCTGTAGCCTGGAGACCCTTGGCCCTCTCAACAGAGAGGGTCTCGCCTTCATCTCCGAGATGGGTGGCCGCCTGACGAAAATATCCGGAGACACCCGAGAGACAGGATTCATCCTCCAGCGCCTGTCGGTTACGGTCCAGCGTTTCAACGCGGTTGCCTTCCAGGGCACCATGTCGAGGTTGCCCGGCGCTGAGGAGCGGCCACCTCAACAACACTAAGCCTTACCGTGTTTTAACAATGACAATGATAATGATAATGATAATAATAATAATAATAATAATAATAATAATAATAATAATAATAATAATAATAATAATAATTCTAAGACCCTGGGGGAATGAAGTAGGCCTGCCTCAGGGCAAAAAATATATATATAAAAAAATGAAATAATAATAATAATAATAATAATATCATCCTCCGCTCAACATCAAGCGCACCATTCCAGGCCACTGAGCTGGAGATCCGCACTATGATACGATCCTTTCCCATGGGATCGTCGGGCGGCCCGGATGGCCTGCGTCCCCAGCATGTCGCGGAGCTAATAGGAGATCTTGACGCGGGACCTGGACTACTGAGGGCGACAACTGCAATCATCAACCTACTACTGGCCGGCACCTGCCCTCAAGAGCTACGATCCATCTTATTCGGCGGAACTCTGTTCGCCCTTCGCAAAAGCTGCGGTGGCCTAAGACCAATAGCCATTGGGTACGTCTGGCGTAGACTCGCGTCTAAATGCGCCAACGCATACGCCATCCCGCGCGTCTCACCTCACCTGACACCGAGACAGCTTGGGGTGGGTGTCCCTGGAGGCTGCGAAGCGGCCATCCATGCAACCAGGCAGTTTCTACACAATATGGACCCGAGATTCATACTGGTCAAGCTGGATCTATCCAATGCTTTCAACAGCTTAACCTTCGCAGGACGGAGAGGGGTAAATTATTACCCCAGGGGTTTTTGAATGCTGATTGCGGAGCAACCGTTAGCAGTTATAATTTGACGTTCCATGTGTTTACAAGTTAATACCTCTGACATATTCTGACACCAAAGCCAGGAAAATGTCATGTTGGGGGAAGAAGATTTTTGAGTTCAAAGTGTCCTGGGGTAAAAATTTACCCCTCTTCGTCCTCGACGTCGTTAATTATTCGTTCATGGTGAATATGCATTTTCAAAGATATTTTTCATAAGTAACCTGTAATCAGAAATAAAGTACTTACACTGAACTGTGTATGCTGGGCAGATTCCAAAAACGTTACAAAACCACTAACTCCTACAGCTCCACCTCTATGAAATTAAAAACTAGAAGCGCTCAAGTCTTTTTTTTGCCCCCTGAAATTTAGACTTTGCTGCGCCAAAACCCCTTTACACGCTGCGGTATAAATTGTCTGGATAATTTACTAGTAATTTATACCTGACTGCGCTCAAAGTGTCTGGACGCCGTTGCTAGACCTAATTTGATTACGAAATTGCGCTAAAAACCGGTAGAAATTGTTTGGAAGCCGTTGGTGGACCTTCCTTGTTAGTAACTCCCTGAAAATTATACCTGACTGCGCTTAAACCGCCAATTTGTGTTCTCCATGTGTGGTCAAAAAATATACCTTCCTCGGCACTATCGGCAGTTCTATATGTGGTATTTTGGAAAAAAATAGCCGAAACGAAAATAGCTCTGACAAAAAATGCGCGTTCATTCTTAAAGGCTGCATTCCATACATACCAAAGTATCTCAACGTGAAACCTACAGAATGTGCTGTGGACGAAATATTTTAAAGGCTGCATTCCATACATACCAAAGTATCTCAACGTGAAACCTACAGAATGTGCTGTAGATGAAATATTTTAAAGGCTGCATTCCATACATAGCAAAGTATCTCAACGTGAAACCTACAGAATGTGTGCTGTAGACGAATGATTAATGGACCTGTTCCAAACATTCTATATGTTTGCAGCGGTTCATGCTGCAGGCGTCCAGAAACTCTGGTCTGTTTGTTTGGCACTGTACTGTGTCATTAGAAGATTGCGAGGGAGGTCCCCGTTTGAGGTAAGAGACCCTATTTACTAGTAATTAAGACCAAACTGCGCTCAAACCGCCAATTTGCATTCTGAAAAATTGATACTCTATTAGTGCCAGCGGCACCATTTCGCACTCGCGGAGAAAGGTTATTCAGTGCAAACTGCGCTCAAACCGCCATTTTGCATTCTACTAATAGATTATCATACAAAGATCAGGATGATTATGATCGTGTAAAAGAGGAGTTTAAACTTACTCCTCGAGAATACAGAGCAAAATGCATATAGGCAAAGAAAATGCCTGATGAAACTTTTACGTTGTTCAACACAAGAAGGACAACTATTACAGATTGAAAAGTGTGAGCATGATGTCAATGTGGTACAACATAAACAGTTGATTCGGTTATTAATTGAATATGTTGAAAACTGTGCTGATAAATCTGTATTTTGTGCTGTAGCAAAGCACGAGGTGGAACTGTATGGCGACTTGGTGACGTGGGAGTTTGCTGATGTGCCACTGATCTATCGATCTGAGGTGGAACGACGGAGTGACGAACTGGTCAACATGGGCAGAGTCAAACCTTCGACTTGTCCAATGGAAAGTCTGTTGGTGTTTGTCAAGGAGAAGGATCAATCGCTTCGCTTGATATATGATATGAATGTTTTTGTTTATTGTCGATACTCGATGCCTGTTGTTGATGCGATTGTCATGAAGGTCGTAAGGGTTGTGGTCAGGTTGATATGTTGGTACAGTGAATTGATACAAGGCTTTATGAAAGTTGTGAAGTTGTTGGCGCGTGTAAAAGGAAATGAGTTAGAAAGTTTGTTTCGGATCGAAGAAAGGCAGAAGGAAGATGATTCAGTGAAACATTATTTGTGTTGTATGGTCATGTGTGGTGTGTTGAATCTGTACTGTGATAGTGGTGGTGAATTTAATGTTTTGAAAGGTGCCCAAACAATGAGTGAGGCGCTCTCTATGTGGAAAGATGTTTGTGTTGGGAGTATTGTATATTCGTTTAATGAAATCTCCAGCTGACAAACCGCAGCTAGTTACAATCTAATGAGTTCAGTGAGTTATTCGTTTGTAAACAAGCAGCTGCCGAACAAAACAACATCGATTCTTATATCCACGACAGATAATTGTTAAGACATTAATAGGCTATTTCTCATAAAACGAAGAAGAGTATGAGGCCGACGTCGAGTCCCTCAAAGTCGCTTGTTGGATGGGTACGGTGAGAAGGAGTGGAGACTGGAGAGAGAGGCTTGAATTGGTTAGGCGAACACGAGGCACCAGCGAAAGGAGAAGGCCGGGTGTCACAAGGAATAACAGCCGACGATACTGCTGACGTCGAAGGCCCTGCGGTCTCCGCACACCCCCGTGGCAGCTCACGAACGCTCCAGCGAAGAGTCCAGTCCGGTCGCTCGTCACGCTCCATCACAGCGAGAAGGCTAGACCTCCCAGACTTGGGAGCTATGAAGTCGACGGTCAGGTGGTCTTCCCGTCCACGCCTTTCGGCTCCGCTGCGCAGCGAAAGTGGCTCAGACGATGGTACCATGACGTCGTAGGTTAGGAACACCCGGCAGGAGACACCGGGAAAGGCCGTAACTGGGTTCCCGGCTATAAAGTCGAGTCGTGCGACACGCTCCAGTGGAGCGTAACGCTGCATGGTAGCAATAATCCAAACGAAAACCGTCGAAGAACTATCCAAAATTGAGAAAATGTCTTCAACCGAAAACATGACCGCGTGCAGACTGGTGAGTCGGTTCAGCAGCCGCAAGTACGACGCTTAACTCCACCGAAAAGTCTGTTAAAACGTGCTAACATAGCGCAACTAGTGCGGCACGCGTGGCAGCCAGTTGTGCGCCTGGTGATGAGTGGTCTGTCGTAGTGTGCGCGGAACCCCAATTCTTTGGTGTGTTTGAGGATATCGGAGTTGGTTAGGTTGGTGTGGTGGGGATTGGTATGGCAGCCAGATAAGTGTAGTTATTTGGTGGATGTGTGTGGTGTATGGGAAACGTAGTGAAGTTATAGTTAAGAGTAGATTTATGTTTGTATATAGTTATGATTATGGCAGATAATGGTAGGTGATTGGCGATGATGGCGGAGGAACCGAAAAAGTGCGGAAATCAGGAGGCAGATCGTTCCAGAGACGTGGTGCAATGATGGATATGGCTCGGTTGGAGAACTTGAGATGAGTAGTGACCGGAGGTCGAGAAAGAGCGAGTACGGTGGATAATCGGATAGAGCGGGTTGGCTGGATAGTGAAGTGGTCGCGAAGATAATTATCTGGGCTTGGAGTATTGTAGGGAGTTGTAGGTTAATGATAGAGAAGAATTATCTACGTGTGACTCAGGAAATATGGGCGATCTACGTAAGGACAACAGGGGCCTTTTAGTGTGGTCCAAACATACATGTGAAAAACTATTTTTTTTCAAAATATGCTGTTCCTCAAGGCTGCCCCTGTTACACTTGATTAGAAGACTGTGTATTGAAAAAATTTAAGAGATCTGAGCATGTTTAGAGGTCGCTAGGTTTTGACACTTTTTGTGGAAATGGCAAAAATTGTGAATCTGACGCGTTAATAGCTGCATTGTGAATTAAAATCAGCACCCATGAACATCAAGCACCATATTTCTAAATCATGATCAAGCACTTCAATGACGGGATTTATGCAGACTGGATAACTTCTTTAATTATAAACTGAATGCAGCCTGACTAAGCAGTAACACTGTTGTATATATTTCTAATTGAGGCTGTTTATTGTTAAAAACAAATACTGACTTGAAAAAAAATTATAACTGATTTGGGGAAAAAATCAAAATTACACAATGTCATGTTTTTTTGACAAGTTTATACTATAATATAGCAAAACGTCGAAAAACATAGCGACCTCTAAGTATAATCCAATCTTTCCAAAATTTTGCATAGAGACTCATCATTTTTATTTATTTCAGCCTTGTGAAGCAATCTTATGCATTTCCAACTTTAATTTTTTTGGATTACACTAGGGCCTATACTTCAAATAAAATGTGAATTCTCTTTGGCAACCACACTGAACAACTAAACAATCTTTTGGCATGATGGTTCACTACCAGAATCAGATAAAATTAAAATTATAATACTCATCTCTGCCGCAATTAAGTGGTTTAGGATTTTATCGCTTATTATTACATTAATAATTATTCATCCTATGTATGGTGTCTTCTATGTGGATTACTCAATGTAATGTAAGTTATTGCTTTCAATTAAGTTCGACGAGATTATAATGAACAGAACAAAACAAAACGTGGGTGATTGTTGACTTACACACAATGTGCAGCAGTTATAATCCACTTGTTCGAGATGATACTTCCACCGCAGTATGCTGAGGCAACAACTAAATCGCCAATTTGGAAATAGGTGCACTGAATCAATACCTGCCAAGGCCAGGAATGAGGACTGGCCTCATCGCCTCCAACTATTCGGCCTTCATTAGGTGCAGTCGACGAAGTGCCACATTTCGTTCCTACAACACAGTACTTCATTATAGGCTACGTGGTAGACCTTATGACGCCGATACAATTCTGGATGTGTCAGAAGAATTATTTTACAATGAGCAGCTGCATGTACTTATTTGTTTTGTAAAGAAACTAGACGTTTCTACCCGGCTTCGCACGGGTTGTCTCTACCTAATATATTATTTTCCTTGGGCTAAATATAGTAGACGAAGCTCGGACTCTTATTCTCGAGTTTTTAGTGTTCCGTTGGCGAGCGTAATTTTTCAGGGCTTCGCACGGTTTATCTCTGCCTTTAGCCTATATAATAATCGTTCCCGCTTGATTTGCGTGTTTAACTTTGGCTGCTTTGACTGGCAGTCACCGGGTGCGCCCGTGTATTTGAATTTGCTCTATCCTATATATCGTTTCCGCAAGACTTTAAAAATGTAGAATGAACGTTCCCGTTTTCTATAGCGACCGAATAATGGCCTCGAGCCTGCTAATCTTATCAATGAATTGATCTGATGGGTGCCAACCCTTCACCACCGCTGGCCCGTTTGAATGGACGACACGCCATTATTTTAGTATCGCCACGCAAGCCCAGGATTTAAATTTATGAAATCAGCCAGCATCGGGAAGCTTGTTTAAATTTCTTAAATTTAAATTTAAATTTGTTCAAGATGGTCGCATGTTTAAATTTCTAACGTAAACATTGCCGCAATTTCAAGTTTTTGTTAACCTCCCATTCCAATTTTAGTGTGTTTTTCATCTCTAAAAGATCTCTTAATAACCGAGGTCATGTTCTCTGATAGTCTACTAAAAATTCCTGCGTTGGTACTTTTATTCGCCGGTATGCATCTCGGATCGATCGACCCGCGTACAATGGATAGTAAACAATTTCAGTCTGGATATAACGTCACTCTTCATGCCTTATCTACACCAGAAGTCAATGCCAGCATCTTCAATATGGACTACCGCATCCTACATATTTTCGACTTTCGGCCACCTTTCAAACTCTCCAGACCTCAGTCAAGAAGAATCTTTGGAAGAGCCCAACTCGTTTTGTTGCTCCTTATTGGATGTGTATAAGCGAATCCTGGGCCGAACATGCAATACGTAATATTTGGTCGTCTAAACTGTCGTTCTGCCGTCAACAAATCAGAACTCATCCAAGACATCAGTCTCGAAAATAACCTCGACATTTTTTTATCATCGCAGACACCTGACGATCACACTGCCATCAGAGACGATATTGCTCCAAAGGGATTCAAGTGCCTCCTTAACTGCCGCTCGGACAGTAAAGGCGGTGGAGTTGCCATCATCTATCGCAAAGAACTCAACCTAAAAATTCTGAATTTATCATCTGCTGTACCTTCATATGAGCGTCTCTGTGCCCGAGCCACCTTTGGACAAACTGCTGTGAACATCATAGGAATTTACAGATCAAATCCGGCACTGCCTACCAGTATTTTCTTCAGCGAATTTTCCGATCTTCTTGATGAGCTCTCTACCACGCCTGGTCACCCTCTCATCTGTGGCGATTTCAACTGCCCTGGCAACTCACCATCCACGATTGATCACCGACTCTCCAACATATTCTACTCATACAATATGACTCAACGCATCAACACTCCAACCCGAACAGGCGTGTCGTCTGGAAACTTACTCGACTTACTAATTCAGCATGAAGACGATGACCCAATAAAAGATGTCTCAGTATCAGACCCAGGCATCTCTGATCATTGCCTCATCACAGCTACTCTTTAACACCAACTCAACATACCGAATACCGTATGGTCATCTGCCAGAAACATCAGCAAACTCAACCTAACCACGTTTTGCCAATACCTCCTAATCACGTCATATTTTGCCTCCCCTCCGATGATCTTGACACCTTCGCATCTCAACTAGACGCTGACATCACTCACGTTCTTGATGTCCTTGCTCCTATACAAAAGTTTGCAAAGCGACTGGGGAAGCATTCCTCAAACCTTTCGTCATCAGCAAACCAAGCCAAGCAGGACCGCCGGAGACTTGAACACCGGTTCAGACGGACGAGAGCTGAGTCAGATCGTAATTTGTATCAAGCAGCATGTCGTAAAGCAAACTACGAAATCCGGAAGTCCAGATGTGATAACTATCAGTAGCGAATAAACGAAGCAGATGGTAATCCCAAAGAGACCTGGAAAATTGCCAAAGAACTGCTCCATAGTAAAAAAAACCATCAGCTGAAAACAACACCTAACATACAAAGGATCGTTGCAACGTGATATCTGCCTTTTTAAATAACAAACTCGAAAAGATCAAACGTACAATCCTGGATCGCCTCCAGTCTCTCTGCCACATCGACATCCATTTTCACCTACCATCCACTCCACAGTTTCTGTCTGAACTCGCTCCAGTAACAGCTGAGGTCTTAAAGATAATTCTCAACCTCAAGCCTGAAACATCACCACTTGACTATCTACCCACTAAAATCCTTAAATCGTGTCCTGGTCTCTTTGCACCGCTTATTGCCCACCTTGCAAACCTTTCATTTCAATCAGGCCGCTTTCCGACAAAATTCAAATCTGCTCAAGTCACCCCATTGCTAAAGAAGGATGGTCTTGACCCATCCGACCTGCTAAACCTCAGGCCGATATCAAACCTCAACACTCTCTCCAAAATTCTAGAAAAACTCGCACTTGCCAGACTGTCTCCACACATTACAAGTTCTCCAAATTTCAACCCGTTCCAATCTGGCTTCAAACCTGGCCACTCCACCGAGACAACCCTTCTTAAAGTCACAAATGACATACTATGTAATGCTGATGATTGCTCAGCAACCTTTTTGTTCTCTCTTGACATATCTGCCGCCTTCGATGCAATGGATCATAAGCTGCTTGCTGCCCGCGCACAGGACGTTTTTGGTGTCACTGGTAATGCTCTAAACTGGCTAACTTCCTACCTTGAAGGAAGGCACTTTTTCATTGACACTCTACCTTCCACCACTGGGGTACCTCAGGGTAGTGTCCTTGGTTCTTTTCTTTTCTCTATGTTCATATCACCAGTTAGCCTCCTGATCCAATCTTTCGGGATCCAACACCATCAATATGCTGACGACACCCAGCTCTACACCTCCCTTGCCTCCTCTGGAAATCAAAGTCGCGACAACATCACCCATTGTGCAGAGGCTGTAAACCGCTGGTTCCTGGAAAATAGTCTCCTCCTAAATCCATCTAAAACTGAAGCCACAGTCTTTGGAACCAGATCTCAAATTGCCAAGCATCAGGATCTCCAATCCACATTCTCAAACACAGCCATAAACCTGTCATCGACTGTAAGAATCCTCGGTGTAAATCTGGACTCGACACTGTCAATGGACTCCCAAACTGCTGAAATCGTCCGCTCCGCCAATTTCCACATTCGTGCTCAGCGACACATCCGACCTTTCTCACAAAAGAACTTGCAAATACCATGCCTACTCTTGCCTCGACTACTGCAATAGCCTTCTCTATGGGACTTCATCAAAAATCCTAACTTCCCTTCAACGGATTCAAAACCTAGCACGGGTTGTCTGCAACTCCTCTTATCGTACCAGCAGCAAACCACTCCTCAAATCCCTCCACTGGCTACCTGTTAAGGAAAGAATTGTATACAAAATCGCATCATCACCTACAGCTGCGTAACAACGAAAACTCCCTCATACCTCTCCGACCTCCTTCAAATTCACATGCCCTCAATGAACATGCGATCTTCCGGAAACCGAACACTAGTCTTGCACCGCTGTCACACAACTACTGCATCAAGATCATTCATATCAGCAGCCCTTCGAATATGAATCAATCTTCCTACGGACATTAGAAATTCTACAGCCCTCGCTGTCTTCAAGAAACATCTAAAAAACTGAACTTTTCACACAGGCCCATCTTGAGTGACTTACCCCTGCTCCTCAAAGTGCTTCTGAATCGTTGCTTCGAGTCATCGACTGCTTACGAACTACGGCACTCAAATCTCTATTATTATTATTATTATTATTATTATTATTATTATTATTATTATTATTATTATTATTGATTATTATTATTATTATTATTATTATTATTATTATTATTATTATTATTATTATTATTATTATTATTATTATTATTATCATTATTATTATTATTATTATTATTATTATTATTATTATTATCATTTTTATATATATATTTTTTTGCCCTGAGGTACTTCATTCCCCAGGCGAACTTAGAATTATTATTATTATTATTATTATTATTATTATTATTTTTTTTTTTTTTTTTATTATGAGACAAATTTATTTCTTTATAAAACCAACAAACTTATTACAGACTGATCAAAAATGGCTGTTTCAATCATTTTAAAAGCCGTCATTCAGTCCTGGGCTACTGTTGTTGCAGTCCGCGGTGGCTAAAACAGACAGAGAGTTTCCAATCTGTAGGGCGACCGATATTATTATTATTATTATTATTATTATTATTATTATTATTATCATCATTATTTCCATCATTGTCATTGTTAAAACACGGTAAGGCTTAGTGTTGTTGAGGTGGCCGCTCCTCAGAGCCGGGCAACCTCGACATGGTGCCCTGGAAGGCAACCGCGTTGAAACGCTGGACCGTAACCGACAGGCGCTGGAGGATGAATCCTGTCTCTCGGGTGTCTCCGGATATTTTCGTCAGGCGGCCACCCATCTCGGAGATGAAGGCGAGACCCTCTCTGTTGAGAGGGCCAAGGGTCTCCAGGGCTACAGGGACGAAGGTGTACCTCCTCTCTAGGTCTGCGTATTTGGCGTGTTTCCTTGTGGCAGCCAACTCCGCCGCCTTTCCAGCCTCGGTCGCCGTCTCGGGAGGGATGTATGAGGCGGCCACGGTATCCACCACCGTCGCGTCCCATATCAAGGTCCGCCCGTTGCCTCACGGTATCAGGGTCTGGCCATCAGGCCTCCTCCCGTCCGATCTGGTGAGGCCAGACGGCTCCTTAACCGCAGGTGTGCCGGCTCTGTTGATGCTGCGATGGATGATGTTGTTGACGGCGCAGTGTCTAGCCTGACGTCCAAACCCCAAATGGCAGGAGAGGCCATGTGAGCCTCTGGACGACACCGGAGCACCGCATGCGCACGTGTGCGGCTCGCAAATGGCCAGGCCCAAGCGCAAACCGGTCGCAACTCTCACGGCCTTGTCGCTCATCCTCAGATCATATGCGGTCAACGGGAGGGCATGTAGCCATGTCAATAGATCGGAGGCATGAGGGAACTGCACCGCTCTTAGTCTGGCCTGGTCGTAGGGGTCCTGCAGTGCGCCACTAACCGACGATAAGACCTTCTACAGCAACGGCCCATCCCATTGTGATTGTTTGTGACTGAGGACGGCCGTTGGGTCGGAAATCCGGGCGAGTTGCATCCATTGCGAACGCACTGAAGTGTAGGCCGTGTCTGCGTTCTCGAGTGTTGTTCCCAAGATAAGGGACTGAGTGGGGAAAGTGCCCGCGGCCGAAGCCAAAAAGGAGGGCAGTGCCAGTGATGACACCCTCCTGATTCCCAGCCCTCCCATCTTAATCGGGAGGGATGCCTGCGCCCACTGGACATCACGTTCAGAACCCGCTCGATTCCACCTCTCAACAACTCGTCGTAGTCCCTCAGGCGTGGGTGGTCGTGACAGCTGGTGCATCGTAATGTGTGTATTAGCCTGGGCGAGCCCAGGGAGCATCTTAGTATTAAAAGTGCGTCTTGTCTGGCAATACTCTGAAGTCTTTCAAAAGCTCTTGCGAGATCGGCCACGCTTTTGTCCAAAGTGGAGAGTAGAGCATCTGCTGGGAGGAGCGGCGCTCCCAGGAGCATGGCCGCGGATGGATCGACACGGGTGAACTGTCTCAAGAAGCCCGTTCGTTGCCGGCAAGATCAGCGGTGATTAGCTCGCACTTGGTGCGGTTTAGCGCGAGGCCGAGGCTCAAGCACTACCTCTCGATTAGATTCACATCCGCCTCGACAACCTCTGGGCTGCCGTCCAAAGTGTCCAAAACCCAAGGGCGACAGCCTCCAGGGACACCCACCCCAAGCTGTCTCGGTGTCAGGTGAGGTGAGACGCGCGGGATGGCGTATGCGTTGGCGCATTTAGACGCGAGTCTACGCCAGACGTACCCAATGGCTATTGGTCTTAGGCCACCGCAGCTTTTGCGAAGGGCGAACAGAGTTCCGCCGAATAAGATGGATCGTAGCTCTTGAGGGCAGGTGCCGGCCAGAAGTAGGTTGATGATCGCAGTTGTCGCCCTCAGTAGTCCAGGTCCCGCGTCAAGATCTCCTATTAGCTCCGCGACATGCTGGGGACGCAGGCCATCCGGGCCGCCCGACGATCCCATGGGAAAGGATCGTATCATAGTGCGGATCTCCAGCTCAGTGGCCAGCCTCCCATTTGAGCCCGATGATCTGCGGCCGCCGGTGGTGTCCTCATCTGGTTCGAAGAGGGTTTCGACAAGAGTCGGCCATTTGTCATGGAAGTCGGCGACGCGTTTCTTGACGACAGGCGTGAGGTTGCGACGCCGGCCGCCCCTCAAGGGCACCTCCAAAATCCCCGTTCCAAAAGCGAGGAGGCGACGCCACCCCTCAGTGTTCTCGGGATCCGACAATATGGATTCCATAATGCCGGTTAGGAGGTTGCCACATCCCGATCTGGCGCCCTTGGGGATATGTCTGAGCAAACCACGCGAGAGACAAGGATGTTTCATTGGCTTTATGGGCCCCGGGTCCAAAGCAGCCAAGGCGTCGAACAACTGAGTTTGATAAGTATTATCAGACTAGGGGTCTGCTTGTGTTGCGGCGGCCATTGAGCCTGAAGTTCCAGGGGTTCTTGCCGACAATGGCGGCCGACGCGAGCCCGTGTGTTTTGTAGGGCAGTCTGCCGGTGGCTTGTCAGAGCCCGGACATGGAGCGAATCGAGGTCCGTGTCGGTGGATGGTTCCGTCAGAGGCATGAGCCTTAAAAGACGACCGGTAAACAGTGCAGACCCCCTGCCCCTTAGAAGGTTTTTGACTATTTCGGGAAGCAGTATAGATTATTGAAATGACTGAGTTCATTCAGTTTGTTTTCAGTTACGCGGCCATTTAAAACAGTACGTTACCATTGGCGACGATGACGTCGTAGACCTTTAAATGGTAAACGGCCGTTGACATTATTTTTCAATGGCGCGTCTACGGTTGGGTAATGTATCGTTTTGATTTGTTTTGTCGAGAATTATACCTTGAAATCTATATTCGAGTCTTAAGCTTCGTTATAGCTAGAGGGAACCCGCAACATATTGTTCGCTCGCCGGGATTTTTTCACCGTTCGTTGTTTTGCGGCATTCTCATTTGTTGGTAGTAGACGCAACATATGGGAGCTTTTTTCCGGGATTTTTTCGTCCGGTCATTCGTTCTTTTGGCGCTCGCATATGTTGGTAGTAGACGCAACATATGCGGGCTCGCGGGATTTTTTTCTCCTCGAATACGAAATTTGCGTCGGTAGGAGGAATTTGGAGGGCGTGTCTGTGCTCTATATTATACGGTATTCATTCCGGTTGAGATTTTTGAAGTTGAGACGCAACATTTGACAGCTTTTGTTTGGGATTTTTCCGCACGTTTGTTCTTTTGGCGCTCGTATATGTTGGTAGTAGACGCAACATAGGAGTTTTCGCGGGAAATTTTTCTCTTTGAGTCGTAAAGGGAAATGTACGGCTTCGTTGCGTCAAAATGGACAGTGAAATTTTGAATGTGGGCGTGTCCGGTCAAAATTTTACGGAAAGTACTAGTCGTAATTGTTGCGTTGAAATTGGGTCGAAATTCAATTCGATAAATTTCATTGCGTTGAAAAGGGGCGTTGTCACTCTAAAAGTTGAAAATTTTAATTCAGTGTGTCGAAGGAGAGTTGAAATGGGAACGCCGAGGAAGATTAAGTGGACGTGGGAAGATATTTCTGGAATGTCCGATGAAGAACTAAGGGAGGAATTGAAACGTTTAGACGCAGAAAGTGAGCAGAGAAAGAAAGATAGAGAGTTGGAATTGGAACGTTTCGAGGCAGAAAGAGAGCAGAGAAAGAAAGACAGTGAGTTGGAGCTGGAACGACTGAGAGAGAAGTGGGGACAACATTCGTACGGTCTTGAGAAAAGCTCAAACACTCAAATAGAGTCTACGAATGACAGCGCACAAAATGTGAGTTTTCCTTCGGAGACGAATAAGAATAGTCAAGTGCATGATACGCCTAAGGATTGTTTGGACGAGATAAACGAAAGTGTTTTATCGTGCATGTTTGATGACTCGAATGCGAGTGTACAAAGTGATTCGGATTCGGTGTTTCACGCCGAATTAATTAATTTCAGTGGTGATACGCAGGAAGAGGATGGGCACGAGAATGATTTGTGTTTCATGTTTGAAGAGTCGAATGAGGTGTGTGCGAATGTTGAGTCTCCTGTTGAGATTGTGCACACGAGCGAATGCTTCAATGAAGGAGTGGAAGTATCTTTGCGTATGTTTGAATCTGTGTCTGAAGCTTTAAAGTTGGATGGATGTCTTGGGAATTTTGCGGTTGAGGCGCAAGTGTTGCTGTTGAGTGAGGATAGAAATTCACGGGATTTGTCTGAATTGTACATGAATGTTGTCTTCTTATGTACATGAATGTCGACGTTGGTGAAAGAGTGATACTGGTGCGTACGGTTGTGTTGTTGCAACATTGTGGTTTGATGACTAATGGCTTGAATGATGTATTCACGCAAGTGGTCACTATTAAGCCCTGCACGCAGAGGCGATAGTTGTTGCACGAGAGCATGGACATGTTGGGTTCTCATGTGTTCTTGACAGAAGAATGTATGCATGAAGACATATTTGAAAGTTCTTTGAAGATGGAAAGTGTTGTTGAGCAATTGAACGTTTGTCTCACAGATATTGTACATGAGTGTGATGACATTTTTATGGAATGTGATAAACGTTTACCAGAGTTGTTGAAGATGGTGTTGAAGATGTTGTTGAAGAGTTCTTGAATGAGTGTCTGATAAATGAGGTTCACGATACTTATGATGTGTCTCTAGATTGGACAGGAATTTCTATGGAGATTGTTGGTAGCCTATTGGTGGTCTTGAGTCTTATTTGGGTGCTCAAGTTTACTTGCAGAATGTGTTCACGAGGATGGAACGTCTGGTCGTCAAGGAGTGTTCGGCACGAAGACGATTGACGAGACGAGGATCTAAAGGACTGAGCGCCTTCGTCGTCCTTTGGATGGGTCTGACTGTCGTGACGTTGGTGGATGGTGCTACTTCGGTCACGAGTCGAAAGGCGTTGCTTCCGTTGGTGGAAACGGATGTCGCGGTGGCTTTGGTTGGCCTACTCGTCGCTCTTCGCGCTTTCGATATGTACTTTGGGTCGGTACAGTTGGTGTACATTCTTCGGAAGTTTCGTTGTGGACTGCAACGATGTTTTGTGAACGCTGAGTATAGGAAGTTGTTGGCAGACTTAGTGTGTCGGTTCACCTTTGGTGATTAAAGAGTAATAGTATATGATCATGCTTAGGGAGACGTACGTGCACGTCTAAGTGTGTATAGTGTAAATATTTCCGTTTCTGATAATAATTTATTGTGTATTTGTTTTAGATTTTAATTGTGATTGTGATTTTTGATTTTTAATTTGTGATTTTGATTTGATTGTATGTGCATGATAGTATAAGGTAGTTAAGTCAGAAACCCTTCTGGTTTCTGCCTTTTTTGGAAGTGCCGGGGTGTGCTAGGGTCTTATGGCTTAACCAGTCCTGGGATGGGCATTGGTTACACTTCGGTAGTTTCCGTAGCCAAGGGGGAGTCCTCTAGTGAGAGAACTTGTCCATATAAAGAGGTAGGAAAAGGGGCGGTTAGGGAGTCTCTGATAACCCAGCCTTCGTGCTAGTTGTCTTGTCCGAGATCTTCTTGGGTGCACGGTAGTCAAGCTAGTTCGTGGCTTGTGCCATTTCTGAGTTTACTTAAGGTGGCTTTAAGTTTCTGATGTTCGTCAGCCCGTTGCTGAGTTGCAGATTTGTTTGTTGGGCGTTGTTCGTCTTGAGAGCGAACCCTTCTTCCACCGTCGTTCTACGGTTTGGTAATGTATCGTTTTGATTTGTTAAGTCGAGGATTATACCTTGAAAACTAGATTCAAGTCTTAAGCTTCGTTATAGCTAGAGGGAACCCGCAACAATATATTTTTGACCGTCTCGTATATTTCAGCTTCTACCTCATTATCTATGAAGCGACAAGGGACTGGTTTTGATCTCTGGCGTCACAAATAGGCTATGTATATCTGAGCTCAATGACACAATAACAGATGAAGTATCGAATTTACATTTTCAGGGTCAGGGATTGGGTCTATCGCAGAGGCAATAGTGTGGGAATGTTACTTTACAAGACAGCGGCCAATATGTCCGCCAAAACAGATATGGGTATATTTCACAACCGCAGGCATATTAGATAATTATATTTCCGTCTTCTCCTTTCGGTGGCTTACACAAAGTGTAAAATTATAATTTATAATTTTTGAATACATCATAGGGCATAATTTAGTTATAAAAATTTATTTCTCTTATATTATTTAGATGATTAGTATGAGAAAAAAATTATAAAGTCCAGTTTAAACCAAAATTGCATTGTCCATTCAACGTTACGTTAGGGTAACAGTTGAAGCGCTGAACTAATGTTATATAATTTTTAGATCATTAACTTATATGTATATATCCATTGCTCCATGTGGTTTTTATTAACTTATTAACGAACTAAATAATTGAAAAATAAATAAGACCCTCTGTCTTCAAATATTGCTTACAACTCCGTTACGAACTGGTTTCTGCCATCTGTGGAATAAATTGAAAAGTCAATTTTTTTAAAATGACATCTTCGATAGCAGGGAACATTTCTGCATTGATTTAACCAAAAAGAAATCAATATGGATGTTTGCTTCTGTTGAAAATTTACGAAAATTTATCCGGTAATGTTTTAGTATAAAAAAGATTTACAACTCCATGACTGTAATTACTGCATATTGCATATTATTTCTTTCAAAAATAATATTGAAACGGAAACTGGCCACTATAAGCTAACTATTTTTTTATATCTTAACTCGCGTGGATACCTAATTATGAATATTTTACAACTCCGTTACTACAACTCCGTTACTTTATTTTTTCTTATAAACAGTGGCGGTATATTGTAATATGTATTAATTACATAACGGAGTTGTAAATATTTAGGATTCAAAGTTGTATGTGTTTCACATAGTACAAAAACTAAAATGAAAAATTAGGCCAAATCTGTCAAATTTAAGCTCTGCTCAATATTAAGTATGCTTCATCACTGCCATGCAAATATTTGTGTAAGAATTGTTTTAAATTTTTCATGACTTTTCTCTAACTCTTTTCCTGAATTTGCCTCTAGTTGTGAAATATACCCATATATGAATATCTTAGCTCATAGATAAGGTAAAATGACCAATAAAATGTCGAATTTAATATATTCAGGGACAAAGAATCAATTTCTCGTAGCGGTAACATTACTATCCAAGATGGCGGCCATTATGGCCGTCGAAACACAGAAATAATTATGTCTATTTCACGTTACTGGTAAGCTAAAATTACAAATTAAGCGTCGAATTTAATGTCCTCGGTTTCCTGGAATCGCATTCTCGTAGCGGGAATAGTGTGGGAATTTTAGTTTCCAAGATGGCGGCCAATATTTCCGTCAAAACAGAAATATTTATTTCTGATTGATTGATTTTTTTATATGGTAACCATAACAGAACAAGTAATAAATCAGTCAGTACATTGGCAGACAAGTATGGATACTCAGGAGACCCAAAAGGGGCCAAAGGTCCCGGTGGTCAGAGCCGCCTGGGAAGGAATGTAGTACAAATGGTAAATAGGCCACCTGAAAAATAAGTTTTGGGTCAGCATTAGCAATAAAGAGTCTTAACTATTACTTTACTAAGATATTCAATTGCAATCATTGTGCACATTTTCTGTATTTAATATACGGTACTAAATAAGAGATGAGTGAGTGGTGATGTTTTCAGGGTTGATGATTAAAGTGTTATGATCGTAGGTGCGCAGCGCTCGTTTAAAGAGAGGTAAGGAGCGTATGGTAAGAATGCGGAGCTGACATAAGAACGGGCCAATAAAGAGATCTGCCCGACGACCATGGCGCCATAGAGGTCACAGACGACGGATTAAGGGGTCTCCCTTGAATGATTCTTCCGATAACCAGAGTGATGAGATGGAAGGACAGAGGCGGATCAAGGCATGTTCAATATGTTCGGCCGAACATTGACCACACACTTGATGGGGCCACACACTTGAAAGCAAAAATTAAGTAGGGGAGACCGGGGCTGTTGTAAAAAAAATAATAGTTTCGTGTGCCATTTGTTTATTTTTGAATTGTTGCAACCAACCCCGGCCTGGTGTTACTGCAACGAATCTGGGGTAAGGTTGCAACAGTATTGAAAATAGTATAATTATTCAACTGAGGCTATATTACCTAGGGCCTACTGAGGCCTGCCTGCATATATAAATGTAATAAATTTGAGGTATTTAAAATTAAATATAATCAAAAGCATCAATCAAGATATTAAACTGTTTTGCAGTAATAATCGTCATGTAAAATGCCCGAAATATTATATACTCGATAGGCGTATGGCCTCCATAGTAGGCTAGTCTACTTCTGATTTTTTAGGCTCATAATATTCGATATTTAATTAAAAATTGTAGAGTTTGTTTAAGCCTTCAAATTGTTACCAGAAGAGGAAAACGGGAATGCTCTCTGTCTACTGACCCGCTTAGTGCCACCCATTGTTAACGCACTAGACAGTTTCTTCATTATATCCTCCATTGGAACCGGATAATTATGTTCTTGACATTTCTGGAATTACAAATCGAACAGTTTCTTCCTCGTCAAAATGTACGCCTAGTCGCATTTGTGGCAAGATATGTGACCTCCCTATTTAGGTCATCCGACGTTGAATTGTCGGATATACGAACCACAAAATTAATGAGCTATATTTTAAGTCCTTGAATTTTGACCAGCACGTATTGACGTTGTACAGAGGTGATTACGTGCATCTTCCACAACCTGTGTTTCATCAAGATAATCGGCACTATCATATGACCCATCTTGTAGGCCTACATAAAAAACCTTTTCCATCATCGTCATAATTTCTATCATTGTCATATTCTTCACTGTCTGTCTTATCTAACATTTGCCTCGTACATCATGGTATGTTGTGTTTTGCTTTTCTGTTGTTCTTAGAATCTAGTTGGCTTGACGAATTCGGTTGATTGGTGACGCTCGACAACAGACTATGCATCTGTTGATTGGTGACGCTCGACGACGACTAGTAGGCACCGAGGCGCTCGACGACTGACGAGGCACCGGTTGACTGACCGTGGACTGAGGCTTCGTCACTCTCCTTGGTTCACTGGGACTTGTCTAGGGTTCTTTTGATTCTGGTGCTGTTTTTGTTTTTTGGAAGCTGTAACTGCTTTGACGGCGAGTTCATCCTTTTAATGTTCTTTTGTTCGAGTGTCTGTGAGTAACTCAGATTGCTCTAATTGTGACGAGCAGGCCTATAATGAACACGGTTAATTGGAATGAATGCATGGGGTTGGTTGCAACCAACCCAGAATAAATTGTTGCAACCAACCTCGAAGCATTGCATAGACATTGTTATAGCCTAGAAAAACATTTATCGACAGCGTTGGTTTTAAATAAAATAACTAACTGCATTTTCAAGCCCAAATGCGTGTCCAACTTATGACACCAAACAACACTAAATTGTTTAACATAACATAACAAAACAATGCTTAAAGTGGTTCAGAAGACTAAAGATCTGTGTGAGAACCACCACTAATACATGAATTAATATCCAATCTGCCCGAGCTTGTTCTTGAAAGGCTTGTTGAGTGTCTCCACCGAAACTGCCTCCTCACTCAGCTCGTTGGTAGGCATTTATCACTCTGCTACTAAAAAATCTTTGCTTAATAGCGCCTTCGGACTTCCTGAATATCTTATATTTGTGTCCCCTTAATCCTTCTCTCGTTCAGCCAACTGAAAGAATCTTGAGTATGGCGTTACTTCTTTCTTAGTCATCAACTTGTATGTCTCTATTAAATCTCCTCTGCATCTTTTCTTCTCTAGTGTTGTCAGTCCACATTCAGCAATCTCTCTTCATGCGTCAGTTTTCCAAATCCTCTTATCATCTCTGTTGCTCTCCGCTGCACCTTTTCTAGAACTTCCTTATCTTTTTGCGTGTAGGGACTCCACACTTGAGCAAAGTACTCTAAGTAAGGTCTGACCAGAGTTTTATATAGGTTCAGGAAGATACTTTTTTCTCTGCTGATCACCGTCCTTCTGATTTGTCCCAGCACCTTATTTGCTTTGGTCGCTGCTTCTCTGCATTGCCTGGATGGTTTTGCGCTTTGGTGTATTTTGACGTCCAGATCTTTCTCCTCTTCCGTTGTTCTTAATTTCCTGTCTCCCATTTCATATTCAAAACTTCTGTTCTTGCTTTCCACATTCATTACTGCGCATTTATCCATGTTGAAAAGCATGTTCCACTGTTCTGACCACCTGCACAATCTTTCTAAGTCCTTCCTAAGTATCTTGGCTTCTTCGTCGTTAGTAACTTTTGCTAAGGGTTTTGTGTCGTCTGCAAACTTAGAGATCTTTGAAACGATTCCTTCATCTATATCATTGATGTATATCACAAATAGCAGTGGCCCTAAGACAGATCCCTGAGGTACTCCACTTGTGACTTTAATCCAGCTTGAGTTACTGCCCTTTATTCTTACTCGCTGTCTCCTCTCATTTAGCCAGTTACTGATCCATTATTTTTAGTAGATCTCCCTGTATCCCGCATGCCTGTAGCTTCCTGGCTAATCTTTTGTGGGGCACTTTGTCAAATGCCTTTGCGACGTCCAAATACACCAGGTCCACCGAGTTATTCCTGTCCAGATTTTCGTAAACCTCCTCAAAAAAATCCAACAGGTTTGTCAAACAGGATCTTCCCTTCATGAACCCATGCTGGCTGTTGCTAATTAGTCTGTTTTTATGGAGGTGCTCAACCATCCTCCCCTTGAGAATTTGTTCTAACACTTTGCATATGATGCAAGTTATACTGACTGGTCTGCAGTTGCTGCTTTCACTCCTGCTCCCTTTCTTATATAATGGCGTGACAATGGCATCCCTCCAGTCTCTTGGAATAACTCCTGTCTTGGTGGATTCGTTGAATATTTGAGACAAAATGCTTCGACTTCATGTCTCACCTCCTTTAGAAACTTGGGATGTAACTCGTCGATTCCTGGAGTTTTATCTTCTTTGAGGTTTTCCAGCATCTTCACCACAACCTCTCCGGAGATGGACACATCCGTCAGACTCTGGTCATCGCTCCATTTGAACAATTTCATTGGCTCTGGTATGTTTTTCGTGTCTTCCTCTGTGAGAACTGACCCGAAGTACATATTTAGCATTTTGGCAGTTTCTTCTTTTTCAGTCACAATCTTCCCTAGGTCGTTTTTTCAGTGGTCCCACTTTGTCTTTCCTTTTTTGCTTGCTTACCATGTATCTGTAGAAACTCTTGTTGTCCGTTTCGATGTTTTGACTCAGCTTTTCTTCATATTTCTTTATTGCCTTTCTGTTTATTTCTTTTGCTGAATTTCTCTTTTTGATGTATTTATCCTTTGCTTATTCCAGTTTCCTCTCTATGTATTCATCCAGTTCGTCGAGTTTAATCCGCCTCATCTGCTGCATCCTTTTCCACGTTTTATTTTTAGTTCTTCTGGTCTTTTGAACCTCCTTGTTAACCCAGGTACGTCTCTTGTTGGTTCTCTTTAAAGTTGGCACTGATTCTTCAATGACCTCTTTCATACAAGATACAAACTGCTTCCATCGTTCATGTAAGTTCAAACCTGCCAATCTATTTGCCATTCCCTTGTCCCGAATTTTGCTTCTTACTTTGTCGTAGTCTGCCTTGAAATAATTATAGCGCTTCTGATATGTCTCTATTTCTGTTTCGTACTCTCCTTTGACGATGAATCTGATAATTCGGTGATCGCTTGTGCCAAACTCTTCTCCCACAATGACTTCTTCTACCAGGTTCTCTTCTGTTGAGATAACTAGGTCTAGTGTGTTATCCCCTCTTGTTGGCTCTGTCACATGTTGTGTGAGGAAACTTTCATCCATGCATTCCAGGAAGAGTTCATCCGCTTTGTTCTTTCCTTCTGTTATCCTCCAGTCAATATGGTGATGAAAGTCGCCCATTATAATACAAGACATTTTTGTAGCCTTTCCGATCAGCTCCTGCAGTCCACTGTCACTCTCTTTTGAAGAATCTGGGACTCTATAACAAACTCCGATTAGCAGTGCCTCATCCTTGTTCTTTATTTCACACCACACACTTTCCTTGAATCTATCTTCTTTCAGGTCATTTCTTTCCAATGCAGTTAGGCTATCCTTTATGTACAACAACACTACTCCTCCATGTCTTCTTTCTCCCCGATTATCCCTATCTTTTCGAAACATCGTATATCCCTCCAATTGTAATTCACTGTCTTGTATTGACTCGTCTGCCAAGGATTCTGTTATGCCAATTATAATTATCAGGTCCTCTTTTCCCACATACAGTTCCATTTCGGTTCTTTTGTCTATATTCACAACACATCTGGCATTTACGTAGAAGGCCCTCAGAATGTTTGCTTTCCCTATGCGTTGTGTTTCCTTATCAAAAACTTCCTTATTTTCACAATCCTCATGTCTCACGGTAAACCTCTCACCTGATACTTCCATTCCCCCGACGTTTTTTTAAACTTTTCTCTGCATTCCTTGATCAGCTCTCTGCATTGTTCTCTCTCACTTTCGGTCATGTCATGTGCCACCGATATCTGCTTCAGTTGTTCATCCGCATTCCTGAGCCTTGACATGCAGATTCTCAGAACTTTGTTTTTCGTTGTACAATCCCTAAATTCTATAAGCAGTGGTCTTTGTTTTTCTCCTCCTGCCAGTGTTCCTAGTCTAAAGACCCTCTGTATTTTTTCACTTGGCTGCTTTGCTTTGGAATTGTGATTCGATGTGCTATGTTTGATGCACTTGGCGAGCAATGGATTCTGTTGATGTTAGCTCTTTCCTGGCTTGCTATACACTTGCTTGCTTTCTGCTTAGGCATTACATTTGTGTTTTTCGTTATGTGCCTGGTGATTGTTGGTTATGAATGACGTTAGCAAACTGTCTGACTTAGTTTTTACGTAATGCAACTTAATTATTCACTTAATTGTTTAGTCATTGGAATTATGTTTTTGATGAATGCTCTCTGTTCTTCTTTTATACTTCATCTTGTTTACTTTTCTTCAGCTACTTATTGTTTGCTATTTCGGTGTCTGGATGGACCCCTCCTTCCATCCTTCTTTGCCTTTTAGTTTGAAATCATTGATCAGCGTGTGGCTGACAAAGGCTCCTGTTGTGTGTGCCCATCTAGCTTATTACCAACGAATACCACCTCAGACGGTGCGGATACTACTTTGACTTGTGTGCTATGTTCCAACTACTGTCACCAGTTATGCTATGCCACTACTACTTCACCCCTATCATTAACCTCCTGGATATGTAACAACTGTCTACTTCAAACAACTCCTCATAGTGAGGACACTATACTCATTCCTTATAACAAGAATTCTTCTGATGAATTACTGACTAACGATAGACTACCGAAACCTAGCAGATTTGAATTACTAAAGGGTGAGTCTAAGCATAAACCCTTGATCAGTAATAAAGAACTTGACCCGGATAGCAATTATTATAGCAATTATTATACTGAAATTGAGAATGACTCTAAATACTATAGCCCGACCCAGGTTGCTCATAAATTTGTTAATAGCCCCTCTTCCTTCTCAATTTTACATTTAAATTGCAGAAGCATTGCCTCAAAAATTAGCGAAATTCAACTCTTACTGCGCCAACTACCGGTTAATGTCTTGGCGGTCACTGAAACCTGGCTTACTGAAGCTGCTGCTGAATCCATCTCAATTCCAGGTTATAAATTTACTCATAAAAGCCGAGGTGATACCAGAGGAGGTGGAATTGGCTTTTTTGTTCAAGATAACATTGAGTTCCAAAAAATGGACCTACTCCCCCATAGCTCCTCATCTTCTTATGAAAGTATGTTTATTAACATCACATGCAGTCGAGGCGCTGACACGCTTATTGGCGTAATTTACAGGCCGCCAGGCACTAAACTAGAAATATTTAACGCTGAAATTGAAACACTATTAACTACTCTAAACACCAAAAAATATGCCAATAAAAAAGCATTTCTAACTGGTGACTTTAACATTGACATCTTAGCCTCCCAAACTCATTTACCTACTGGGGCCTTTATTGAATGTATGCTCATGCACCACTTCTTACCACTTATTCTGCAACCTACAAGAATTACTGACTCTTCTGCAACACTGATAGACAACATATTCACCAACTCCCATGACGGTATACTTGAATCTGCCATACTCACAGCCGATATATCGGACCACCTCCCAGTCATAACTTGGATTAATAGCACTCCAACGAACTTAGATAACATAAGGAACTTGAAAATGATCCGCTCATTCTCGAATGATAATATTTCACACTTCAGAAGTTTATTAGGTAATACTGATTGGAAGCCAGTACTCGACCTCTGTGCACATAATGAACCTGACTTATCCTACAAGGTATTCGTTGATACCTTCAAAGCTGCTTACAATGTGGCATTTCCATTACGACTTGAAAAACTATCTAAAAAACAACCCGCAACAACCCTGGATGACGCAAGCTTTACTTAAATCCACCAAAACTAAGCAAATATTATATAAGCAGTTTATTAAGAATCCTACCATAGAAAATAAAACCATTTTCACCAAATATCGGAATAAATATAAATCACTTAGAATTAAAGCGGAACAAACCTATTATGCTAACGAATTTACAAAATATAACAATGACATGAAGAAAACCTGGGAAACTATCAGAAAACTAGTCAAAACTACTAATAGAGACACATGGATAAAGGAAATAAAACTTGAGAGTGACCTAGTAAATGATCCTGAACGCATGGCTGTCAAATTTAATGCATATTTCTCCGGTCTTGCACAAGTCCTATCTGATCAAATCCCCCCCTCTGAGAAACATTTTCGAGACTTCATGCCCCTTTCCTCTGTCAACTCTTTTGCTCTCTTACCTACTAATCCGCTTGAACTAATTAACATAAACAAAACTCTCAAATCTACTCACAGCTTAGGCTGTGATGATATTGATCCCTATGTAACGTCTCAAGTCATGGACCTCCTGGCCGATCCACTTGCCGAAGTTATAAACTGCTCATTGAGTGAAGGAATGGTACCATTAGAAATTAAGATAGCCAGAGTTGTACCAATCTATAAACAAGGAAGTAAATCTGAATTAGCCAATTACAGACCCATCTCTATACTACCTTTTTTCTCCAAATTTTATGAAAAAGTACTCTATGACCATCTATTCTCCTGCATTAAGCAAAAGAATATCCTGTACCCCCTACAACACGGTTTCCAACCAGCTCACTCAACATCTATGTCCCTAATTGACATCCAAGATAAAATTTCTGCTGCTATTGATAACAACGAATATTCCCTAGGTATCTTTTTAGACCTAGCAAAGGCCTTTGACACGGTCGATCATAAGAATCTCTTGAATACACTTGAACACTATGGAATTTGGAGTACTACCTTAAACTGGTTTAAAAGCTACTTGACATCTCGTCAACAACAAGTCTCTTGTAATCATGTTCTATCTAACTTTTTACCTATTAACTTTGGGGTGCCCCAGGGTTCTATTCTGGGTCCCCTCCTTTTTTTAATATACATAAATGACCTACCTAACTCATCCACTCTCTTACACTACATTCTATTTGCAGATGATACTAATGTTTTCTTGTCTCATGCCTCTTATGACCAGTTACTCGAACTTGCTAACCAAGAATTAAAGGCAACAACCGACTGGTTTAAGGCTAACAAATTATCGCTTAATCTCACCAAGACCAACTTTATATTATTCAGATCTAATAAAAAGCAAATACCACCCAGCACGATAAACATTTCTGTAGATGGAGTAAACATCCCCAAGTAAACACATATAAATTCCTTGGTGTCCATATGGATCAACATCTAAAATGGAACATACATATTGATCAAATTAATAAAAAAATAACAAAAAGTATTGGCATGCTTAACCGTATATCTTATTTGCTACCGTCTCAGATACTGATCAACCTCTACTATACACTCATTTATCCATATCTCACCTACTGTAATCTTATCTGCACCTCCACCTATTCCACACACCTAAACAAATTAAAAATAGCACACAAAAAAGCACTACGAATAATAACCAAATCTCCTGTAAACGCACACACTCAACCTCTATTTCAAGAGCTTAAACTCCTAACTATTGCACAAATAAGGTTCACTCAGACTTGTGAATTTATGTATAAATGCCATAATAAACTTTTACCACCCGCATTCATTGACTACTTTCTCCCCATCCAATTTACCACCCATACAAGAAGCAAACAGGACTACAAACTAATACTCGTAAGAACAAACACCCGAAAACTATCCATCAAGTATCAAGGCCCTCTTCTCTGGAATAACCTACCTCCAAGTATCCGTACCTGCAACACCCTCCCCTGGTTTAAGCGTTTGCTACGAGCACATACACTGGAGCATGTATTATAGTCCTTAGTTTTTAGTTAAGATTATATTCATTATTGTATACCTTTTCTTCCTTTTATTACAGTCTTTAGTTTTTAGTTAAGATTATATTCATTATTGTTTACCTTTTCTTCCTTTTATATATCGCCTTTAAATACATAAGTCAGTGTCAGTGTTCCCATTATTTTGATTATCATTAACCTCCTCCATCATCGTTTAATTATTCTGCTGTATCATCTTAGGCCCCCTCTTAGCGGGACTCGTCCCTTTGGGGTGCCTATTTGCTCCAACTTCACTTTACCTTAGCTTTTTTTGTAACCCATGTTGACCTACTGTTTAATTGGTTATATTCTCCTTTGATCATTTATCCTCTTCGTTACTCAAACATGTTGAACCTTTTAACTATAATAGAGTTGTGATTAATTTGTTTGGGTTTGTTATGTTGTCTTTCGTTGGGAACAATAAATTGATTGATTGATTGATTGATTGATTGTATGTCCTTGGCACCTTCAAGACCTCATTTATGAGGTACATCGTTGATTTCCTATCTTCCTTGTTGTTTTCTTTTTCGTCCGTCTCTTTGCTTTCTACCATTCTGTGTATGATAAGTTGATAACGTTATTCCTTTTCCTTTCTTTTATTTTATCTTCTTCAACACAAAGTTCTATTTGTTTTTCAACACCTTTTACCTGTTGTGTGACCGCTTGCAACTCTTCATCCACCTTCCTCTTGACTATTTCACTTCAGGCTTCTGCGTTCGCTTCAATGTTACCCGTAATCTCTGCTTCCTCCATAGCTTTGATTTTCTAAACCATTTGGTCTATCTTCGACTGTTGCTCGTGTTATTTTTTGGCAGTTTCAATTTCCTCTGCAATCCTGATGGTCATCAATCCCTTGAACTTTTTTCCAGCTCTACAATTCTTCTCTTCTGTACTTCGCTACGATTTTCCAAATTTTCAATTTTATAGCAGTTTTTCCAACACGATTCTGCGAAACTATCAATGCCTCCAATCATTTCGCATTTTCCAAATTTCTTCAGGTTTTTAGTGTAATTGCCATTCTTAATTTATTTGATCGCCCTTTGATTTGCCGATGTAATTCTCCAGGTAATTTTGTCTATCAAGGGCCACTTGTAAAGTCCGAAGGAAGTAGGTCAAACCGCCGCTGCTCACTTTATAGATCAGTTCTTCATGCTTCAAAATGTTAAGCTACATTATGAAAAAACACAAACCGACAAAATTACTTTTGATTACCGAAAATAAATTAATTTTGTGTACTTTTTCGGTAGTTCTAATCAACTGCCTGTCAAGAAATTAGGCCATAATGACCTAAAAATATATTCTTTACAAGGTAGGTGATTTAATTTTACGCTGCTATTATTTAGCGCTTATCTAGCGATAGTTTTGAAACGAACACCTGTTGCATCGAACCCCGGTCTTCCATATTTTATAATTAGTGTTTTTTTGTCCAATAGTGAAAAAGAGCAAAAAACTCAGAACAAAAACAAATTATTCGAAAGTTCTCATTTTAATATACACAACTTTCGCACATGTGTGCGCCGCTTTTGGAGTTTTATGAATCTGCCTGAGAAATGGAAAATCTCAAAATCAGCCAAAAATGTTAGTAAGAACTATTTTTACTTGGTTATTTAAACACTTACTACCTCACCTGACCGGAACCCAAGGCTCGCACAGTGTGTGTGTGTGTGTGTGTGTGTGTGTGTGTGTGTGTGTGTGTGTGTGTGTGTGTGTGTGTGTGTGTGTGTGTGTGTGTGTGTGTGTGTGTGTGTGTGTGTGTGTGTGTGTGTGTGTGTGTGTGTGTGTGTGTGTGTGTGTGTGTGTGTGTGTGTGTGTGTGTGTGCATATTTCATGACGATTTCAACTATATTGATTGTCATAGTCAATTCATGATTTGTTGTTGCTTGTAGCTGTCAAAGATGGTGACTAATCATTTAAGACTTTTTTGTTCAACCGTCCTCGATACGAGGGTTGGTCGCATTGTAGACGATTCTTCTCCATCCTCTCCTGTCCTCGGTTTCTCGCAGCAACCTTTCCGTTGATAATTCCAACCATTCGCCCACATTGTCCATCCACCTCTTCCTTGGTTTCCCTCTTGCTCTTGCTCCCGGTACCGTTCCTTGCATAATTTCTTTCTCTAGACATTCACCTTGTTTCCTCATTATGTGCCCAAAGTAAGACATCTTTCTTCTTTTGATTGATTCCAGTAAATTCCTTTCCACTCCCGCCGTCTCTAACACCCATTCATTTGTTTTCTTCTCTATCCATGATATACCCAGTATTTTTCGTATGCATTTCATTTCAAATGCTTTTATTCTCTCCTCATCCCTCTTTTTGATTGTCCAGCTCTCGCAGCCATACATCATCACTGGCCATATAAGTGTCCTCATTAATTTAATCTTTGTGTTAATTTTTATGTTATGGCTTTTCCACAGTTTCATCAGATCTACTCCTATTCCAAGTCCTCTTGCAGTTCTTATTCTTATCTCCCTGCTGCAATCCACGTCTTCTGTTATGAGTGATCCTAAGTACACGAAGGTTTCCACTTGTTCTATCATACTGTCTTGTACTTTGATGTTGCATTGATTCCCATTTAGTGCCATACACTTTGTTTTACCTATGTTGATCTCTAAGCCCATTTTTCGCCCTTCCCTGTCCAATCGAGTCACCAGATCCTGTAGTTCCATTTCTGTGCTTGCCATTAACACTATGTCATCTGCATATCGTAGATTTGTTATCCTTCTTCCTCCAACTTGAATGCCTCCTTTGTATCCTCTCAGTGCCTCTCTCATGACCATCTCTGAAAGTATGTTGAACAATGTTGGTGAGATCACACATCCCTGTCTGACTCCCCTTTTAATTTTAAACTCACTTGACAGTATCCCGGCAATTTTTACCTTTGCCGTCTGTTTTCTATACAGTTCTGTTATCAGGTTGATAATGTGTGATGGGTACCCCATTTCAACCATCGACAGCCATAGTTGCTCATGTGATACACAATCAAAAGCCTTTTTGAAATCGACAAAGCACATGTACAGCGGTAGTTGGTGCTCTCTCATCTTTTCCATTATGATTCTAAGATTCGTCACTTGATCCCTTGTTCCTTTGCCACGCCTAAACCCTGCCTGTGCATCTGATAATTCTGATTCCGTACGTCCTCTTATCCTTTCCAAAATGATCTTCAGCATAATTTTACTCGCATGTGAGACCAATGCTATGGTCCTATAATTCCTACATTGTTTCATATCCCCATTTTTTGGAATGGGTATGAATATAGACTTCGTCCAATCCTCTGGCCATTCCCCCGTTTCCCATACCTCCACACATATCCTATGCATTCTGTCTATTGCCGTTTCTCCCGCGAACTTGAATAACTCCGCTGGTACCTCATCCGGCCCCGCACTTTTCCTTCTTGCTGATCCATTTATCGCACGTTCTACCTCTGATCTCAGAGGTGCAGGTTCCTTTGCGTGTTCCCCCATTATTTTATATGCATCTTCCCCATCATACAACTCCTCACAGTACTCCTTCCATCTTTCGGCTACTTCTTCTTTGTTTGTAATCTCTTCATCTGTTTTTGACTTTACACAAATCAGCTGCGGTCTGAACTTCCCTGTAAGATTCCTTACAGTTTGGTAGACCCTTCTTATATCCCCCCTTTTATTGGATTCCTCCAGATCCTCGCACATGTCCTCAATTTGTTGTCGTTTATCTTCTCTTATTCTCTTCTGTACTTCTCCTTTAAGTGCCCTGTACTTCTCTTTATCTCTGTTCCTTGCATCCCTTTTTTCTGCAATTAATTCATACGTTTCATTAGTTATCCAAGGTTTACATTTCTGTTTCTTTTTATACCCAATGGTTGCCTCAGCCACATCAAGTAATATTGTTTTTGTATCTTCCCATAATTCATCAGGTTTCCTTTCTTCTTCCCACCTCCCCAGTTCTTCAAATCTATTAGTGACCTCCACATTGTACTCTTCTGCCTTATGATCGTACAGCTCCTCTATATTTAACCTTTTTACCTGTTCCCCATTCTTCTTTTTTATAAGTTTGATCTTTAACTTTGCTATTAACAAATTGTGATCCGAGTCACAATCCGCTCCTGGATATACCCTGCAATTTCTAATGCTACCTGCCCATTTCTGTGCAATCGCAATATAATCTATCTGGTTTCTAGTATTCCCATCCGGTGATGTCCATGTATACAGTCTCCTTGGATGATGTTCAAACCATGTGTTGCATAACCTCAGTTCATTGTCCAAACAAAATTCAACCAGTCTTTCGCCCGCTTCATTTCCTGATCCCAATCCTCCTTTTCCCACTACCGCCGGATATTCATCTGTCATTTGTTTCCCAACCTTTGCATTAAAATCTCCCAACACTATCAAGATGTCTCTTCTTGGTACTTTCTTTATCATCTTTTCTACCTCCTCATAGAAAAAATTGACATCCTCTTCTGCATTAGTTGTCGTAGGCGCATACACCTGTATAATACTGATGTTCCTTGGTTTAGCCTTAACCCTAACCATCAGCATTCTGTCATTCCCAGTTCGATACTCCTCTATACTTCCTCCTATCTTCTTGCTTATCCATATTGCCACTCCTCTCTGACCTCTGTGTTCCCCACCTGAGTAAATTATTGTATGACCATCACTAGTTGTGAAGTGTCCTTGTCCTTCCCAACGTACTTCTGCCAAACCACAGATGTCCACTTTATTCCTTACTAATTCCTCACCCAGTACCTGCACCTTCCCCAGTTGAAGCATGCTTCTCACATTCCACGTTCCTATCCTTAATGTTTTCCTTAGTTGTACTATACCGTCACTGTTGTTTCCATAGTTCCTATTTTCTCTGCTGTTTCTGTTGTTTTTGTTGTTTCTTCCAGTAGCCGATTTTACGCCTCTGTCCTGGTTGCTCAGCAGAAGACGCGGACCTTTTTCACCCGGGCGACGTCCGAGCCGGTATGAGTTTTTATAAGAACCGTCCATAATGCTCATTGGGAAAAATAAGGTGGTAGATTCCCATGCCTTTCCACCTCGCAGTGGAGGTCCATCGTGTGAATCCCACCATGGACCAGCCATTCGTTAATCAGTCGTTGTCGCTTTTTGCAATCCTCCGCCCGATCTTCGATGCAAGACCCGCTGCTGCCCAGGCCTTCGCCGCCCACGTTAGCCAGCTTTTCAGGGTTCCTGCAGAGCCTTCCCATCTCGCGAAGCGCCCTAGGTGGTACTTCAGCTTACGCCTTCACCACTGATGGTATAGCCTCTGCAGGCAATCCCCTACTTGGCTGTTACACCCCCTCACCACTTTGAGGTGTGGGTCGGACTTTGAGGCCTATTTAATTTTCTCTATTGCGGTAGGCCTGCAATTATTGTACTATTCTTTCACAAGTCACTCTAATATTGTTAAACCGTAAAAGATGTAGGCTATCTTTTGACAGTAGACTGGATAATTAGAAGACCCACTGATATTATACTAAATGCAAATGCTTCTGAAGCACAATAAAAAAAACTAATTCCATCATGCACCCAGACTCTGCAACATTAATGGGTCAACTTTGCCAGAATTATCAAGCCAATAATATTATTTAACATTTTGACAAAATAATCCGACTTTCTTCAAATACCATCATGACTACTAACACACGCAGAACTCAGGCTTTATAATCCTTAGAATTGCAGACCTACACAGTGGAGATTTTTGTGATTGGCGGTTCATGCCGCTCCATTTAAGACCCCATCGCCCTTGCTTCATCGAATCCAAGAATTTCATTGTACAGTTTGATATAGATAAACAACTGCATGCGATTCTAATAATGAACTGCTAAATTAAAACGTTACAATTAATTAGCAACAAGATAAAAAATACAATGGTCTTTAAAGGCGATCCCATTGATTTCGCCGACATTATATTAAAACAATTTTCGCCTGATAGAGACAAGAGGTCAGAAACTTGAAGGATTGGAAGAATCTGATAGTGTAATAAATGCACGCTAGACGATAACTTTTCGAAGTTGTTTCTGAAATAAGACTACTATTTCAAAATTCCTTACCTTCAGAGAAACTCTGTCGCTCCTAAAATGAAAACAACGTGACTATTTACCGCTTGTCTAAAGAAAGCACTCGGATTGTCAATTTGTGTGAGTTATTTATTGGCTGCAAGACCAAATTCTAATCATATCGCAGGTTATGTCAATGTGTATTATAATACGGATACTAACTTTGATTTTTGGAGTTCGAATTGTAGACTTTGGTGATTGTAATTCAATGGCATAGACACTCGAGGTGCAAAGAAAGGTAAGAATGACTACAGAGGAAACTGCTTGCATTGTCAAATGACTAAAAACAACAAGAAGCAAGAGCAGCACATTTGAAAAACTAAATCTTGGCATAATACTCTGTCTTCTTGAATACGGTACTAACACAATCCAAGGTCATTTAAAGGTCAAAACTTAAAAATCAAGGTCAAATGACCATGACTCAGAACCACTTTAACGAAACAACATTTGGCTGATCTACGATCAAATTTACTTGATTCTGACGTTTTGACCTTGAAATAACCTTGGATTGTGTTAGGCTTTTAGTACTCTGTCTTCTCGAATGCAGCCCTGATCGGTCTGAGCAAACAGGCAAAAGAATAACTTAAATAGAGCAACATTTTACCGAGTTAAGGCAATTTCCTGAAATTTGTCTCTGAACTTGACCTTTTTGTCCTTAAAATAACTTTCGATCGTCTTACATTTGGTAACCTTGTTTCTCATCACAGGTAGCCCTTATCATGACGAGAAACGCAAGAAAGCGTTAACAAATGTCAACAATAATTGGGCGAGATCTTATCGTTTTTTTGTTTTTTGATAGATTTCGTTTTATGACCTTGAAATGACCTCGTATGACCCTGAATTTAATTTTATATTTTACCTGGATGTAGCTCTCGTCGAGGTAAACAAACCGTAAAGAGTTCATCCAAATCGGACTCTTCTTTATATTTTGTGATAATAAGAGTAAATCAACAATGGATCGACATTCCAAGACCCAAGCATGGGCGCCTTGAGTTCTGGGAGTTTAAGTAGGGTATGTTCGGGGGCTTTGAGGGACCTCAGGATAACATATTAAAATTCTGTAAAAAATCTGTCTAGACAATATATGAATAGAATAATGGGGGAAAATAAGGAATGTTTGGTTTCTGCGATGTATCATTTTTCTGGACACCCCTAACAGCATTGCAATATTATGGAGTGAAACACGTGCAAATAACGAGCATTTTACGCTAAAAATGAAGACTAAAGTAAGGACCCTTTGGGGGACCCTAAATAGCATCCGATAAACTGAAAATGTTTCCCGAACATTGTCATCTACCAAATAAACTTTTTGGCTGGTGAGACCCAAGACTTTCGACAAAACGTTCTTTTTCTGGAACACCGTACTCTACACCGTTTGTGTTCGACTTCACTTCGCAAAATATTGCGGCATTGTCCCTGTTATGGTGTTCCAAAAAACAGTCTCAAAATAATATCAATGGCTAACCTCTGAAAAGTTTCTCTTGCCCTTTGTTAGATTTAAACGGTTTAATGTGAGAATAAAAGGTTCGTTTCACTCATAAACGTAAACTATTAATATATTTATTTATAACTTTATAACGCAATGGTCAGTCAGCCATTTTGACCTTCAGGCAAGAGAAGAAAAAGAACTTACATAGAACAAAGATACATGCAGTCGTTATTTAGAGCCTATAGTTTAACACCCCTCCTTAACGACTACAAAGCAAATATTGGTCTTTAGATTAATCCAATATCCACAGTGAAGTTGACTGTCTAGTCTTAACAGCTTCCAAAGGTTTTGTCAGGAGGTCTGCAATGATTCTTTCGCTGGGGCAATATTTCACTTCCAGTTTCTTAGATTTGCAAAGATTCCGAACAAAATGGTACGTTGTTGCAATGTGGTTTGTTCTATGACTTGCCTTCTCATTATGCAAAAGCTTTATAAAACTTTGATTATCTTCAAATAAGACGGTTGGTCCAACGATGTCTTGATTTAGGTTTACCAACGGTCTTCGCAACCAGAGTGCTTCTTGTGTAGCTTCCGTTAGAGCTATATAGGCCTACTCCGCTTCTGTTGAGGATAATGTCACCATATATTGCTTTCGGCTTGCCCATGAGATTGGTGCTCCGAAATACTTGAACACGTATCCAGTATTAGATTTTCTGTCCTTTGTATCACCACCCTAATCTGCATCAACTTATCCAATCAACTGTTGATGTGATTCACCAAGGTTTCCTAATTTTAACTTTTTGTCCATAGTGTGCTTTAGATAACGGTAGATTCTCTTTACTTCCACCCAATCACTTTCCTTTGGATCATTAACATGTTGTGAAAGTTGTGATGTTCCAACCGCTATAATTATCAGGTATTGTATTTGTTGCCAAATAGTTTAATGCTCCAACTGCACTTCTGTAAATTTCTTTAGACTTTGTATCTTTTTGAACGTCTGGTCTTTTCTGGTAACCCGGATCAACTGGAGTGTTTGATGGTTTACTGTCAGTTAAGTTGAACTTGTTCAATTTCCTTTCAATATATCCTTTTTGGTGCAACAGAAAAATCCCATTATCATCTCTTTCAAATTGTATTCCAAAATAGTATCTTAAGTTTCAGAGTTTAGACCCATCCGTTCTTCAAAATATTTTAGCATAGAATCCTTTGTTGTAGCCACAATTAAGTCATCTACATGTATGTAAATATACATCCATTCTCCATTTTTCTGTTTTGAATACAAACATGGATCATTATTACTCCTCTTGAATCCATTGGTAATGAGAATGTCATTAGATGTTCTGTTCCATTTATTTGCTCCCTGTTTGAGACCATACAAGTTCTTTTTGAGTTTGCACACAACTTAATAATATTGTCACCTTCCTGATAGCCCTCAGGTTGTTTCGTGTAGACTTCATGACATTGTGACAACTCTCCATTCAGGTAAGCTGTTTCGACCTCATAGTGTTTCACTATCACGCCCTTAAGTCCTGTTATAGTTAAAGTGTTCGAAGTGTTGTTGGTTTTGCTACAGGAGCAAAAACTTCGTCATAGTCATCTCCGTATTTCTTGAGCGACTAGACGTGCTTTATATCTGGTAATATTTCCTTTTTCATCTTTCTTTACTTTATAACCCCATTTTCGTCCAATTGCTGTTTTGTTTTCAGGTAATTCTGTCAGAATCCATGTTCCATTCTCCTTCAGTGATTCCATTTCTTCATTCATGGCTGTACACCAATGTTCCGCTTGTTTGCCAGATATTGCTTCCCTGTATAACCTTGGTTCCGGTTCATTTGTTGTCACTTTGTTCAATACTTCTACCAATCTCTCTGGAGGTTTTCCTTTGGCACTCCGTTCTGAATTTCTTAAGTTTTCATCTGTGACTGTAATTTCCAAGTTTGGATCAGCAATTTCTCTTTCAGCATGTTCCTGGATGTGTGTACTAGTTGTATCTTCTTCGTCTGAATCTGATGACTGTTCTTCAACTAGGTCAACATCACACCCTATTTCTTCTGATGAATGTGGATCACCGTCTGCGAAAATTACATCTTTACCTATTAGTATTCTGTTCGTATTGGCATCAAGCAAACGGTAGCCTTTGGTACCTTTTTCATAACCGACGAATACTAACTTTCTAGCTTTATCGTCCAGCTTCTGTCTTTTCTCGGTTGGTACTGCAACATAAGCTGTTGAACCGAATCTCTTGACCTAACTTAAGTCTGGTTTTCTTTTATTCCATCCTTCATATGGGGTTGTCTCCTTCCCATATACTGGTAATCTGTTCTTCAAATGGTTGGCTGTAATTATTGCTTCACTCCAAAATTTCGTAGGCAATCCAGACTCCCTTTAACATACACCTTGTCATTTCTGTTAGGGAATGGTTCTTTCTTTCTGCACATCCGTTCTGTTGCGGTGTGTACGGTGTAGCAAGTTCAGCTCGGATTCCCTCAGCTTTTAAGAACGTCTGTAATCTTTCTGCAATGTACTCCCTTCCTCTATCTGATCTAATCTTCTTGTGTGTTTCCCCAAATTTGGTCTGTAGCCTATACATTAGGGCATAGCGACCAGAACGGATTATATGTGGCAAATATTAATTTCTTGCTCCTATGCATTATGATAGTGTATGATATAGACATGTTGTGTTTGGTGTGCTGCTTAATTAACTTTGCCGCCATGGCTCTGAAGTTATTCCAATATACCACACTATTCGACTATTGAGCTACCGAAATAATACCGTTGAAATTTGATCATTTTATTAACCCATTTTGGACCAATGTTCGTTTTACGAACACATTTTTTGATGACATCAAATTGGTTGAGGTCATCACTCTAGTTTTCTGTTCATGTGCTCTTATGTTAGCGAAAGGTTTTATTTGTCGGATAAATCGCCAAAAAAATTTGTTTTGAAAGTTTTGAACTGTTTTTTTCTTATGCTAAATACCTCAATTCCAGTATGTTCACCGTCTTTTGTTTGAAAATTTGTAGTTTTGGTTCGATGTGTGATATCGCACGAGCTGATGGGTATTTGACAAGTGCACATATTTAGCACAAAGCACATGACATTTGCGTAATTTTATTGTAATAAATGGAGTCGCAAAATTTTCATATCTGGGTCATGTTCGTTTTACGAACATTGGTCCAATACGCTACTGATGGCGTCAAGTCAAGTCAACGTTGATTTACATATGCATATTTCTGATCTTGAGCTACATGCATCAACTAAATCATATATTGTATATATATTGTGTATATATATGCATATATGTGTGTGTGTCCCAGTCACGCTGGGCCAAAGAGTGTGCGTGTGTGTGTGTCTGTGTGCGTGCGTGTTCGTGCGTGCGTGTGTATGTGTGTGTATATGCATATATGTGTGTGTGTGTGTGTGTGTGTGTATGTGTATGTGTATGTGTGTGTGTGTGTATGTGTGTGTGTGTGTGTGTGTGTGTGTATAAACAATAAAGGACCCTAAATTAAACATGGCTGTGGCTGTACCAATCAATACTCAGGATTCAACACGTGGTGAGGATGACAGCCTCTGTAGTCAAGTTGTCTGGCAGCTTCTGACGACAGTTGAACATCCCCAATGTCACACTCCTACTTTCGACAACTTCTTCACTTCATTGGTACCCCTCACAATACTGAAGGATACACTTTTTGCTGCCACTGGGACAATACGGGGAAACTGCTTGTGAGACTGCCCTCTCATGAAATCCAGTGCGATGAAGAGAGCAGCGAGGAGCAATCGAATATCAGGGCAATGGAAGTGTCGTGGTGGCATTGTGGAAAGACAACAAGCCAGTGTTCATAGCATCAGACCATGTCGGATTGTCGGTGTGAGTCCAACTGTGCCCAAGAGACGCTGCTTCAGTGTTGACAAGAAGCGCATCCAAGACGGTTTTAACACCAATTATCCATTTTTATTACGTTATTGTGTTACAATGTAATTTCATGCATGTTCAATATTTCACATGTTGTTAGTAGCCTATTAGCCCAATGTTCGTAAAACGAACATATGCAAATTTGCATATGTTATTTGAGAATAGTCAAAAAACATAATACATACGTTCAAACATTGCCATCAAGGTCCCAATAATTATCACAGATCATAAAAAAATTTCTTAATAAAGTTTTGGTCCAAAACGGGTTAACTGAAGTAGTAATTATAGGAATATTGTAAGCTATAGATTGGCGTATTTTATAGCACAGGTGAATTTCTTTGACAATTCTCACATTTATGAGATGCAAGCAGAACAATATTCTATTATAATACACGGAATAATCCGCTAAGGGCGATAAACTTGTAATTACTGGAATTGTTCGAAATCTATCAGAAAAATTCCTAAGTCTACTAGTTCTTTCATGGAACAATTGAAACCGTCACCACTTAATTCCTTTGCTGTAACTCCAACATCACCAGAAGAGCTACCGTAGTTAAACCAAGCCCTGAAACTCACACATAGTCCTGGACCTGATCAACTCGATCCTAGCATAGTTAGTCCAAACCTGGCTCTTATAGCAGTCCCACATGCTGACATAATAAGCTGTTCATTATTAACAGGATCGTACCTGATGAAATTAAAAGATCAACAGTTACACCAATATTCAAACAGGGCAATAAAGAGGACCTAACGAATTATAGACCTATATCTATATTGCCCTATTTCTCTAAACTACTAGAAAAAGTTATGTACCAAAGACTATATAACTACATCTCTAAAACAAATATTCTACACCCCTTGCAACATGGATTTAGGCCTGGCCATTCAACTTCAGTGCCACTGATAAATATACAAGATAAGATAACTCAAGCCATTGACAAGAATGAATATTCTATAAGAATATTTCTAGATCTAAGCAAAGCATTTGACACCGTAGACCATAATATACTAATAAAAAAGCTGGAAAATTATGGAGTCCGGGGTATCCCTCTTTCTAAGGATTATCTTACTCATCGGCAACAGCAAGTCAAATGCAATGGCACACCATCAAGATTTAAATTAATCAAATTTGGAGTTCCTCAAGGATCTATACTGGGTCCCCTGTTGTTTTTGATATATATTAATGACCTTCCTAATACATCCTCTATCCTCAACTTTGTACTGTTTGCAGATGATTCCAATATCTTCTTCTCACACAAATCTTATGATGAAGTATTTCGAATCCTTAACCAAGAACTCTTACTAGTGTCAGACTGGTTCAAAGCAAATAAACTATCTCTTAATTTGGCAAAAACTAATTATATTCTCTTCTGCTCTCATAGGAAATCAACCCCACAACAGAAAGGAAAAGTCCAAATAGACACTACTGACATCCCACAAGTGAAATCTGTAAAATTCTTAGGAGTCTACGTATAGACCAACATCTTACCTGGAACATTCACATTGAGCAAATAGCACTAAACATAGCCAAAATATAGGAATAATAACACGAATATCTTACCTGCTACCCACTAACATTATGCTCACCTTATACTATTCTATGATTTATCCATACATTGCCTATTGTAACATGATATGGGCATCAAACTACAATTCTCGACTCCACAGAATAAATGTTTTGCAAAAAAGAGTTGTTAGATTAATAGCTGGCTCCCGCTATAATATTCACACTAAGCAATTATTCATGCAGCTCGGTATTCTAAAAATTGCACAAATCAAACAACTGCAGATTAATGAATTCATGCATAGATATGCTTTCCTTTGCTCTTCGGCGTGAAACTCCGATTCAGTGTCCGCGCTGTAGTCGGGAGCGCCTCTGAGTAGAAATCTTGAAGGGGCGCTATAACAAAATGTTCATACATACATACAACACACCGCCTAGCTCCCATGCCAACTTCTATAGCCTAGCCTCGGACATTCACTCACAGTATACAAGAATCTTAGCCTCATACAGAAGTGAATTTGCACGTACAAAAACTCGTAAATTCTCGATCAGATGTGTTAGCCCAGTGGAATGGAACAGAATACCCCAAGACCTTCGCAGTATCTCAAATTTAAAGCGATTTAAACATCAGTTACGCCTATGGTTAACGCGTCAGAGCCATTAGTTGGGTTCTAACCCCTTATTCTGTTTATTTTTGCTTAGTTAAGGTTTAATACTTTGTTCTAGTACGTTAATAACTATTCCCTACCGGAAAAAGACGATCGCAATTACATTTCCCGTATCCTGTATAAGAACACCTATTGACTTAGTCTCTTAGTTTATACTTCTCCCATAGAAGCCCCGAACCATTTGTAGAAGTTGCGTTTGTGTCAGCTTTTGAATTTCAATAAACGACTATTGTATTGTATTGTATTGTATTGTATTGTATTGTATTGTATTGTATTGTATTGTATTGTATTGTATTGTATTGTATTGTACATGTACTTTACTTATATAATGAATGCTCTGTACTAGATAACCTCTGTTAACCATCTATCAACTGACTGCGTATATAGGTGGCCCTAACCAGCGGGACCCTGGTCCCTTCTGGGTTCCCTTTTGTTACCAACAGATTTTTCTTCTTCCGTACAGCGAAATGTTACTTTGCCAATGTTTGCAACAATAAATTGATGGTTATGGTTATGGTTATGGTTATGTCTTATTTGTTTTATTGCATTGATTTGGTACTGTAACAGTGTTACTGTTGTTTACGAATAGTGATCGGACATTTCATGAACTGTATTACTTCGCCGAGTTCTATGCGATTCAGTCCCACTCTATTTATTAGCCGCTGCTGATTTATTTGTTGTTAGGCCTTGTTTAAATTTTCATTTCGTGTGTTTTACGTTTGAGGGAAAACGTGTTTTTTCCAGAGTGGTCGTATGTAGGGGTAGGCCTATAACCATCATCCTTAGACTTCATCATATGTATAGAATATAGCCAATTAGACTGATAGCCACGGCACTAAGTCTTGTCGGTACTTTGGCTCACATGTACCAACGTTGGACAGCCTAAATGAAATTCTTCCTGGCGAATGTACACAATTCCAGCTGCCAGAACACCCATTAAGACTTCTAGGTAGGCCTATTGGTTCTCGCGATTAGCTCTTACGTGTATGAATGCCTAGCCACATGTCAATTTGGCTAGGTTCTCGACATTCTTGTTTCATGGTTGTTGTTTCATCATCATTCATTATCGTTGTATCTATTTAGCAACTGCATGTCTATGATGTCTGCATATAAACTGAACAGTATAAATTAGGCCGATAACCAACTCACTCAACTCGCTCTGCTGCCTAGATAAGCGCACGGTTGGTCATCATTATTTCAGACCAGATGTCAGAACACTAATTAGGATTCCTCTTTAATAGCGGCTGTACACAATTCCAAACCACAGGCATACACAGTCACAATCTCGGTAATGGGCATAATCGCTAATCTCCCCCGAGTCTCGTCTGTAGGCCTATACAACTTAGGTACAGCTGTCCATGTGTTTCTCAGAATGTCGAATCGCCTTTGAATATCATAAGAATGGTGAAACATAATTTGCTTTAAATACAGTAAACAGTAATTTTGCAAACGAAGCATTAGAATGCAGGCGCCATGAATTGAATTGAGGTGACAGATCAAATCCACAGGAACAAGCACGCTTACATAGCTAGTTCCTTGGAATCATGTTGTACGAGTAAGATGAAGTAGCGCTCCCTAAGCGACGTCTAGAAACGTAATGAAACGTAACGTTGAAACGGACAACGAGCCGAATTGTTGTGGTTCTTTGCCTTAGCGATGCATTGCACTGTCTTGTTTTCATGTTTATTTCGTTGTCGATTTTGCGGTTCTAACTTTGTATTTTTGCACATTGTTTTGGCAAAGGTTTGATGCAGGAGCATCAACTTTTGAATGGACGGGAAATATGTAGGTTAGGGTGGTTCATGGACTCATTTAAAAAAATTAAAGTTCAAGCTAGAAACCAAGACACCCTCTCAGTTTTTTTACACCTGTCAATTGTATCATGCTGGTAAAATTTCAGCTTCCTACTCTAACTGGAAGACAGTGCTCACGGACCCCTCCCCTTTACCATATAGAACTAACAGTGCGATCGGTTAGAAAATACGCTGCACATCTTTATTCTTAATATTATGACCAGATTATCAATTTACCAATAGTTATGTCATGTCAGCAACGCTATTTCCTGCATGGCAGCAGTCTCCACAATAACCCACAAGTCAAATGATTTACCAGAAGTATGTGTCGCAATAGCTTAATTTCTCCAGCATTGCAGACTTCTTCGTAATTTCAATTGGGACAGCTTTTCTGTTTGCCTCAACAACTTGGAGGATAAACTGTTTCTCTTCCTCATCATTTGTGAGGAGGCTGTTGTATTCTTCAAAGAGCTCGACACCACGCTCGGCTGTGTCATTTACGACATGCAACGTCCTGATTAGGCCATAGTCACATGGTTAAAAAATGAAGTTTAAGCTAGAATTGAGAACACCCTCTCAATTTTTTACACCTGTTAATTGTATCACTCTGGCAAAATATTAAATTCCTACTCCAACTGGAAGACGGTGCTCACGGACCCGTCCCTTTTACCAGGTAGAACTAAAAGAGCGATTGGTTTGAAATTATTGCTTCACGTCTTGTGATCGTAATATTTTTTATTAGATTACCAATTTACAATTATAAAGACAGTACTTATGTCGTGTCAGCAACATTTTTGCTGCAAGGAAACAGTATAAATAATCAGCAATGGCAGTCAAATGATATCCCAAGAGGTATATGTCATAGAAATTCTTTCCTTCAGCACTACATCTATATCGGAATTCTTCTAGTCCCCGAAATTTGTCATGTGTTACATTTTCCAGAAAAGTCTCACATCTCTTGAAAATTGAAATTTATGAGGAACATGAGGGACCGCAGCACAAAATGAAAACCTTGGCTAAGATCAGTTTTATGACATATTGACTGAAAGCCAACCACAGGAGCTCTCGACCAATCATTTTCCAGAAGAACATATGCCTATAATTGTAGCTAACAGTGTTCGCAGATGTAGTGTCAAAGCTCATCGCTTGATTTCTTTAGTCAGCTTCCATGCTTATAATGTAATGTAATGTAATGTAATGTAATTAATTAGTCATTTATATAGCGCCGCTCACAGCCGAGGCCATTCAGTAGCGCTCCCAGTGCGAGAACCCCGAGAGAAGAAATATGTTTTAAGGAGAGAGAGAGAGAGAGATGAAGACAATGATCCAGAAAGGAAAGTCTCACGCAAAGTGAAGTGAAGGGCATTCCATAAAGAGGGCCCAATGATAGCAGATCATAAAGATCATAAAGATCAAAAACAGCCTTGGCTTCGTAACATCCTGTTCCAGAGGTAAACTTTAAAATGCCAAGTAGCTTATCTTTGCAACCTCCAGAAACCAGCACTGGTAGGCGGTCCATAATTATCTTCGATTCAAGAAATATCAGGAAGGATTTTACCATCCAAGTCAATCACCAAGGCGCAGCTTCGTATAAATTGAGCTATTACTGACTCAGCATGTACTTTTTTTTAGCTTTCTGTGTATGCATAATTATACGCATAGAACGAGTAGCCTATGCGAATATTACGAATATTAAGATTTTTAGAAATTGACGAATATTGACGAATATTAAAACTGGCCAACGAATATTAAGAATATTAATTTTTTAGTTTTTTTAATTCTTCAACATCCGGGATTAATTTTTAAAAATCATTGCCAAAAATATGCATAAGAACAGTTTCATATTACAGTGGCTCAGCCAAGTACATACCTATATGGTGGGTAAAATCATTCTTGACATTATATTGAGCGGCGTGGCTAGGTATTTGGGCGCCAATACCAGCAATTCGAAGCTATAAATGTAGGCCAACGACTATGACTCAGGTTCCATACCCGTCCAAGATTCCTAAGAATCTTGCTATCCGTCAGCCGGCCGGGCAATCTATCCAAGCCAAAGGTTAAACGCATGATTAATATTCTGGTGTAAACCAGACAGCTTCAAATAATATAGAATTACTGGTGGAGGGATTTCAGGGATTTCAGAGAGAGAGAGAGAGAGAGAGAGAGAGAGAGAGAGATAGAGAGAGAGAGAGAGAGAGAGAGAGAGAAGAGAGAGAGAGAGAGAGAGAGAGAGAGAGAGAGAGAGAGAGGGCAAGCTTTGGGTAGGAACTGGGAAGTCTAAGACTTCTAAGCAGCTAAGCACTAAGTATAGCGCTCCAATACCACCGCACATGTTCTTAATTATTAGTCTTAAATTTGTAAACAAAGCAGAAACAGTGACGTCATCAACGAATATTTACGAATATTTACGAATATTAAAAATACCCTAATATTCACGAATATTTACGAATATTAAAACCTGAAGTCACGAATTCTCGTTCTATGATTATACGCATGCATGCATGTATGTATGTATGTTTGTCTCACGTTTGTATGCAGGTATGTATGAATGAACGTTAACATTATGTATGTTTGACTGTATGTATGTGTGTATGTACACATGCATGTATGTATATGCCATTAGGTATGCTTGAATGTATGTATGAATGTATGAATTGCTGCAGAATGCTGATAAAATGCAATCAAAGATCTAAGAATTCTGGAATTATGTGTTGCATAAACAGTAGCCTAAGCCTACATTTTGTACAAATATTAATTAAGATACATTTAAGCTAAATGACTGTGCATAAACAGGAAATAGATAGCAAGATCTGTAATAAGAACTGTGTACTAAGTTCAAAAAATAGACAAGTAAGTAGAAGAACTAAACTGCATAATTGCATAAGAAGGTTGCCATAAGAAGGTTGCCAAGGTAATCACAATTTGCAGCACATTAGGCCTATGCTTCTACATAACAACGAATGTGTTGTAAATTGACGTCATTGAGCACCATTTTCCAGTTGGAGTAGGAAGCTGAAATTTTCTCAGAATAATACAAATGACAAGTGTAAAAAAGTTAGGGGTGTCTTGGTTTCTAGCTTGACTTTTATGTTTTAGAACCACCCTAATGTAGGGGCTGACTTCTATGGCACACACAGGAATTAGACAGATGGTTACACAGAGATACAGAGGGAGAGGGAGACAGACGGACAGACAGTCAGAAAGACGGACAGAGAGTAATGAGGGAAGGCAGAGACCTGTGCTATGAGTAGGCGTGGCAGGAATGCCCCAACGTGCATAGCACAGGTAGGGGAATCGTGCCTGCCACACACACCTGCACGCGCAGACAGACTGACTGGCGCCTGGTAAAGGAATGCCGTGTAGAAGGTTTTGATAAGTCTATATAAATGGTAGCCCTTACGGCAGAAAAGAAAGAGAGGGAGAACCAGCGCGTTGGTTAGGCCGGACTCCTGTCCCCTTTGTCAACCGGGACGCGGGGTCCGAGCGTGTATCTCTCTCTCAACTGTCGATCGGCAACCCCGAATAATCGGGCGAACAAACGACACTACAGATAGATAGACAGTTGACATTGCGTTGGATCAATGGTTTCTCTTAAGGTGTCATCCTTAAAAGGATTATATCAAGTTCTGGTTTTGGGGATGAGGGATTCACATAAAATATTTTTGAAACCCCTTGGCAATTGCTTCTTCCAGAACACGTGACATGACCTCACTCACCGTGACTTTTGAAATAACCGTGCCTATCTCCACAGCCAGAAGTCTAGTAAAGGAGATCTCGGTGTCTGCAGACTAGTGGTATCGACTACAAAGAATTTGACATTTTTGACACTGTGTGGTAGTTATATTTTATAGGTAACATGATATCACTGAACGTGGAGTTCCCAGTGACCTTAATATATCCTTAGACACCAACAAGCCTTAGAAAGCCTTGACCTTAGTGTGTAGTTTAAGATGATTTTTGGTTACAAGAAATCCTGAAGACACATGTTTGGTACTATGCAGTAATTACATTCCATGATCTATAATATCAAGTAACACATTGATTGGTTTGTAACAGTACACATGACCTTAGCTGGAAGGTCGTAGAATGTTTCCTGTCACTATTTCACTGTGAATCACAACGTATAATGACAAATCTCATGCTTAGGAAACTGCTTTCATGCCTTCACTAAAGAAAAACCATAATCACAAATCTATTCTTGCACTTACTGAAAAATCAGAGACAACCACGCCGGGTCGTCAAGTGAGCTTGAACCTCAGAGGTAATATAATTAGTAACTTATATAGCGCTGCTCGTACTAGTGGCCATTCAGTAGTGCTTTCAGTGCGAGTACCCAGAGAGACGAAATAGGTTTTGAAGAAATAGAGATGTAGGAGCAGATCCAAAAGAATGGAAACACGTATAGAGGAGGGGGAATTCCACAGGGCAGAAATGATGTAGTTTGCGCCAAAGTGGTCCTAGTTGGCAGGACAAAGAGATCATGCCGGTCCACAGAGAGAAAATGTTGGTGAGGCTGCAGAATGAGAAAAGCGAGTGATCGTATACAGTAATGTTGAGTGCATAGGTTTTTATGTGGCGGCCCCTAAAACTATAACAATTTATCGATATCAATAAAACCATTCTAGCACTTTTAGCTCCGGAGAAACAAAGGTTAAACATTGCAGGTCAATGGACCCTGAACTATAGTTATGCACTGAGCACATGATGTTCATTATTATTCTCTTGAGTATTTCTTTGGAATTCAAAACTTTGAAAAACATCATGTAGATGCCAGGAATATTTTTGCATCACTTGTTGTTCCCGTGAGGCCAAAGGTTAACTGTAGCAGGTCGAGTGACCTTGAACTACAAATTAATGCGATGGCCATACGATGGTCATACCAGGTTGTTTATAACTCTCTTGGATTTCCATGACCCCAGTGAGCCACCTTCTTTTTAGCCTTCACGGATAACGAAATATTATGACAATTGATTTCAAATGACCTTGAAAATGAAGGTCGTCCGATAGTCCTACAATGTTAGATATAGGTTATTTGACTTCTACCCGGAAACCTGTCATAGACACAAAAATCACTTCGATTCGTTTTTGTTCCTGAGATACTCTAGGATTAAATTTCCCAATGGTAAATTAATGCGTATGATTCAGGAGTCAGCGGGAGCTAGTGGACGTGCAGAGCGCTCTTCTCACCATCTTTCCTAAATCTCGTCGTCTCCTTTGACATGGCAAAGTCAACCTTTTTCTGGTCTATTCTTCTCAACAACGCGAGTCCGTTCCATTATTCGTCGCCACATTTAAACTAATATCCTGCACAATATTCGACCAGCATCATGCACCCTTTGTTTAACTTTTCATCTCAGCCAGCCATCATTGTATTGTATTTTCGTTTATATAATAACTTGCTGTCAAGACGCAACAAGTAACATCAATGCATGATTATGCAGTTATAGTATTAGAGACTATAGTACTATTATTGCCTTGGGCCTGCATGGATAATGCACTGTTCAGCACTTTAATAGGTATAGTTCTAATGGGGCAAATTAGATTGGATTATATAATTGAGAGTGAGGCATAACGAGGATTCAGACAGCTGCTAGTAAATGTCTTTGAACATCTGGCGTGGTAAAAAGTTCTTGCTGTCCTTAGCTGGCAGGGCAAATGGGTGGGGCCTGAGTCGCAGATTGTATCGGCTCTCCTGTCGCTCGTGGCACATTCGACGTAGAACGTGTTTAGGTTCGCTTATTATAGCCTTAAACAGCGCGTCGTCAGCTCGGTTAGCCAAACTTTCAACTGTCGGGGCCTCCTGCGGCAGAAACCCAGCTCGCCTAAGTCGATTGGTGAAGCGTTCGAAGCGGTCACGATCTCCTCCACTCAGGAACCCCCACCACGCCGGAGACGCGTACATCAGTCTCATCCTCTCCATATTCAGCGCCTAACATGATTCTGTCAGTCAATCATCCTCCTCCTCATCAGCCTTAGGTGCCAAGCTGCATACCATATCCAGTTTCACCCCTCCAATCCTCCAAGACCTACATACCGTTCACACCCAGCCATCAAAACCCCGCCTCTTTTGACACCGCAACACGACAAAATGGCCACATGTCTTACATCCCGCTACCGTTTTTCTTAACAGTCGGTCGCAAAAGACCATTCCAGCATCTGATCCACAATAGTTTTTTCATCATGTTAATCCTACTTTCTGATGACACGCACGTAAATCCTGGACCAACTAATAAGTATTCCGCTTCTCTTCTTCCTCCTCCTCCTCCTCCTCCGCCTCCTTCTGTTGCAACTGCTGCTGCTGCTCCTCTTCTTCCTCCTCCTCCTCCTCCTCCTCCTCCTCCTCCTTGCCTCATTCTGCTGCTACTGTTGCTGCTGCTACTGCCCCTACACCGCCTCCTCCTCCTCCTCCTCGCCCTCCTCCTCCTCCTCCTCCTACTGTTCCGCTTCATACACCATCTCAGAAAAGAAACAAACCCAGCCTTGTACTCTGCAGCTTAAACGTTCGATCATTACTTCATCCGACACACTCAGCAGAAATTAAAGATTTGGCAATCTCCACTCACCCTCCAAACTTATTTGCCTTGACTGAAACATGGTTTAACTCAAGCACAACCCATGCCCAATATCAAGACTGTTTACCTTCTGGCTATCATCTCCATAGCACCCCTCGTCCCTCAAAATCGACAACCGGTACGAACACAACTGGTGGAGGCATCGCTTTTTTGACCCGAGAACCTTCCACCGTTCTTGACTCACCTGGCTACTGTTTTAGTTCTTTTGAATGCGCTTCAATCACCCTAAAACTCCCAAACACAATCCTAACCAATGTCTACCGCCCGCCATCCTCCTCCTCATACTCAAGTCCTGCATCTGTCTTCTTGCAAGAATTCACAACTTTACTCTCCATCGCTGCCACAACACCTCATGAATTTCTGATCACAGGGACTTTAACATACATGTCGACAATCCATCTGACTCATTTGCATCCGAATTCCTCACGCTTGTCATTGTCATCCACTGTCACAACCACACACTCGACCTCATCATCACTTCATCTCTCTCTAAGTTATCGCCAGACATCTCTTTCTCTTTTGATACACCTTCCGATCATTGCCCCATTTTCACACGCCTCAACATACTTCCGACTCCACAACTAGAACCCATTCCTCATTCATTCCGCCGCATCAACTCCATAAACATTGAAACCTTCATGCAAAATCTCTCCTCTTCAGACCTCGTTCTAAATCCTCCATCCTCTCTTGATGACCTACTGTCTTCCTACAACACCACCCTCTCCATGCTCCTTGACAAGTACGCTTCTATTATTACCAAATCAGGCTCCCACTCTAATAACCCTTGGTATAATTCCTACCTCCAGGCCTTCAAATCTTTCCGTCGACACCTTGAGCACTTACAAACGAACCCGTGATCCTCAACTGCTCTCTTCCCTAAAAACTGCAACAAATAAATATCATCACCTTCTGGCTACGGCTAAAAAGAAGTTTTACTTCTCACTAGTTCACTCCCGATCCTCCAATCCTCGCCTTCTCTGGAAAACCATAAACCAACTGCTACATCGGAACTCCGACAGCCCACTTCCAAACTCTCTTCCATCTTCTTCAATAGCCGAGTCATTCTGTTCCTTCTTCTCAGGAAAAGTTGCTACTCTCGGTCTCTCTCTCCAATCACTCCTTTCTAAAACCACCATCGATTCACCTGCAGGTACTTCTTCGTCTACTCATGACTCTCCACCTTCCCCACCTCAATCGTCATTATCTGTCTTCCACCCAACATCAGAGACTGAAGTATCCAATTTATTACAATCTCTCCCGAACAAGCAGTGCGAACTTGACCCTATACCTACCTCCTTACTGAAAGACTGTGCATCTATCCTTGTTCCCATAATTACCAAAATAATCAACATCTCCCTATCTACTGGAAATTTCCCCCTCCTCTTCAAACACTCTTTAGTCACTCCACTTCTCAAGAAACCATCCCTTGACCAAGAAAACCTTTCTAACTACCGACCTGTTTCCAACCTGTCATTCATCTCTAAACTAACTGAGAGCATAGTCCTGTCTCGGATAAATGACTACCTGACTTCAAACTCACTCCTTAACCCACACCAGTCTGGTTTTACCAAGCGGCACTCAACCGAAACCCTTCTCACTTCCCTCTACAATAAACTTGTCTCTGCCATCTCTCATCAACAAATCTCCTGTCTCTGCCTTCTTGACATTTCTGCAGCCTTTGACACCATCGACCACAACATACTACTCCAAAGACTGTCTTCCTGGTTCGGTTTTACTGACACTGCTCTCCTCTGGATTCAGTCCTATCTGTCTTCCCGCTCTTTCTCCGTTAAAACATCCGAAACCTCATCCCAAGCATGTCCTCTCACCAGTGGTGTTCCGCAAGGTTCTGTTCTCGGGCCCCTATTGTTCATCCTTTACACTACTCCACTCAGCTCACTCATCAAAGCATCCTCGGTTGACCATCACCTATACGCTGACGACACACAATTATTTATCTCATTCTCTCCAAGCAGCTTCTCCGATTCCATAGATCATCTTCTCCATGTAGTTACCCAAATCTCTTCCTGGATGACATCAAATCTCCTGTGCCTGAATCCATCAGAAACTGAATTTATACTTAGAGGCCTCCGTGAGCAAATTAAGAAAATCCCAGATCCATCTATTTCCATCAACCTTGACTCTGCACCTACCCACACATTCACTGCAAATTCTCCTGTCCGCAACCTTGGTGTGATTTTTGACCAAAACCTCAGCTTCGCCGATCACATCACCCATTTTTCTCCCTCTTGCTTCATGCATATCCGTGACCACCGTAGAATCCGCCCCATGCTTGACTTTAAAACTGCATCCACAATAGCTACATCTATCGTTCACGCTAAATTAGACTACTGCAACTCTCTTTTCCTAAACATCGCTATCACTCAAATAAATCGCCTCAAAGCAATTCAGAATGCCCTACACGTGCTGTCACCAAAATCCCCAAATACCATCACGTCACTCCTGTCCTCAAATCACTCCACTGGCTCAAATTTCCTGAACAAATAGAATATAAAATCATCTCACTCACGTATAACTCACTTCAAACCTCCCAGCCCTCCTATCTCCGTCAGTTGTTCACAATCCAGCCACTTCGTCCAACCCGCTCCTCCTCCTCCCTAACACTGCTCCGCCCTTCCGTCACCTCATCATTAAAATTTTCAAATCGTTCCATAGCCATAGCTGTTCCACCTCTTTGGGACAAACTTCCACCAGCACTACGACAAATATCTTACCCATTCTACGAAATCACCAAAACTCCACCTCTTGCTATCTCTCCACAGGTCTTTCACTCGAAAATAAAGACACTGCTTTTTGACAAATCCTATCCTGAATCCAACACTTCTCCCTGCCTACCTCGCCGTCTGAACCCCAAACACCTTAGCCGCCTGCCTGTCTGCCTGCCTGACTCCCTGGATTTTGACCCCTGCCTATCGATTTTGTTTTTATTGAGCGCCTGTGAATAAGCTGGTTCCCGCGACTTCGCTTTTGTGGGCGCTGTAGAAGTTACGAGTTTACGATTACGATTACGATTATACAATGCTTAATTTAGAGTCGCTTAAGCGCCGCCTAAATGTTAATCTAATTTGCTGTAACTTCGTACAATATAACAGCTAGTTCTATTGAAACGTTCTAGAGATTGGCCATCAAGATATATAAACTTTTCAAAAATCTATGTATTTTGGGATACCCTAGTCCCTGTGAAGTGTAGCTTCATACCTGAGAACCATCGACTGATATATCTCGTATGTTTTTTCAGCGATCCTACAGAAAACTATATTTCAGAAATATTTTTACTTGCTTGAAATCTTTTTATCTTGCTTGAAATGCTTTTCCGTGGCTTCAAATTAACAAGCGGAGTTCTCTGCCTAAGTCTGTTTTAAAGTCTCAGCTGTCGATTATTTGCACGCATATATTTTTCTTGTAACTAACACTGCTTGTATCATTCTCCAACAACGTCTGGCGGTGTGTCATCACTGTTTGACGGTGCATGCATATTGGGCGGAGACTGTGCACAGTTGGCTGACAATACAATCGATTTCTAGCTGTAAGGCCAATATGCAAATCCAAAGAATAATGTAAGTCTTTTGCATTCACAGTGTTATTTTGGAGCTCATAAAATAGCATCCATATCTCAAAAGTCCTCAAATGCAATGCATAATCAATACAACTGTAGGCTTCTTAATGAAGTGATTAAATTGTAAGACACTGAATTTATTTCAGTGCACCAATACAAGTTGTTTTTTCGGCGCAGCGTTAGTGGAAGATAATTTTTGTAAAGGACTATTTGCGTTAAAAGAGAATTTTGCATTTATTTATAATAATGTAGTTTACCTTGATGTTTCTTAGTGTTTCTTTAAAGGTCGTGGATACAGTCACGCCCGACGTGAGCCTATACCAGGGACTAGAATCACGCCCGCCTCGAAATTGATCAGTGCATGTCACATGATTGTGCGTACCTGAAACGAAGCGACCGATAAACATTCCCGATTGCGGTGGAAGGTTGTTCAACGTGTTTTCTAAAGACGACACTAACCCTAACCCTGACCCTAACCGACCCTCACGACGCCTAATCTGACCCTAAACGACCCTCACGACGCCTTATTTAACCCTAAACGACCCCACGAATCCTAACGTGGCCCTAACCGACCCTCAGGATGTCCGCCATATCAAAATACCACGGGAAGACAACAAGTTCACGTGACAGGCTTTAGCCAATAACGCGACGGGCGTGAATGTAGTACTAGGGTTCCGCTAACGCCCGGGGCGTGAACGGATCCACTACGTTCTTTAAATTATTATTTGATCACTTACAAAAGGTGTTGCCCAGGGCCTACTACGTAGGGGGATGTGCCAGGGGAAAGTCCCCCCCGCTAGTGAAACGGATGTTGCACCACTGACAGTACTGACTCAACTGTCAACTGTTGCAATGTATTGGCACAAACTCGATATAATGTAAAGTTAAAGTGATACAGTTTACCCACCTTAAAATGAAAAGTTGGCATGCGAAATTTAAAAAAATTGATATAAGCCAACAACCGTTTATCTATCAGAAAGAACTTGACACAAGTGTTTTATTTGTAAATAAGCTTATTATTCTTTTATATACTTAAATACAGTTGACATATTGATCATGATTTAGAAAGATGGTGCTTGATGTTCATGAGTGCTAATTTTATTTCATAACGCAGCTATTAACGCCTCAGACGCACATTTTTTGTAATTTCTATAAAAAGTGTCAAAACCTAGGCTGTGTATTGCTGTGTATTGCTCACCATCTAATAGTCTGACAAGGGAAAATTAGCGCTCTACTTATGCCAAGATTGACCTAGCTAACTGCTAAAATAAACATTGTCATGAGTTGTGTTGGGTTCAACTTCCCAATGAAGTTTTAATAGCAGCTATCACTTGCTGGCGACTGTGTTCGCCACACACTGGCCGGTTGCATGAAGTATATATTCACGAGCTGCCCTCTGGATGTTACGGCATTGACACAGTGAGCATCGTCGACGCTTGGCTTTCGAGCTGTTGGAGATTGAAACTAAGTGTGGTTGGCGGGTTGAACATCTACACCACAGTTCTTCAACGCAGCTTTGACTGCTGCTTGGATTGTATGAGTAATGAATCGTTGTAACGCTCGTTGCTTCATGTCGGGCGTCACCATATTCGAGCTCTTTCAAGAAGATATGTTGGCGCCGTGTGATTTTCCAAATTTCTCAGTCTGGATTATTGCCAGCTACAGAATGTAATAAGCAATTCCAGCGATGTTGAGGATGTTGAAAAACAGTGCCATGGGCCAAGCAAAGAGTTCAGTTCCTGAGACCCAGGCCTGACCTTCATTGCCACAGATTTGGACCAGGAACAAAAAACTTTGGCACTTGAGCAGTAAACATTGTTCATATTCTATTCTATTCTATTTACGGACTTATAAAGCGCCTCTCGCAGTACAACCTAATCAGAGGCGCTTCCAGTGCGAAGGGCCCCTCGAAAAAGAAAAGTTCTTAGAGAACGAGCAGAAACAGTGGTGCCCCCAGATAACATCACAGCACTAGTTAGCAGGGAGGTCATTCCACAGCAAAGGTCCAACAGAGGCATAGGCACGATGCTGTGCTGTAGCAGTCCGAGACCGAGGAACTAGAAGGTCATGATGGTCAAAAGAGCGGAGAGGATGTCCAGAGGTAGCTGAGAGGTCACAGAGGTAGCGTGGAGCTTGACCTAAAAACGTTTCACATATGATTCAATTGCTGCTCGGATTGTTTGATTAACGAGGTTTTCAGTGACATATTGTTATTTTATCTGGCCTCTGACCCGATATATGCATATATTTCTGTTTTTGCCGGCCATTTAAGACGCCATCTTGGATTGTCGCATTGCCACACTATTGCCATTACGATAAATCGATTCCATGGCCTTGAGAATATTAAATTTGACACTTCATTTGTTATTATATCTTACCTCTGACCCGATATATGCATATTGGACGCCATCTTGGATAGTAGAATTGAAACACTATGGCCACTATGATAAATCGATTCCTTGACCTTGAAAATATTAAATTAATTTGACACACACTTGTTATTGCAGCTTACCTCATACCTGATATATACATTTTCATTTTTGGCGGCCATATTGGACGACATCTTGGATAGTGACATTCCGACACTATTGACACTACGATAAATCTATTCCGTGACCTCGATAGTATTAAATTCGACACTCTACTTATTATTCTAGCTTACATATGATCTGATATATACTTGTTTTATTTGTTTGTGGCCATATTGTCCGCCATCTTAGTTAAAATGCATTTGGGGGGGTCATCCCGTGGTCGGATTTTTTTAGAATTTTGGATATGTTATTCAGCAGTAAAAACTCAGCAGGAATCCGTTTAGAAAGCTCCTGAAGCAATTTTGCCCAGGTTCAAGGTATATCTGAGCTTGATTGCCTGGACTAGTCAATCTAAATCAGGTGAGATCGTTCCTATCTCATCTAAAATAACTTCAACCCTCTGCAACTCACTCAGTTTAAATTTCACCCTGCTACTATCTGGCGACATCGAGACAAATCCCGGTCTCATCACAGGCTCCTTACACCATGCTACCAGGTCCTCCACCAAGAAATTTCTCCTCTTTTCCATCAACATTCGATCTCTGCTTAACCCCAGAAACTCCATTGCCCTAAGAGACCTTGCCTCCTGCTCTCGTCCACCTGATCTTATTGCCCTCCAAGAAACCTGGTTATCCACTTTATCTTCTAACCCCCATATCTCTGACTGCACACCTCGTGGCTACTCCTTGCAAAATTTTCCTCGTACCACCTCCGCCACAAAGTCAGCAAAAATCTCTGGTGGCGGCACTGCCTTCCAGGTCCGTGAACCGGCTGTCGTCCTCAATTCCTCTCATCACAGTTTCCGTTCTTTCGAATGCTCCTCCACAACAATCCGACTTGCCTCGGACCTACTAACAGTCTTCAATATCTACCGTCCTCCTACCTCGGCTGCCTATTCCTCAAAGCCCTATGTCTTCCTAGCTGAATTTGGCTCTCTCCTCTCACTCGCTGCCACTACTCCCAATGAATTCCTGCTCACCGGCGACTTCAACATCCATGTTGACAATCCCTCTGACTCTCTAGCATCCGACTTTCTGAGCCGCCTCTCATCAGCCAATCTCATTCAACATGTCAACTTCCCAACTCACATAAAAAAACACACGCTCGACCTTGCAATCATCTCTGCCTCCTCCCTCTTATCACCCAAGCTATCACACTCTGTTCTCAATATTACTGACCATTACCTAATCATGGCCGACCTTGAAATTAAGCCTTTTCCTCGGCCCCTCCTTCCACTCACTCATTCCGTCTCATCGGGTCCATTGACTATCAGACCTTCACCAAAGATGTCCTTCACTCTCGACTGGTTCTTAACCCTCCGTCTTCTCTTGACGACCTCCTGTCTTGCTACAATTCCACACTTTCTGACCTCCTTGACATCCACGCACTACTCTTACTCCCTTGGTTCACCTCCTACCTCCAAGCTTTAGAAACCTTCCACAGGCACCTTGAGCACGCCTACCCGAGCACTACTGACCCAACTTCTAGAGCAAAAGCCCTTACTACTAAAATCTGTCACCAATAGATACCATAAACTGATCGCTGCTGCAAAAAAGAAGTACTACTCCTCGCTAAAACGACTCCACTCCAGCTCCTCAAATCCAAGACATCTCTGGAGAGCTGTAAATTCTCTTCTCCATCGCAAATCTCCCTCCCCACTACCCACCTCCACCATCCCTCCTCTTCTATCGCTGATACCTTCTGCTCATTCTTCTCGGACAAAATCTCATCCCTTCGCTTCACACTACAATCTATTCTAGCCTCCAACTCCTCCAGCACTGATCCACTCCCATTTCCAAACCCTATTCCTCCTGCCTCTCAATCATCTCTTCCAATTTTCTCTCCTGCCACTGAAACAGAAGTGTCACTTCTCTTAAACTCTCTTCCAAACAAGCAATGCGAAATTGATCCTATCCCCACCTCTCTCCTAAAAGACTGTGCTTCTGTCCTCGTTCCTGTAATCACCAAAATCATCAATCTCTCGCTCTCCACTGGTAATTTCCCGATGGTTTTCAAGCACACTCTCGTCTCTTCCCCTCTCAAAAAAGCAAATCTTGAGAAGGAAAACCTATCAAACTACCGCCCCATCTCAAATCTTTCCTTTGTATCAAAATTAACTGAAAGAATTGTCCTTACCCGGCTCAACGACTACCTCTCTTCAAATTCACTGCTCAACCCCACCAATCTGGCTTCACTAAACACCACTCCACAGAAACTCTACTCGTCTCTCTCTACAATAAACTGGTATCTGCCGTCAGCCATCAGCAAGTCGCCTGCCTCTGTCTCCTTCACATCTCCGCCGCATTCGACACCATTGACCACGGCCTCCTTCTTCATCGACTGTCATCTTGGTTTGGCGTCTCTGGCACTGCTCTACAATGGTTCCATTCCTACTTGTCTTCCAGATCCTTCTCTGTTAAAGCCTCCAGCCACTGTTCGCAACCCCTCCCACTTTCTTGTGGTGTCCCTCAACGCTCCAACCTGGGTCCACTGCTCTTCATTCGGTACACCACACCATTAAGCCATCTCATACAATCCTCCTCTGTTGACCACCATCCCTACGCAGACGACACCCAACTCTACATATCCTTCACCCCAAGCTCTTTGTCCACATCCATTGCCAAACTACTCAATGTGGTTAACCTAGTCTCTCAATGGATGTCGTCCAACCTCCTCTGCCTCAACCCTTCCAAAACAGAATTCATCATCCTAGGCCTTCCTGACCAAATCAAAAATATTCCTGACCCTTCAATACATCTATCCACTAACTCTTCATCTCTTACCTTCACCTCTGACGCCCCTGTCCGCAATCTTGGTGTCACCTTTGATCCACATCTCTCCTTCTCTAACCCCATAATTATCCAACCTCTCGTGCTCCTGCTTCATGCACATTCGTGACCTCCGCCGCATCCGACCCATGCTCGACTTCAAAACTGCCTCCACCATTGCTACCTCCATTGTCCACTCAAAGCTAGACTATTGCAATTCCATCTTTCTCAACCTTGAATATTCCCAACTAAAGCGTCTGCAGCTCATCCAAAACTCATTAGCCAGGGCCGTCACCAGAACGCCCAAGCATCATCATATCACTCCCATCCTCAAATCACTCCATTGGTTAAAAATCCCAGAGTGAATCCACTTCAAAGTCTTATCACTAACCTACAACTCTCTACAATACTCCCAGCCCAGATATCTTGGCGACCTCTTCACCATCCAGCCAACCCGCTCTACCAGATCTTCCTCCATTCTCACTCTCTCTCGACCTCCTGTCACTACACATCTCAAGTTCTCCAACCAAGCAATATCCAACACTGCACTTCGTCTCTGGAACGACCTACCTCCTGAATTCCGCACTTTTTCGGTTCCTCAAACATCATCTCCAATCACCCACCATCTTCCGCATCAGGCTCCTCTATCCATCACCGCCAAAGCTTTCCACTTGAAACTAAAGTCTCTGCTCTTCAAGAACTCTTACCCCGACTCAACTGATCCTGTACATACAAACTCTCGACCTAAACGACACCCACCTTAGCAGCTACTCTGACCCCTCTGATCCTCTGGAAACCGGACTCAGACTAGGGTGGTTCTAAAAAATAAAAGTTGTTATTTCTTTTATGGTACCCTCTCAATCTGTTACCTTGCCTTTGTAATAACTAAATGTAAAATTTTAGCTTGATTGATTGATATTTAGTGGTCGCTCAGTGCTCGTGATTTTTCACTATATTCACGAATCTCGATAATATTGCTCTTCACAGGCTAATGCCGATAACTGAACAAATCAGCTCATAAAATATTAACAAAGGCATTTTCAACTTTAGAAACACACTGGACAATGTAGACTGTAAGAGATTGAGTGACAAACAGTTCTACTGACTATTGATATAAAGTCAATCATTTAGCCTTAAGTAATAGAAAGTTGTGGCAAAGTCTGCCATTTACCTAACAATATCTGCGCAACAGATTTAGAGAGTTTCAGATTGTTGGAGTCCCAGAATTAGCACAGACTTCTTTGCCTCAGGGAACTGAGCTATGTGCTGAGATACAACCTGCAATATGTATTGTTTTTGCTCTTCATTTTTAGTGATGGATGAGCTGAATTCTTGGATGAGTTTAACACCCTGCTCGGCATTGTCGTTCAAAACCCTGAGACATTGTGCACACAGTTTTGCCTTCTGAAAGTCCACATCCCCCATTGCTCAGTATCAATCTGAGATTCAGAGTTAGGTACTTGCTGGGCAGTTCAAGTATCTCAAAGAAGTTGAGAGTACCGGATATTGACTGTCACAAAATCTTCGAGCTGCTTGCTGTCAATACTGCTCACCTGCATTTGAATGTTTTTCGGCGGCCCGTTCGGTCCTGGCTTTTGAAGTGCCTTGAACATCGTTCGCTTTACTCCATGGTCGAGGGCAGGGTAAAAAACAAGGCTATCATCACCTCACTCCAAAACCACAAGTGCCTGGAAACAGCCTTATTGGCTGCTACAGAAATAACGTCATTTATCTTCTTGTAGGGCCTACTTCAAGAGAGACTTCAGAAGCCGAAGGTAATTCGAACGCGCTGTAATCGGGTTGGGACAAGAAATCCATGCTTTTGTGTATGCCAGACTAGCAAAGAGGCTGATGGCTCTAAGTGACTTTTCTTCCTGGGCCGTAAGTCGGAATTGTTCTCTGAACATCCATCATCCGTTCTCTGAACATCCATCTTCTTGGATTCCACGTGGTGTAATATCAAGAATAAAGAGTTGTTTGCAGTAGTCACCTCGAGGCTGTTTGCTAAATTGTAAAGCGTTATTGACAAATCCAATGCATTAAGTTTGAGTTTACTGTGCTGCCAGAATTTCTGAATATTTCGAATCTTGAAGTGCTGTCTTGAAGTTATCAGTATCTATGTGTGGCCAGTTCTCATGGAACTGCTTACAGTGCAATGTCTGGACCCCTTGATAGTCTAAATGAGTGTTTAAAAACATCAATAAGTATGACTTCTTGCATATGGTGACGATAAGGAAGATGCAGTATAGGTTTTTTGAAGTGTAGTCTCGATCAGAGAACATGCGCCTCCTCGACACCCTGTGTTTGATGCCGTAATATTGAAGCACTTCGCTTTGACCCTATCTGCCACTCCCCTCAACCCCCTCTTCCCAATCCTTTAACACACTCACAATAACTTTACTGGTTTCTTCACCTGTGTCATGATTTAACCTTGGCAATACGAGTAATTGATCCCCTTCATATCCTGAGACCAGTACTGGCAATAAATCAACCGACTCTCTTCCGGTAATGTCAGAAAGGACCTTCCCACCCCAATGTACAGTTAGAGGTACTGGTCCATCTCGCCGACTAAATTCAAGTTTAACTCTGCCAGCAAGCTGACTGCAGTGTGATTGCAAACTCAGCAACGTCATTTCCCAGGCTTTGTGCTGTCGCTGCAAGCAAATACGTAGCATCTCGGTCACTCACATTTGACTTTGTTGAGCGATCTCTAAACTTTGTTCAATTTCAATGAATTTCGGCAGGAATCATTGTTACATGAAGCATAACAGAATAAAATGGTACCATAATGCATTTTTTTAACACTTTATTTTTTGTACATAGCTTTGAGAACCACCCTAACTCAGACCTCCCTCGGACTACTCTTTTGGACAACCCTTCTGACTAGACGCAGCGCTCGTGAATAAGCTGGTGCCCTGCGCTTGGCTTTCGAGTGGCGCCTTAGAAGTTTGGAGATTACGATTACGATCACGACTACTACTGACGCTGGGGTCCTACGGGACACCCTGGATATTACGTATTTTAAAAGATAACCTTAAAAGCAAAACCGGTTTTCATTAGACCATAACAATGAGCGATATCCAAGTGACAAATTCATCAAATACCGTGAAAAAATATTTTATACTCCAAAAGTTACACAAGCCGATGCTGTGCTGGGGTACCCCAGGACCCCAGTCGGTCGCATGAGGGTTAAATTTTATTACTACCTTAATTGTAAAAACACATTTATGTTGCAGAGTCATTATACATGTCGCGCGTATAATGAATATAATCGTCGCTCGTAAGCTGTCATGCGTTTGACTGGACTGGACTGTCTTTGCCTGTGTAGGAGGCAGGGTGGACTCTAGGCACATTGTGTACTCTGGAGTCCATGATACCTATAGTCACCGTGGACTCTAGAGTACAGCATCCCCAAACACGACAGTAGGAGGCAGGGCGGACTCTAGGCACATTTTGTGCTCTAGAGTCCATGATACCTATAGTAGGGTGGAGCGTCAAATTTATTTTGACATTTCCACAAGTAATAGGTTGAGAAACTTGACATTGGATATCAGTAGTGCTGTGAAAAATTTTAAATGATATTGGTCTTGGTTTTGATGCTCCACAAACGATTTGAAGTTCAGGACCAATTTTTAGCGGACATGAAAATTGGTGTTTGGTCACATATTTGAAGGGGGCTACCAAAGATTCTGCAAATCTCTCAAACTTCAGAATTTGAATTTTTGAAGTCTTTTTCATGTAGTTTCTGAAAATGTATAGTTCATAATGGTAGGAGCCAAACTTTTAAAACTTCAAATCTATAAATAACGAGAAAAAAGTTTCTCACTTAAATATACTTGAAGTGAGTAAATTGACCCATTAATCTGTAATGTATCATATATCTATGGTGCTTCTGCCATATCTTTGGTGCTTCTGCCATTTTATTTTTATTGAAAAGTAAATAAACGAAATCGGAGGTGAGATTATTGTCTTATTAATTTATTTTAAAGTTTCAAATAGTTTGCTTCAAGTTAAAATTTTATCCTTTAGATAAGGACATTTCACCATTCAAAATCCCTTTTCAAATTTAGATTTTTCTGAGCTTATCTCAAACTATTAGTGTGCCTGTCAGTGTCTAATTGTCTAGTATATAGCGTCTAATATTATTTTCAGATTCAGCTTATTGAGTAATGATTAATCATGGCAGCAAAAATGAAGCAGCTCACGACAAGAAAAGATGTGAACTGTCCAATATTTGGTTCACCAAGCCCACTTCCAGACAATGTGCTTCCAACTTACCAAGATGTCTTAAAGTTTTATTTATTTCAACGTAATTTAATTAAGTTGAGCAGCACAAGTAAAGAACCGTTGGTGGCTGATATTTCTGAAACAGTTTGTGAAAGAATAGAAGAAATCTGGCACCGAGCATCAATATTCCAATTGTATCGCGTAAACGAGTGCTGCAACTTCTATGCCGGTTTCGAGGGAAATATATGAAACTCCTGAAACCTTTCAAAGGACGACAGCAAGATGGAAAATACAAGGAGAAGCTAAGTCGTTTTAGAGAAGAAGGGAAAACCAGTTTGTTTGACATTGCGGCATGCAAGTGCAAATTCGACCTTTGCAAATGCGACAAGCTCCGTAAGGTTCCTACTGGTGAGCAGATGTTTCTCAATGATCAGCGGAATTTGAGAATAATGTTCATTGGCAGAGTTGACATTGCTACAACAAAGAAGATAAACAGAAATCTGAAGCGAAAAAGGGCAGAAAAAGAACGAGCAGAGAGGCATATCATGTTTGCCGATATTTGTGAAGCCACCAAGCAAAACTGTGATTCTCAACCTGAATCGGATCCAGAGGCTGATGATAACATAACATTATCAGAACTGAAAGATAGGCACATCACAATATCAGAGTCAGATGATGATATTCCGTTAAGCGAAGTCCGAGGCAACCATACTAGAAAATCAAATCAAACACCTAATAGTCTGAAACCGAAGAAAAAAGGTTGAAAGTACATCTTCCGACACTTGCAAGAGCTTGCGATCGTCACCAAGTCTCCGATAGAGCTGCTGCAGCTATCGCATCAGCAGTCTTGCAAGATTTCGGTGTAATAACACAAGAAGAAACATCAAGTGTTATCGATCGCAGCAAAGTTAGAAGAGCACGTGAAGCCAAACGGCAATCAATCCAAAAACCCGATCTCGATGGCGTTGTACGAAGTTTGTATTTTGATGGAAGAAAGGACAGCACAATAACAATAATGAAACATGGTTCTCGGTGGTACAAAAGGAAGGTAATGGAAGAACATTTGTCGTTGGTTGAGGAACCCGGATCTAAGTATATCGGACATGTTGCTCCCTTATCAGGAACAGCAAAAGATGCCAAACTCAGCATAATGACCTTCTTGAAAGACAGATACAAATCTTTGGATAAACTAGTAGCCATTGGTTGTGATGGAACAAATGCTAATACTGGGAGAATTGGCGGTACAATACGGTTGCTCGAGCAAGAATTAGAGAAACCGCTACAGTGGCTGGTTTGCCAGCTTCATGCAAATGAGTTGCCTTTAAGACATCTCCTGAAGTATATAGATGGGGCAACATCTGGACCACGAGCATTTTCAGGTCCATTAGGCAGGCAACTGGTATCTTGTGAAAAACTGCCCGTAGCTGTATTTCAAGCCGTTGACGGTGAATTGCCAGAATTAAATGATGTGGATCTTAGTATTGACCAAAGGTATCTGTACGACATGTGTCAGGCTGTGATTTTAGGTAAATGTTCAATGGAGTTGTCACGAAAAGATCCAGGTGCAATATCTCATGCTAGATGGCTCACAACAGCTAACCGGCTTCTTCGACTATATGTCTCAACCAAGGAACCTTCAGTGAATTTGACAACCATTGTGACTTACATCATCAGAGTATATGCTCCAATGTGGTTTGCCATAAAGATCAATTGCTCTTGCAAAGATGGTGCAAAACACGTTTTACACACCATTATGAAGTCACGTTATCTGTCACAGGAACACGAAGCCATCGTTGATCCAGTCATATCTCGTAATGCTTTCTTTGCACATCCAGAAAACATACTGTTGTGCATGGTCACGGATCACAGAAAACACATTCGTGAGCTTGGCTTGCGTCGCATATTGAAAGCAAGATCACAGAATTCTGGAGGTAAAGGTGTACGGCAATTCATTGTTCCAGACTTGAATTTCAATGCGGAAGACTACTTTGATCTGATAGACTGGCAAAAAACTGTAATTACTGAACCACCTGTTCTCACAGACATTTCAGAAAATGACATTAAGATGTTCGTTGCCATTGGTGCTGCCCCTGTGATCGACTTTCCAAAGTATCCATGCCACACACAGGCAGTGGAACGTTGCGTAAAACTAGTTACGGAAGCTTCTTCTGCAGTTTGCGGTGCAAAATCAAGAGACGGATTTATACGTGTCCGTCTGGAATCACGTGAAAAAATGCCATATTTCAATACAAAAGCTGACTATAATTGCTGTTAGAATTTCAGCCTAACACTACTTTGTCAGTCAAAACAATCAGTATTGCTTTTATAAACCCCTAGCATTAGTAGGTCAATGGCTTTGTAGGGCCTATTTCAATTCTTTCTGACGTTTTCTAAATTTGCATTTTCTGCAACTTTTAGATGGAGACAAAAAAAAATTTAGGAAATGTTGAACCATTACAAATGCTAATTATACATTAATATCTTGGTGTGTATGAGTGGAT
>JACEVL010000221.1:0-15000 GCA_020284085.1 Aporrectodea caliginosa | reverse complement strand
CATATTATAAATGCATACACACATGCATACATAACATACTCTACATAGATTACATACATTATCTACATGCCTGCCTACAATAATTCTTCAGTAACTATATGAGTTTAACGGCCGTCATACTAGCATCCGCATTATACAGCGCTGTTCGATTTTGTTGGGGGCATCGTACGGGACAGGCGATGATCTACTATACACGCTGGAACACAACCGGATATCCGTCGTTCTCTCGTTATTCTTACTTCGCCATCGATGGTATGGTCATGTCTGCATAAACTAATCGATATGCAAAGATTGTTTGAAGATTCAGGCAACGAAAGGGCGTTATGAAATCCACCTGTGGTCAAAGGAGCGAAGCAAGGCTCTGCCCTCGGTGACTCTCGACGGAAACAATCCATAAAAGGCGAATGGGTGCTGAGCCGCGTAACTGATTGCGAACGTGAGACATGTCGCAAGTCGCGACTTGGCGCATTAACCAAGGTGTATGGTCACCTTAAGTCTGGCTTTCGATCGCCGCGCAACAGGCTCAACTGGACGAGTCGACGCTCGGCGCAGGGGGCGATCGGGTTGGGCGTATGGATTTTTCGACAATCGGCGGGGATGACTGGGTTGGATTGACTTCTCGCGGCGGTTCCGTGTTGATTGGGCGGACGTTGTGACGAATGAATAAATGGAAAGCTTTGTAGAGGACGAGAAACAAAGAATGGAAATTGATGCAAATGAAAAGCGGAAGAAATGACTTGATTCGCCATAGCACGGTGGGTTTATTCTCCAGGAATAAAAATTTCGACAGCTAAAGGCATAAAAAATCCACATGCCAAGTATGGTTTGCAAACCCGATGGCGTTTTAGAAACCCGGGTTTCCGGCGTTGGCGGAAGTAAAAACTCGGGTTCCTGGGTTTAGATGGTTTACACAAACTTTACATGATAAGTATTGCTCCACTATATATCTTGCGATAAGAACAACGTCGTCGTATGCAGCTACAAAGTCCAAAATTCTCCAACAGCCAAGAATTGGCATAAAATAGAAAACTTCATGAAAATCGTGATAGAGGTTGTTTCATATTATATGCAGAATTGTCAAATGTCACTTTAAATCATCTACGTCGCAGCATTAGAAACTGCCAGTGCCAGACCTGACTTCCGTAAAATGTGCGCAACTAACACATTGTATGTATGTATGAGCACTTGTTATAGCGCCCATTCAAGATTTCTACTCAGAGGTGCTCCCGACTACAGCGCGGACACTGAATCGGAGTTTCACGCCGAAGCGCATGAGCAATTGCGAATGAAGGACTTGCCCAGGGTCCCTACGCGACGGCTTGAGGTGGATTCGAACCCGCAACTCTCCGGCGTTGTATCCAGAGTCTTATAACTCAACAGGGATCGGATCTTGGATCACAGAAGACCTGCAACCTAAACACACGCTCGGCCTCGACACTTGTCAGAGGAATAGAGAGAAGATACGATATTTCAGAGTTCACCTAATTAAAACTAAGGAGGTTTGGAATCAACTAGTGCAAGATTGGTTCGTTAGCTTCTGTTTAACGACACTGTGTCGCCCTCCTCTTTTGTTGTTAATGATTTTGTAATACTATTATACTTTATTGTTTTTGTCTTTGTTGTTCTATTCAATCTACTGCAACAAAACGCAGAAGGTTATTATTACAGCATTGGTGGGAACGTTTTAAAAGGTGTCTTACTATAACATTACACTTTCAAATATTTTGGCGACATCTTTTGACAGCCAGGAACGGCGTCGCCCGTCTTGCATTGCAAGTATGTTCTTCTATTTTTAATGTAAAATTTGGATTCCAACAGTTTAACTCCATCTTCTGGCGTCAAAGGTAGTTGATACCGATAGCATAATGATTGTTTTGAACAGTTTTTACCATACGAATTGCTTAAAGCCTTAACGGTTATACGTCTGATTGCCCGCCTTCCTCGCCATTCCCATATCACCTCTTTCATGTCTGGGCATCTCCACTGGCTTCCTCGTAATGCTCGTATTCACTTTAAAATTGTGTTGATTACCATAAGGACGTTCTTCAATCTAGCCTCAAAGTACCCATGTGATATTATTCCTGCGATTCGTGAATTGGAGCATTACGGTCTTTACTGATTGTCTTAGCTTAAGACTTTTCTCTTCTCATGGGGCTTTTCACACTGGGAGCTCCTCCTATTAGGTTGTGCTACAGGCGCTTTATAAATTGTTAGATACCATAGTGGTATGGATACAGACATAGAGATGTATAATATATAAATATATCACTAGAGGGCTGATCGGCCATTTTTTTCAGGCCGCCGATTCAAAAGGCCTTGACCCTTGAGGTATACAAAATGGCGACACGATCGAAAGTTAAATTGTGTAGTGTGTGGATTTAGCAACTTATTAAAGCCCGAAAACGAGGCCGCTGGAATATTATTTAATCGATAAGTTGTTATTTTGTGTGTTGTACTTTTTGCAAGTCGTAAGCTTTGAAAAGAAATTAAAGTCTCGCTTAAGCTTGACTGCGTCCATGAATTTCAACCAATCAAAACGCGTCATTTCAATTTAAATTAACTGCGGAGCTCGTGATAAGTGATTAGTTATTATATCTATGGTTGTGGCTTCAAAAATTAGCGAAGGGAAGATACGCCATGTTCCCTCTAGCGATGATAATAATACCTCATTGGATACAGATAATCAACTCATAGGCAACAGTAGATATATAGTATCGATTAAAAGCGTAATGAAGGTGTCGAAGGAAAGCATTGCGTCATAAATATTATGTTGAAACGATAATCTTGGGGTTACTATGCGAATACAGTTTGTACAGTTCTCGACGTTGATTGTATGTATGTATGTATGTATGGGGGGGGGCGCATTGGATAACATCTGGCACAGAGACCGAGAGGTACCGAGTTCGAGCCCCCGTTTGGTGGATATGCTTTGTAGGCTGCTATTAGCGCCGTTGTATTGCAGGCTGTCTGTTCTGTTAGTAGTTAAGATTTAAATTGCAAAACATGTAAATGTACAGCGCAGTGCGTTTGCCAGGCGCTTATTAAAGAAAAGATATTATATTATTATTATTATGTATGTATGTATGTAGTATGTATAAATGCGTTTATGCACGTATGTATGAACGCATGCGTTGTATTCTGTATATTATACAAGCATACATACATACATATACATACCAGCAAAGCATACGTGCATACATAACTATAATACATGTAAGTATATGTCCATGTCTGCCTAATTATATATACATGTATGTATCACTCAACCGGGAACGGATCTTCGTACATAGAAGACCTGCAGCCGAAAACACTTGCTCGGTCTCGGCAGATGTTGGAGGAATAGAGTGAAGACAAGAGTATAGACTGTAGACAAACTGTATACGTAGCCTACTGGTCCCGTCTTACTCCAGTGCTCTCATTATATACTTGAATTTCTGTTTTGATGGCAGCAGCCAACGACTCTTTCACGACTTCTAGTGAAAGTATTTGGGCCGAGTTTCCATGGCAGCGTTCATCGCAATCTCTATTATTTTGTTCCTGTAGACTGTGTACAGCGAGACTAGTATAGACTCAAACCACAGTTTCAATCGCCGTTGAGCCCGGGTTTTCGGGTTCCGAAGGCCCGGGTTCCATATACCCGGGTTTCCATTCCCTAATACCAAGATGACCTATGTATGTATGTAGGCCTATGTATATATGTATGTATGTATGTATGTATGTATGTATGTATGTATGTATGTATGTATGTATGTATGTATGTATGTATGTATGTATGTATGTATGTATGTATGTATGTATGTATGCATGTATGTACGTATGTATGTATGTATGTATGTATGTATGTATCCTTATGTACGTATAAATATATAACAGATGTGCACGATAAGTTAAATTGCTAGTTATTAATTAGTTTTAAGTGTACATTAAATTATTACACAGCATCCTAAATTATTATGACGATAAATTATCTACAGGTACCATTAAATAAATTCATTTCAATTATAGAAAAATAAAGTAACGGATTTGTAGTAACGGAGTTGTAGTAACGGAGTTGTAAGATATTCATAATTAGGTCTCCACACTGACCGGACGAGTTAAGATACAAAAAATAGTTAGTTTATAGTGGCCAATCAGTCCCAATATAATTTTTTAAATAAAAAAATTACATATATACGCAAAATGCAACAATTACAGTCACGGAGTTGTAAATCTTTTATACTATGACATTACCAGATAAATTTCGGAAAATTGTCAACAGAAGCAAACATCCATATTAATTTCTTTTTGGTATAATCAATGCAGAAATGTTCCCTTCTATCGAAGATGTCAATTTTAAAAAATTGAGATTTCAATTTATTCCACAGATGGCAGAAACCCATTCGTAACGGAGTTGTAAGCAATATTTGAAGACAGAGGGTTTTATTTATTTTTTAATTATTTAGTTCGTTAATAAATTAATAAAAACCACATGGAGCAATGGATATATGTATGTTAATGATCTAAAAATTTGAAAACATCAGTTCAGCGCTTCAGCTGTTACCCATTAAAAAGGACAATGCAATTTCGGGTTAAAATTGGACTTTATAATTTATTTTTCTCATACTAATCATCTAAATAATATAACATAAATAATTTTTTATAACTAACTTATGCCCTATGATGTATTTAAAAATTATACATTATAATTTTAATCTTTGTGTAAGCCGCCCAAAGAAGAAGACGGAAATTTATCTAATTTGCCTCCGGTTGTGAAATATACCCATATATGTGAATAAAAATGTATGTATGCATGCATGTAGGCCTATGTGTCCAAGTGTATGTATGCTTGTATGCATTTATGTATGCATGTGTGTGTATGTCTGAGTAGGTTTCTTGAAGAGGCGCTATATAAATATCCGGAATGAATGAATGAATGAATGTACGTATCTATGTATATATTTATGTATGCATGCATTCATGCATACATACATACATACACTTGATATAGCGCCTTTTAAATACGCACAAAAACGCTGCATACATGACTAATCTAACGGATCTGGAACATGCATCAAACCAAAATAACGCAGTCATGTCGCCTCGAATATTTCAGCACAGGGCCCAAAATTGGTGTTGACAGTCACCCCCGCATTTTGACCCTGTGCTGAAATATTTTTTACCGCTTGTTGCTATGGTTACCGGACACCAGGATCGCATTTCAAGCTACGCCCATGGCATTAACTGAAGATTTGACCTGATTCCCATTTAATTGAAAAGCCTCGACCTATACACAGTCACTGAGACGACAGAGTTCCCGGAACTGTCGACTTAGTCATATATCTCGTCCGCCCACCATCTATGGGGAAGTATCGTCTAAAATAGATTAGTTTCTGTAATCAACTAAGTATCGAATTAGTTGAAAGTTATGTTGTATTTTACTGTACTGCGGTAAAAGATATCAAATATCTGAGTAAACTAAAATTGTAAGAACACAATCATGTGTTTCAAGAGCTTTGCTGCTAGATGTTGGAGTGAAATTCACAGTTCTCGTTTTGGAAGTAAGAAAGAATTCTTAGAGTTTGAATGTTAGATCTTGGAATGAATCTTTTTAGTTTTGATGTTGGCAGTTAGAAAGAAGTTTCTATGATGAAAGTTGGATTGAACTCTTAGAGATTGGTTTTCAAAGTGCAATATCTCTCTGAATAATATATTGATTGTTATTCCGCATTTCCGCCTACCACCAACAATGAATCACAAATATATGTCAGGTTAGGAGTCGTGTTTGCTCAAGAATCATAGCTTTCTCTGATTACCTCAGCGGCAAAGAAGTTTGAATAAATAATAAAATAAACGATAAATGTGTAAAATAATGCAGCACAATCGAACATGTTAACGACACGCATGCATGTAATTTAGAGCCATTCTTATAAAGTACTCAGCAGTGTGATTCTCGTTAACGATAACGATAACGAAAATGTTCGTTAACGAAAATAAAATGATTTCGTTAACGATAACTATAACTATAACTAAAAAATATCATTAACTATAACTATGACTATAACGAAAATAACCATAACGAAAATTCATCTTTATTTTCGTTAATACAAAAAATAAAAAGTAGGAAATGCAATATGGACGATTCGACATAAATGAGACCGAAAATGGGATTTTTTATTATGCAATTTGTCAGTTACTTTGGAAACTCGTGTATTCATAAAGCTGAATGCACCAATGCTTCAAAGGCTTTCAAAGCTCTGAGCAAATTGTGAAACAGCGTGTTAATACGCACAATTTTGCTAATAGCCTTAATTATAATCAATTGTAACTAAGTAGTAACTAAAATTAACTAAAATAAAATCCATTAACTATAACTATAACTATAACTAAAAAATAATACTAACTATAACTATAACTAAAATAAAAAAAACCATTAACTATAACTGTAACTATAACTAAAATAAAATCTGTAAGGAGAATCACACTGGTACTCAGGCTGTCTGCATCTTGTCCTCTCTTGAACTGGCGTTGATTCTAGGACACGGACAACTTGGCTTCATCCGCTTCTGTCCCTTGTCTCCCGAAATAACTAATTAACTAATCGAATGATAAATCATTGTTGATGACTTAATGTCATCAGTCCATGTAATTCTAGGTCTTCCTTGAGTTCTTGATCCTGGAACCCTGCTGTAGACAATCTCCTTCTCCAGACAGTCTCCACTCTTCCGCAGCACGTGCTCAAAATACATTCCGAGCAAACACCTTTCCACTCCATCAGCCTTCAACACCCATTCAATTATCTTCTGCCTACACGTGCGTACCTGGAATTACAAACTAAAGGTAAAAATGCAACGTTAAGACTTTTTTATACATCTCAATGGAAAAAGCCTCATAAGAGGAGATTGAAGATTAAAGCCTGCCAAAGCGTATCGCACGAACTTAAAAATAGACAGTATGACCTCACGATGTACCTTTTTTCTCTGTTACATAAGTTTACTCAATTCACTTTGTTTAACTATCAGAGACCCGCAGGTGAGCTAATGCGGTTGCGTAATGTTTACACCTAATACATGTATACTAGCATTCGACTGTATTATTTTCCTCTATGACTTTTCAGTCAAGTTGTTTTCAAATGGATCCGATTGCGTGACAATAATTATATACATTGCGACAAGCATATGTAGATATTGCTTGATCTCGTCCGACGTCCATGAGTATCGTTTCCTAATTGAATTCGTTTTATCTGCCAGCATCAGAAGCCGGACGGATGTCAGCCCCTCGGCGAGTGATCATTGGCGCCAGGCACCTGCTGCTTTCACCCAGAACTATCACTTAATGGAGACCGTCTGACCATGGCCTTCTAGATATTGACAGGCCGTACACAAGCAACCGTGACGTCACAGATGCCGGCCTAATGCATGTAGCTGTTGCTGCTTGGTTTGCGTTCAGATACCCCGTATTTGTACAGTCTAAATAATTAATTAACGTAATAAACCAATCCGCGAAATATTATATTGTATTGTATTGGTTAATTTATATAGCGCCGCTCACAGCAGTGGCCATTCAGCAGCGCTGCCAGTGTGAGAACCCCTAGAGAAGAAGACGGTTTTGAGGAGGGAGAATGCTGTAGGAAGAGACCCAGAAAGAACGGTAGCACGTAGAGAGGAGGGAAGGGCATTCCATAGTTAGTTAGTAAGTAAGTATATTCTTTATTAAACCAATTGCATATCCACACTCTGGTGTACATACGTCTTCGAAACTGAAGAGAGAGAGAGCAGAGAATGTGATCCCTAAGATATTTAGGAGCAATGCCCAATTTGGACTTCAGGACTAGGACAAGCAGCATGCAGGAGTAAAATGTAATATATGTTTATTGTTTATTGCACAGAACAGGTTTTAGGTTAAAATCATGAAACAACAAGTACAGTGCAACGGGAACCAAGAAAAGCTAATAGCTTATACTAAGCTTGACCCCTCTTTCTTGAATATTGTTCATAAACGTATTTGATACTTAATTATGACTTCAATAATAGTAGTAATAATAACAACAATAACAATAACAGCAGTACATCATCACAATACCACCAATATCAATAATGACTTAGTAATAAAATTAATACACGTAGAAGACTGATAAGTAATGTGAGCATATTAAATGCAGGTACAGGTATATTGACCAAAAGCTACACATCAACATTAGAATATTTTAATAACAATACTTTTTTAGTTTTTTCTTGAAAGTATAGAGACTATATTCCCTCTTAATATCATCCGAAAAAGAGTTTCACAATCAAGGACTAAGAATTCTGAAGCTATTAAATTGACAAGTAGTGCAGGCATGGGGACAACATATTTACTTTACCCATGAAGTATTAAGCTAATGAATCTGATATAAAATAATTTTTAAATATGGAAGGTAAGGTACTATTTCCAAACTTGAACATAAGCATTACAATATTTTAAACATAAGGATTACAATAGACATGTAGGACATGTCGTACATTTTTAGAATACAGAGTTTCTTAAATAAAGGGTTGGAGTGAGCCAAATAGGGTGAGTGGGAAATAAATTTGACATGCAGCTTTCAAAAGCTTCAGTATGTGACAAAATACAGTAATTACTAAACTTTTAATTTACATGACACATAGTAAAATCACAGACATTATAATTCTCAATGAGTTAGTGTTTTTAATTTTCTTTTTGCCTTCTGCTTCCCCACAGTGATTTTATCTGCTTCTTTCTTGCAGTAATTATTTAAAAATATGTTTGCCACATAGCTCAATGACATCTGTGCTAGAGACAGCATTGTTGTACCACATGTGCATTCTCCATCAACAGCACCAGACTTTTTTAACTGTTCAGTAGCTAATAAAATCAAAACATTTTTTTGACTGCCTACAGTCAAGAACTTTGTCTCACATTCTTTGGACACAACAATTTTGAAAACCATAAATGCTTGGGTCACAATCTCTAATAAAAAATCTTTGGGCCACTTCAACCCGCCACGATCGATTTCTGACAGATAACTATAATCACTTGAGCTAACATCAAACTTCAAAGTGTTGTCATAAACAAGCTCATATTTACATAATTCACATGCAATTTTCTGTCCAAGTTTGTATCCCACATATCCAGCAATAAAAAGTAAGGACTGGGACTCAGACTCTGTAATTTCAACGTCATCACACGCCATACAACTAGCCACCAGTTCCTGGACAATGTCATCTTTTACATCAATAGTATTTTCAACATTATCAGCTGCCTGCACAATGAAATCTTTTACTGTAATATCGCCACGTGAAGCAGATACAACGTGAAGAATACTAACTATTTTCAACTTTTTTTCAGACTCCTTTATTTCCTGAACAGACACGTGAAAATTTGCCCCTGATAACTGCCGATACTGACTAAAACGGAATTCCAAACAGTCTGTTTGAAATTTGCCAGTCAAAACATAATGCACTTTCATATCAACAAGCAGATAACTAATCAGCTCAACAAAAGTCCCAACTGTATGTTTAAAAGCAAACAAAGTTTCATTAGATAAACACTGTTGTTGCCTCTTCCAAAGGGCTGTTTGAGGCACCATAATCATCACTATCAGTTATCATTTCAGTTAGTTCATGTAAATCCTGCTTAACAACTTCTACTTGTTCCTTCACAGATAAACGACCAACATCAGTAGAGAAGTGACTAAGTACTGATGACAACTGTGACCAGCATTTAAGCAGACACTGCTTACCAAGGATCCAAGTCAAACTTTGACTGGTAACATGTGACTCACCTCTATAAACTTCAACATTCAGACTCCTCAATATTTTAATAGCTGTAGTAATCCGTGGCTTGTCAACGAGATCAACAGTATAAATACATAAACAATTCTTATCATGATGTGTAATCCACTGAGTGTCAGATAATGTTTTCACGAAGTCATCAATTTTTAACAGAAGCTCGTCATATGAAGAAATCTCGTCCTCTTGCATCCACTTCTGAAATTCTTCATTATCGCGTGCGGACTGTTCAGCAAACCTCTCAGCTGGCGATTTTCTTTTCTTTGGAGGCTCAGAAGACAGGTAGGATGAATTGTTCGGGAACAAACATGGGTATGCATCAGCTGCCAGCTTCGGATTCTTTCGTGGAACCGTCAGTATAGATCCATCGGCACGAGTTGCAGTATCCACTCTTATTACGAATTCAGGTACAAAATGTTTCTCGCACACGACAGTCTTGTCACAGACTTCCAATCCTTCCCTAGAAGTTCTGGGTCACTAGGGAAACGAAAAACACTGACTTTCTCCTCTGCGTGTTCTTTCGTTTTGTGGTAGTTTCCACGGCAGTTCGGGACACAGCATTTCTGCGGCATTCTTGAAGTCTGTAAGGAAATCATTCAAAATCGAATAATCCACAACACAGCACATCAGTACTTATTAATTTGCACTGTTAAAACTTAAAAATCCCGTTCATAACGTTTATAGGTAAGCTTATTGCACAGTGTACATATGGTAATCTATCGTTTTGCGTCCCTTATTATGTACATATAGTTTCATTGTTTCACAATCCAACTTCTATTTAAGCAAGAATTATTTTCATCAATACAACTTATATTTAAGCAAGAATTAAAATGGGCGAATAATTTGGGACTGTAAAACGATAGATTACCGTACATATTGCCACATGAGACGCATACGCTTCATATACCGCTCAGATACACGTTCGTATATTCATCTATTCTACATACACTGACAAATTATTTAGCCATTGCAACAGCGGTAACTCATGCAGACGGCCGAGGAGTCTAGGTTGTACAGAGGGTCAACTTTAATATGCCCTACTCATTCTTGTAGTTAGTAACCCAGGGCTTTTTAGTGTGCAGTACTGCAGTTCTACACAAAAAGGGCATTTCTAAATGAATTAGTGCAGCTGTAAAAGCATTTTTGTGCAGTAAAAAATAGTTTAAAACGTTCCCTGTCGTCTGCTTGGAAACATTTACCAGGGTTTAGAAGGGATTGTGCAGTTCTAAACATTCCTTTTAAAAAAGGCCATTTCCGATTTCGTTAACCTTCCGATTTATAACTTTTACGTCTTCGTTAGTGTAATACATACCTCAGTATCTTCCGGCGAATCAAATCCAAACAAGTAATAGCGTAAATGCGAGATTTAACGACGATTTCAAGTCAAAATCAACACATACTCGATTCGAATCAACCTCGCAATGCAAATGGCGACGCTTCGGCCGGCACTCGTGACGTCACAGGCTGCTCCCAATGGCTTGTGTACGGCCTGTTAAATCCAGAGGGCCATGATCTGACCGCGCGGCGTCCGACACTGTAAGCACTCATGCAGGATCCGCGATCGGATGGCGGCGGCGCTAGATAAATATGTCTGGAATCACGGTCGCGTGATTGGTGATGACGGGGATATGGAGTGCGGGAGAGGGTGACAGCACCTGCGGGGTCTTGCATGTGTCAGGATGGTGGTGGAATTAATCAGAGAATAACATAATTATAATCTATTATAATTCTATTTGTTTGAGCGCTCTCTTTAGACACCTTTCAAACGCCGTCAAACAATGTTATAATTATATCTAGAAACCACGATAGATAGAAAAACAACATACGCCACTGCTTGGTAGTGCCAGTCCCAAGTCGTGATGAAGAAGGAGAGCGACGATAATGATCTTTGTTATCACACAGTGTCGTTAAACTGAAAACGTCTACGACTAGATGGAAACACTAAGATTGCAATAATGCCAAACGAGCGGTGAAAACGTTACAAATAATTACACACCTGTTTTAATGGTTACGTTTGCCCTATAAGAGAGGCGGTCATGCTTCATAATATAATTGATTAATATGTGCGTTTTAAGTAGAGAGTGACATGGGAATTTCCCCGCGGGAAACGCGGTAAACGGCGGTAAATCCCGCGGTAATGGGACAACAATTGCGGTAATACCGCGGTAATGGGGACAACAATTGCGGTAATACCGCGGTTATGGGGTTTACCCTCACGGTAATACCGCGGTAATGGGGAATGAGCCGGCAATAAACCCGAGTGATGCTAAGAACTTGAGAACTGATACGGATATTTTTTATTTCCTGAAGCCTTCTAGTCAGAAATAGTCAGGACTTGGTTAATGCAAACTGTCGATAAGATAATAACAGACTATTGCAGTCTGCAATACAAATAGATTTGTAAGCTAAAAAATGTTATTCTTTAAATTTAAATTGGTGTAAACTTTTGCGGGGAATGTGATGTCGTCCTGCGGGGATGGGGTGGGGATGGGGAGAAAACCTGCGGGGATGGGGCGGGGATGGGGACAAACCCTGCGGGGATGGGGCGGGGGATGGAGAAGACTTACTTGTTGCGGGGCGGGGATGGGGACGAGATTGCCTCCCCATGTCACTCTCTAGTTTTAAGTAAATAATATTCTTCACTACGACTAACTGCTTATATCGCACTTTGGTTTACATGACATATAAACAAGATTAAACATTCTTGTTAAAAACGTTTCCCTCGTTAGGTTGTCCGCCCTAGGGATAATTCGGTCGTGCAGTCTCGACCTCATGGAGTAGGACTGTGGTCTCAGCGATGAGAGGAATTGTTCATCACATGGTCGTGATCAAGCAAGACAGCGGCAGAGGCTCTCGTCCTCCGTTCTGCGCATGCCACAAGAATAATTTCTGCTGACGTCAACGACCTTTGTTGCCGTAAGATGTCGTTAAATTTCATCCCGATGGCAATACTGCGAAGCAGTGTCAGTCCCAAACCTTGATGACGAAGGATGGCGACGCTAATGATCTGTGTTATCACAGTGTCATTCATCAGATATTACTACCACTACTTCATGGTTAAGGAGATCGCCTCGCAGCGAGGAGAGCACAGGTTCGAGCCACCTCCTCCACTGAGGCGGTAAATGTGTAGCCAACCTGAATTAGTCTGGACAATGAATTCAAAAGCTAGCCAACTCGGTTCTAATACGTAGGCCTACACTGACCGTAAGCTGTCGGTGGGAAAATTAGACGGCGAAGGAGAGGACTGGCCACCGGCGCTCATATGCCGAGGCTAAGAAAATGAAGTCGTTGACACTTCATATCCATAACCGCCTCTTGGGGTTAGCTTAAGGCACTGGATGAATGAGGCCGTAGTCTGACGACATCCTATGTCATCAAAAGATCTTGACATCGATTGAAACTATTTTTGATCAGTTCTCACCGCTCCTGTTGCATAAATACCAGGGATGGGCAAATTGCTTCGGAAAATGTAATTGAATTACAAAATTACTTTGGGACATGAAATGTAATTTCAAATTACAAAATACATGGGAAATGTAATTGAATTACAAAATAACAAATTACAAATTGCTCAGTTTCAAGTAATTTCAATTAGGGGTCATTGCATAATTACGTAACGCTCCAGGGTGAGTTGGTGGGGTCCTTGAAAACGTTACGAAACGTTAGGTGTCACTGTGGTTGGGTGTGTGGAGCTGAACGTTAGGTAACGCTTTTCCCAACAGTTTAGTTATAAATTAATTTTAAATTAACATCGAATGGCACTTTAGACACGATGTGATCCAAGTTAAAACTTCGTGCCACTGAGTTAAAACTTCACTAAAAACACGCAATAGTATAAGTCAACACTAAAATAGTTTTTTAATACACTGCTGCCGAAGAAACCAATACCATCATTTTTGCAAACTGTGGCGCTTCTTCAAGACATACTCGCCCGGATATTACGCGTTCACATAGTAAATCTTAAATGATTTTTCGTAGCAATAAATACGTAACGCTGGTGGATGGGTGGGTGGGTCTAGGGAAACGTTACGAAGCGTTATAGGTGGGTGAGTGGCTCAGCATTTGGTCATTTTCGGCGTTACGTAATTATTCATTCATTCAATCATTTGAGATTTATATAGCACTCCTTCAAGGGAACTATACTCAGAGGTGTTCCCGACTCCAGCACGGCCAAAAGAACAGTTTCCAGGTTAATATAGAATGTGTCAGAGAGCGTTCTGCAATTACAATTTCTGCGTGTTATGCAATGACCAGTGCGACCACTCTTCATTTGCTGAAATCCCAAGCTCTTGCCAGAGAAATCCCAAGATTGGCCAAAAGTGTACCAAAAAATCCCAAGTTACAGAAAAGGAAAAGATGTGCTGAAATATGAAATGCATTTTAGCAATCACAATTATTTACAATTGAATGCCTAGATAACGATGTTTACAAATAACGATAATAATAAACGTCTTTTCAGAGCGAGTTTTTTCTAATCCGATACTCTGTCACTGTTGAAAAGTACAGTAAAAAACTAGTCTGTAGACCTTAGAAAAAATTCCCAAGATTGCTATGCAAAATTCTCAGATCCCAAGTCTACCTGTAAAATCCCAAGATCCTGGGATATATCCTGGGTTGAGTGGTCAAGCACTGGCAATGACCCCCCACAATTTCAATTACTGCCCATCCCTGCATAATAATTATACTAATCCACAGAATCCTAAGCGGGATTGTTTTTCTAGGATAGGATCCACAGTTTAACGGCAGCTTATGACAACATTGGCCGTTGCCGCCGACAAAGATTATTTTTGGCATATTACAGCTCATTTTTCAGAATTGTTTGCCTCTTCTGCTTCTAACTTGTAGATATAACGCAACAGTTTAAAGAGGTGTGTGAATGACTGTCTATATTACTTTACTTTTAAGGCTAATATATTGTAATGTATTGTAGGCCTATTTGATCATTTATAAAGCGCTTCTCATAGCATAAGCCTATCAGAAGCGCTCCCAGTGCGAGGTACTCCGAGGAAAAAGGAAGGTTTTAAGGTGAAAGAGGTAGAGATGCTACTAGAGAGGATTGTAGAGCGTAGAGAAGGAGGAAGTCCATTCCATAGAGAGGAACCTATGCAGGCAAAGGATCTGGATTGAGCCATTGTGGTCCTAACACGTAGTAATAGTTTCAGTTTAACGACACTGTGATAATAAAGATCATTAGCCGTTTACGTCGACCTCCTCCTTTATCGCTTGGGACTGG
>JACEVL010000220.1:822500-828629 GCA_020284085.1 Aporrectodea caliginosa | reverse complement strand
AGGTATCAACTAAAGGCGCTCCAAACCCAAACCATAATCAGATCAATATTCAAAGGGTGATTCCGCTGTTTCACGGAGACAACCGTTGTGGGGTGCGGGAGCTGAAAAAGTTTCGCATCTGGCAACCAACGCGCCCCTTTGGTTCCACAGAGCACATGTGTAGACAAGTTCAAAAAGCCCGGACACAAATTTTCACGGCCCTCTAGCGGCAATGGCAGCCATCTTACAAAGTGGCCGATCGAAACACATATTATTCAATAAGCTTATATCAGCTTCTACTTCGCTTACAATCGTGATTTTGGTGTTTAAGCATACATATTTAGGGTAAAAGATTCCAATGGAACTAATTGCAAACACTAATCTACACGAAATTGGCAGCCATTTTCCAAAATGGCCGACCGAAATAAAACTATCAATATCTCAGCTTCTAGTACACTTACAGTGGTATTTTAGACAAAGAGATCACGATTATAATTGAACTAGAAGCTGAGATATTGACAAAAGTTTTATTTAGGTCGGCCATTTTAGTAAATGGCTGCGAATTTCGTGTAGATAAGTGTTTACAATTAGTTGTATGTATGTTTAGGCACCAATTTCACAATTCTAAGTGCACTAGAAGCTGAGATATTGACAAAGTTTTATTTCGGTCGGGCCATTTTGGAACCAAAGTGGCGTGTTGGTTGTCAGATGTGAAATATTTTGACTACATTGGCAGCTCTCGGACCCCACTACCTACTATAATTAATAAGTCAGGGAACAGCATGCACCACAATTTATTAGATTATTTTGGCATAACTGATGAATGTACCGCACAAGAAACGCTTCACTAGAAGGAGTCAGGTTCGAAACTTCTGGCTGTGTTGCCAGTTCTCTGCATTCGGCAGATCTTGCATGTTGTTGTGGTCTTAACCAAACACTCGCCCATTTTAGCTGCCTCACCCACCGTAGCTTGCCTACCAGCGCATTACCGTCAATGTTCCGACTGGATATCATTCTTACGGTTAACGATGACCGACTGGTATCAGTCTAAGGCGACTTTCGTCTGATCCTTACGAGTATAAAAACTGGTGCTACATAAATTCATTATACTGGCATTGTAGCTACTGCAACCGACAGCTAAGCGTTTATTATTGGCTACGAGACAGAATCAATAATATAATAAGCCAATGGCTTGACTAGAGAGGACAGCTCACGTGCCGTGTAGGCTATCTCAAGCTAGGAAGTTGCGCCAAATGGATGCTGTTTTTTGCAGAGATTGGAGAATGGTGTTTTATTAACTCTATGTAATTGATAAATGCTATCCAAATAAACGCAACTAGACCTCTTTCGGAAGGCAGAGCATACAACCGGTCGGACACAACACTGTGTAGTCTGAGGTGTAATATTCTTCAAACGTTGACCGCAATCCACAGAAGCTGATACGACAAAGAATAATAGAATGAAAGCGTCTGGACGTTCTTACGTCAGACGGATGTGCGTCTTGCTCACAGCCATTGTCGTTTGGAACACTAGTCCTTCAGGTTGGATCAAAACAGATTAATCTCTAACGTAACTGTTTTAATAATTGTGATAGTGAGCCAATGTCTAATGCGCCATCAACCTAGAATACTTTGCTCAGTTGACAGAACTAACGATATCGAGAGGTTACAGTAAACTGTATCATCTCACTTTTGAAGATTTAGTACAATATAGACATACAACTTTATTATAGGAAAATATTGACTATAATTGTCACGGTAGACGATTGGCTAAAGCTCTTGCCTGTTCACGCGGAGAGTAGCCTACGGGTTCGAGCCTCCTCTAAGACTATTACGTCTTGAGACCTTGAGGAAGTCCTTCACTCATAATCAAGACTGATCATTAGCTCGGTTAAAGGAAAACCCTCGCAACTAGACTAGACTGGACTAGATTGGATTGTGAATTGTCATTGCGATCACAGATTTATATAGCGCCTATTCAAGTGAGGCTCATCAGAAGCGTTTCAAACCTAACGACGGAAACCAGGATTGAACCAGACTGTATATTTCAACAGCTTGCGGAACATAGACACAGAAAGACCAAGGATATTAATCTAATATAATCCGATCTTATCAGACTATAATATTAGGCCTACATCAGATCAGGTACACTACACTACTCTGCACTATAATGCGCTAGTTATTGCGCATCAAATCATGTCCCATTATTATATTAATATGTTTCAGATGGATTCGTTGAAATTGGATGCTACAAGGACGACACGAAAAGCCCGAGTGTGGCAACAGTTGGTTCTCGCGAGGAATGCGTTAGAGCATGCAATGTAAGTGACTGAAGATTCGTTGGCAAATATTGCTGTCTTTCTGTCCACAGAGTGGCTCTATCAGTCTCTGTCCCAGTGGAAAGGTGGCTCTTTGGCCCAGTACACTGACCCTCTGGATATTTGCTTGATTACAGCTTTTCTTGGTGAACAATCGGTTGATGCCACGTGCATTAAACACCTTTTTTTTGTAGGAAATCCTTGTTTATTTTCACATTATTACCACATCACGTCAGCGTTCAGCATCACATCTTTGTTCTTCTTTGTTTCTCTTCCGTCAGGTCAAGGCCAACGATGAGTCCTCAACATAGCATCACATAGTGATGGGCAAAATGCTTTTCAAAAGTATTTTGAAAATACTTTACAAAATACTTTTCAAAAAGTATTTTGAAAATACTTTTACAAAATACTTTTCAAAAGTATTTTGAAAATACTTTACAAAATACTTTTCGAAAGTATTTTGAAAATACAAAAAAGTAGTATATTGAAAATACTTTTTGAAAATAGTTTTTAAAATTACTTGTGAGAAATCAACATTTTGTACTTTTATTGTTACTAGCTAGTATACTCATTTACATTGCATTCGTGTACTTGACAGTGATCTATATTTTCTTATGACTTGAAGCATTCATAATAATGTAATTGTGATTTGTAATTTCTATAGCTCTGGTGTCTAATGCACAAGGCATCAGCCGATGACACTCCAAAACCAAGCTGTATTCAAGTCAATATCCAGGAGGTCTGTCCGTACGACTGCGAGGCAGCCTATGGTGGAAGGGCGCTATATAAGTCCTCTGAATGAATGAAAGGATGAATGAATGAATGAATGAATGAATGAATGAATACCCGTACTCGTACAGTACCCGTCACGTCTTTAGGACGCCTTTTCATAATCCTTGTCCCTACCTGCTTCCTCCATTTATAATCAAAGGATTTATGGACGAATTCCTTCCATTTTTACTGTTAGTAGTGTACTTGCTCTTTGGCTCAGGGCTCTGTTCCAGTCCCACACAAAAGGGCAGTGGTGTTTCCATCGCTTAAGCGCCAGGGCCTAGACCCAGGCACTCGTTCCAACTATCGCCCTATCTCCAACTTTTCTTTCCTTTCTAAACTCTTAGAAAAATGCATTTCACTTCAGCTCGTTCACTACCTCGACACCAACTCACCAATCCGGCTTTAGGAAGTACCACTCTACTGAATCTCTCATGACTCGCCTTCTTGCTGACGTCTTTAGTGCAGTCGACCAAGGTCACGTCACTCTTCTCGCACTGTTCGATGTCAGTGCCGCCTTTGACACTGTGGACCATGTCATCCTCCTTCAGCGCTTATCCAAATCTTTCGGCATTGCTGACTCAGCTCTTCTTTGGTTCCGCTCTTTTCTTTCTGACCGTTCTCTCTCTCTGTCGTCTTCGGGTCCAAACGCTCTCCCTGGTCTTTTATTCCATATGGTTTGCCTCAAGGTTCAGTCCTAGCACCACTCCTCTACATTATCTACACCGCCGACCTTTCAGACATACTCACTCTCTAAGGGGTCTCGGCTCATCAGTACGCCGATGACACCCAAGCCTTTGCTCATGGTCCAGCCAGCGCAGCTGCTTCACTGGTCGCGAGGGTCCTGGAGGCCACCACGACGCTGGACCTTGGGATTTCTTCTAACCGTCTCCGCCTTAACTCAGACAAAACCCAATTCATCTGGCTTGGCGGTCGAGCCCAACTAGCCAAGATTGACATGGAATTTCTCCGCGCTACTTTCCCAGACGTCCACTACTCTGTCTCAGTTCGGGATCTGGGCGTTAGCTTGGATCCAGTTCTCTCATTTTCAGACCATGTCAATCGGATCTCTCGAACATGCCTTTATCATCTACGCCAAATTCGCACCATCCGTCACTCACTCTCTCCTCACGCGGTCAGCACTCTCGTCCATGCACTGATCTGTACTAGGGTTGACTTCGGCAACTCCATCTTTGCCGGCCTCTCTTCACTAAACCTCTCCAAGCTTCAGTCCATTCTTAACGCCTCCGCCCGCCTTATTTGTGGCCTCCCAAAGTACTCTCACATATCTACCTTCATTCTGGAAACTCTTCACTGGCTTCCTGTGCCCCAGCGCATTCAATTCAAAATTCTTACACTTATGCGCAACTCTCTGCTCGGGGTAGCTCCTTCATACCTTCAGGCCTTATACACATCGGTTTCTACACTCCCTGGTCGCTCTGCTCTGCGCTCTGCCGCCAGAGGCCTTCTGGTTGTCCCTCGCATGCGTGGTGCAACTGTTCAATCCAGAAGCTTTGCTTATGTCGGCCCCTCTACTTGGAACCATCTTCCATGAATGAATTGCGTCTTGAGCTTCTCAGCCTTTCTCTTCCTCTGTTTCGGAAACGCCTGAAGACTATCTTATTTGTTAGAGCCCTGGGTCGGGAGCGCCTCTGAATCTGTGAGTGGCGCTATACAAATGTTCAATTACAATTACAGTTACAATTACAATTACCAGGACTATGGGTTTACAACTCAGCATGTAGTAATAATAATAAATTGGCTGATGATGATGATGATCATGATAGTAGTAGTAGTAGTAGTAGTAGTAGTAGTAGTAGTAGTAGTAGTAGTAGTAGTAGTAGTAGTAGTAGTAGTAGCAGCAGCAGCAGCAGCAGCAGCAGCAGCAGCAGCAGCAGCAGCAGCAGCAGCAGGACCTGGTGTAGTAGTAGTAATAATAATAGGCAATCAACTTATGGAACCTGTCACATGCAACAGTTTTGTGTTGTCTCAATTGCATTGTACATTTTATCTCCGTGGCCTATAATATACTGTCACCTAGAATACGGTAACTGTTAATGGCACGTTGCAGAACCGGTCAGGCCCATTGTGCGCCTACATTCTCTATTATTATGTAACGGTGACATTGTAACCCAAAACTTCACGTTGGTACGGGTAAAACCGGGAATACTAGTACCCATGATGACCCTACCCGTACCCGACCAGACCCATGAAATGCGTACCCGACCCGTACCCGATCTGCAGGTACGTGTCGGGTACGGGTAAACCCGCGGGTACGGGTGTACCCGCAGACCCCTAATGGGCACATGATGCCTAATTCTGCGTATGTCACGAATGAACATAATATATGAGGACTTACAAGAGCCGTTTACTTACCAGTGAGAGATATGGTAGAATTGAAAACAACATCTAAGTTACGAGCAGCGTCTGCCAACTCAACAGCTGATTCGCCCAGTTTCAATGACTTAGGCCAATCAAATTTTTAACGTTTACTGTACCTCATCAAAGACAGCAGGTAATTGCTGCACGTAACAAACTGTCAAATGAAGTCTAGATTTGAGTATCATGATCATCAGCAAAGAAATGATATTTCAGCGAATGATTATACATCAATGTGCCTAGTGGTGTGAAGCATAATGTAAACAAGAGAGGACCAAGCACATAATTATGTCGTGATACAACAAACTCACAAGTAGTTGGTGTGACCAGAAGATTATTCATTGTTCGAAGCATCACGTTCTAGTCGAGGTCCTAAGCCTTATAACTATACAATAATAACTTTGGCAGAGGTTTGTAAAATTTATTTTTGAAAAGTATTTAGAAAAGCATTTTGGAAAAGTATTTTGAATTCTCCAAAATAACTTTTAAAGCTATTTGGAAATTACTTTTACAAGATACTTTTCAAAGGTATTTTGAAAATGAAAATAAAGTACTATTTTCTATTTCGAAAATAAAAATCTATTTTCAAACACTATTGCGTCCATCACTGCCATCACATAGGCCTACATGTTAAATATATACATAATACTAAATGTATATACATTATACACATGATATATATA
>JACEVL010000220.1:762500-817500 GCA_020284085.1 Aporrectodea caliginosa | reverse complement strand
TAGTATAATCTCCTTCTCCAGATGGTCTTCACTCTTCCGCAGTTACTGTACATGTCCGAAATAAGAAAGCTTCTTCTGCATGGTTAATTCGAGTAGACGCTTCTCCTCTCCAGCTGATGCAGTCTCGAACACTCACTCGTTTGACTTCTTCGTATTAGTCTATGATATCCTAAGGATCTGCCGCACACACTTTCAAATGCGTTGATTCATCACTACCCTCCTTCAGACTCTCGCATCGTTCGAGTTATAATGAGATGATCTGCATCATGAACGCTCTCATTCAAAGTTCACCTTATGCAGCGAGCCTGGCTAGTTCGTGCACCACTAGACAAGAGCAGAGAGCTGTGTATCTTGAACGAAACCCCGGTAGCCGATTGGTTTGAGCGCTGGCCTTGTAGCAGAGGGACGATGAGCAAAGTCTTTCATCACAATTTCTTAATGCCAACGATTTATTATTGATCATTCGGTAATAAATTCGCTTAATAAATTCGTAATAAGTATAAAAAAACTCATTGCGCTTTGCGACTCGTGAATGAGACTTACGATGATGCTGGTACTATTTTTTTACCGTCCTTGTGGAACTGTCGACCTCTGCACACATACTGACAAATTAAGCTACCCACTTTTACCACCGATCTCAAGAGGACATGGTTGTCTGTTTACCTGACACTCCTTGGATCTAGACCTGGAACCGATTTTGATCCCACCTACCTATCGATTTTGGTTTGGCTAAGCGTATTGGAAAAAGCTGACTCCCGCAACTCAGCTTATTGGTTATTCGATTATGGACTGATTATCCTAAATTTTAAGTGTTCATGGCTCATTTCGATAGCTCGTTGATAAGTTAAATCTAAAACTTTTCAGATTACAACTCATTTGTTTTTTTTAATCACTTCTCTCAGCTAATCCGCTCTTGAAGCTTTCGATACCAGCACTTGACAGGTGTTAGAACGGTTAGATTAGGCCCATCTGTCCCGCCAGCATATTACGAAAGTACACATGGAAATTGATCCAAGGGATTATCGTGACCAATCAGAAGCCGCCATGTCAGTAATAACATTTACTGCGTCATGAATACTCATTAGCTATGCGCCTTACTTAAATCTGTAAACAGTTCTGTAAACTCCACTTTGTAAAAACAGTTCGAATTTAAATTGATAAATTGCGAAATGGCCGATTATTTGAAAACTTTGCCTGCCGATTATCAATATAGGCTATCGGAGTTCATTGGCGACTACTCTGACGTGGAAAGTAATTAATAACTAATTATAAAGCCGATTAAAGCGGTCTTTCACCTAACTTTCTCTGAGAAGCCGCTATCAAATAGGCGGTAAAAGTGCATTTTAGCGTATTAAACCCATGATGATTTCGGCCAAGTATTTTAGCGTATTTTATTATTTCTCTTATGTGTTTGCGTAAATGGAAGCTGGATTGATAAAAATAATTCTTTGCCCAAATGGAAGTTGGATTGATGAAAGGAGTTATCTGCTAAAGTGGAAGCTGGATTGATGAAAAACGTGTAGTTTGGCGTCGTAAATGACACGCGATTTCATGGCGAATCAGCGTTGGTCGAATAGAAGTTGGACTGCAGAAAAGAATTCTTGCTAAATAGAAGTGGGATTGATGAAAATAATGTTACCTTAAATAAAAGTTGGATTGATGTAAATAATATTGCTTAAATAGAAGCTGGATACATTTCAGTTATCATGAAAGTCATTGAAATAATTAAATACGCTAAAATACACGCCTAAATCCACTATCAATAAAATACGCTAAAATGCACTTTTACCAAATAGGCTAGTGTCCACCGAGACAGCACTACCATACAAACCACGACATTGGCCTTATCACATAAATGTTTAATTGTGCCACTAATTATCAATTTGACTCTATTATTCTAATTTTAAATTTCAGTGCACACGTGAATACCAAGTTTAAGATTATCGTTGGAAGGTCGAAGGTGACTCCACCGTGTGCCACGTTACTCTTCGCACTTTCTGTCTCTGGCTAGACTTCCGTTAGAGGCAGATGAATATTCATGATTATTCATTAGGCAAATTCACACTCATCCTCTGATTGGTCGCGAGATTCCCTTGGATCAATTTCGCTGTGTACTTTCGTAATATGCGTCCCGCCACGTTCCACTCACCTGTACGCCCCTTTCTCTCATTGAGGTCGACTTACTCCTGCAAATCGGCTGTTGCTGGCTTATCACTTGATTCGACCACCGTTCATGGCTTTTTATATCTCCAGTCATTTGATGGAGATATGTTTTGTACAGCCGGGTTAAGACTCACGCAGCATAGGGCTTTCATACAAGTCTTTCCCTCAGCTGTGGCCAATCTTACATGTGCTAAACACGTTGGAGTTCTCAGTCATATCGAAGCACCTGTCTGGTTTTCTAAAATGTGCTACACAAATGGTTGCATGCATGCATACTTAAGCATGAAGAACTACTAGTAATCTTAGACTTCTAAGTGTAGAAAATGCGAAAGCATCTCAGTAACGCGAATTCTTGTGGCCATTTGTACAGGTTTCTGAATCCCGCTTTGCAAAAGTCAAAGGAAATGATTGCTACTGTGAAATGGAGTACGGAATCAAGGGACCAAGTGACAAGTGTGATTTGAGATGTCACAGCGGTGAGATATGTGGTGGAGCTAATCAAATCACAGTTCTCGACACGAGAATAAGTAAGACACACAAATCATAAACACATGAGAAATTAATATTCCATTATTTCGGTACACATAAACTCTTAGTTTAAATGTGTACTTAAATTTATATGGCTTTCAAATCATGGATGAAAAATTCGATTATATTTGCAAGTTCCTACAGGTGGCTGCACCTCGCGAATTTGTTTGATACCAATCGTCTAATTTGTATCATATACAGTGCGACCACTCCTTGGGAGTTTCCCAAGATCTTGAAATTATGGTGGTCGGACTTCGGATCTGGGGACTCTGCATAGCAATCTTGGGATTTTTCTAAGGTCTAGTGTAAAAGACTAGTTTCTACCGTACTGTCCAACAGTGGCAGCGAATCAGATTAGAAAAACTTGCTCAGTGAAAGATGTTTATTATAATTGTAACTTGTAAATATTGCAATTTGTCAAAATCAATGTTATGCTACAGATTTTTTTCTTTGCCAGTTCTTAGCTCGACATTTTTGTAAATAGGCCTAATTGCGATTATTAAAATGCATTCCATATTTCATCACAACTTTTTTAGTGACTTTGGATTTTTTGGTACACTTTGGCCGATCTTCGGAATTTGTCGGCAAGATCTTGGGATTTCAGGAAATGGAGAGTGGTCGCACTGATCATATGTATTGCGAGGTTTTTCACTTTAAAGCGAATTACTGCATAAATATATTGTGTCAATGGCACCTTTGAACGATATCACTATGCAGTGTGCTGTTTTTCCTTTAATTTTAAGCGCATGCATACAAAAATAGTAACCGTAGGTACATAAAAATTATGTTATTTATGTTTTAATCACATAATTTTAATAAATTAATTTTGTTTACTCAAAGTAACTCTATTGTTTCAGGAACAAGGATTTACGTTAGGAGCAGTAATCGATTAGTTTAATTGAAACAGTTAATTAAGTAATTTGTGAAAGCCTAATGATTAGCGTGCCTTTGACGCTGAATTGATTACCCTTAATATCAATTCACATAATACACTTTTAACAGCTCGCTGATGAATTAAGCTTATCGGTTAATAACCATGACCATAAATGTATTGCTTCTTGTTGAACAAACTAACACACCTTGACGAAAGTTTACATACAGAAGCAAAGGGAGAGAGACCCTTAACGGACCAAAGTCCCGCTGACAGGGTCAACCATGTACATAGGCCTAATAATAATAGCAACTGGCTATATAATATACATTTAATACAATTACAAAGAATTCATGGTATTAACTAGTTAGCTAAAATCGAATTTGAAAGACATTGTGTGTCTGCAGACTCTGCACCAAGCACGATAATTATGTGCACACTGCATAATAATTATGCACAAAAGGCAGAGACTAAGAAAAGAGATGGACTCAGGGATCAACACTTTTTAGGTGACCAAGGAGTTTTCGTTTAAACATAAAGACGCAATCTTGTTCCAAGAATTGTGCTAACGTTATCTCCAAAGCCTGTTTACCAAATATTATTTCCGGAAAAAATTAAAGTCAGCTAGTAAGACTTCCATGATTTCATATTTTATGTTTATGTTCTAGTTTCCAATTCGTCAACAAGTAGGCCTACTGCTTATACTCGAGAAATGCCATCTACCAGAGGTAAAATCGTTTACATTGGTTTCTACTGAATTGCCCTGGAATGCTTGAAAATAAACTTTCGAGAATCACCTAAACCAAGGATATTTGCTAAACAATTCAGAAAGTCGCCTTATTTGCGTGGAACTTTCATGCAAATAGCCACTGGAAATTTCTATGGACCAAAACACAAAATTGCAAACTAGGAGATTCACTCTTGCAAACGTGGAGCAACTTGCAAAGAAATTACATCTTACAATCTTAGCAATCTCATCTTACAATCTTACATCTCACCGTCTTACATGTATACATACGGTTCTGCTGACATTTAGGCTGTAGACTGGCTTTCAATGGAACTGACTATACGGGAACAGTCTCGGTATCTGTGTCTGGAAAACAGTGCACACTCTGGAACGATACCGATTGGAGAAATGGATATTTTCCAGACGGGAATGCAACTCTGGCTGAAAACTTCTGTCGAAACCCTGACCCTTTGACATACGTGGGGGGCGTCTGGTGTTACACAGGCATTAAAAAAAACGACGGTGTCGAATTTTGCGACGTACCAATGTGTCGTAAGTATCGAAAGGTCTTTTCGAATTGACAAAAATGTGTCAAATGCAAAACAGCTCATCCGCCTCTCTGCCTCCTAAGTTGATCCTTTGCTCCTTAGCCGCTCCATTAGCCTCCTAACGGATTCGTTGCCTTTTTAGCCGCTCTTCTTCCTCTATAACGGATCCTGTGCCTCCTAAGCGGATCCTTTGCTTCCTTAATTTAACCGATTCTCTGCCTCCTTAACATATCCTGTACCTCCTTATTGGCTCCACTGCCTCATTAACGGATCCTCTCTTCTTAACGGACCTATGTCTCCATAGCCGCTCCTCTGCTTCCTTAATGCATTCTTTGCCTCCTTAGCGCGTCTTTTCCTCTTTGACGCCTACTCTGCCTCCTTAGCGCCTCCTATGCCTCTAAACGCACCCCCGCCTCCCTAACGCATCCTCTGTCTCCTAAGCCACCCCGCTGTCTCCTTACCGGATCTTTTGCCTCCTTAGCCGATCCTCTTTATCCTTTACGGATCATCTGCCTCCTTAACGAATCTCTTGCCTACTTAGCGAAATCTTTTCCTTCGTAATGGCCTTTCTGCCTCCTTAGCCGCTCCTATGCCTCCTGTCTCTGGTCTCTCTGGCAACCGTACTCAATCTTCGCCTGATAATTATATCTGGACAATCCCACTGATGCAACATAGTGCTCGTGATGAAGTTGGCGCTCTGCGCTTAACTTTACTGTAGAGAAGCGCTTGACAAATTTTGAGTGTACGATGACGATTAATTTTAATATTTAGTAAGATTTTTTAAAGCGTTTGCATGCATGGGCGAAAATATTATCATAGTTTTAATTTCCACTTTTTGTTAAGTAGTTAATAATATTGAATAGATGGAAATATGACTTGCAATATTCTCCTTTGATGCGTCTCGTGCAAAATTAGTGACAGATGATTTTATTGATGTTTAATATTAAAACTTTACATGTATACCTAAGTTACGTGCATTATTTTCATATGAAACGCTTTTAAGGGTAAATGCGTTAAAAATTAGCTCGCTTTACATTCATTCATACGAAAATATAGCAAGAGGCTTACACATTTGCTTTATTAGTGCCCAATGCATGTTTCCTTGGGTAGAATGTTCTTTGGAGGATTCAGTTAACTACGCATCTACGCGGTCTCTGCATGGTCTACAGTTCACCAAATTCAATACCATCGAGAGTTGCTTAACCGCTTGTGTCTCCTATTTCGACAATTGTGTGGCTGTCGATATGAGCATCAGCACTGGATGTTGGATTCATACGAATGTATCCGATCTAGCTACAGTTAACACAAAGGAGAATGTCACGCAGAGTCGATTTACGTCATGTACCTATAGAGGTAAGTTCTTAGAACCAGAGTTAAATTTACACCATGTACCTATAGGGGTAAGTGCCTAGAACCAGAGTAGAGTTACGTCATGTTACCTATAATAGAGGTAAGTGCCTCGAACCAGAGTCGAGTTACGTCTTGTACCTATAGAGGTAAGTTCTGAGAACCAGAATTGAATTTACACCATGTACATATAGAGATAAGTACCTAGAACCAGAGTAGTGTTACGTCATGTTACCTATAATAGAGGTAAGTGCCTCAATCCAGAGTTGACTTACATTATGCACATAATAGAGGTAAGTGCCTAGAACCAGAGTCGAGTGACGTCATGTACCTACAGAGATAAGTTTTGAGAACCAGAATTGAATTTACACCATGTACCTATAGAGGTAAGTACCTAGAACCAGAGTTAAAATGACACCATATACCTATGAGACTGTTATGGGCTCCGGAAGCGAGTATGGTAAGCGTCTTGAAGCTAAGCAACGCTGAGCACAGCTTCTACATGTACTAGGATGAATAACCATTTATACCTGAACTACCAGGGAGTTTGGCAACTCAATTCATCATTTCTGCGGATCGGTGCACAAACTTGTATTAATTCTCGTTTTGTTGTATGATACCACAACATCGTGCTTCTTGTGTATTAGACCATCTGGAACATACTTCCTATTAAAATATGTAAGCCAGGTACAGATAGGCTAAAACAAGAAATATGTTCAATTCACGTTCAATCGCACCGTTAAGATTAGTTGTATACACATTTTAGCACCCACGTGAGATTCTGAAAAGACGTTTTAATTAAAACATTCATATACCCTAGATACACTTCCTGAAGATCCTTGGATCTCCGGAACCACTTTTTTAGGTGGTTTTATAATGTTGCATAAACATTTAAGGCGATTTTACCTTTGGTAAATGCAATCCATATGTACTAGCGTACAATCGAAAGCCGTAAAAATCTAAGTTGCAAATTTCTAGCTAATTAAAAATAATCTGCTAAAAGTGTTCGTTTCTCCTGCGTCTTTTTAAGCTCATTTCATAATGTCTAGTCTAATTCAACACTGCTGAAAAAATCTTTAAAATGTAACTGTAAATTTCCATAAGTGATGCAATGGCTAAAGTACTTGAACTGAGGTAACATCTTTCGTTGTTACTGAGTTTTTAAAACATCACAGGAAACTGAAACTCTTATGTTGCTCTTCACAGATAATGCATGGATAAACGTGGCTTGGAACAGATCGTCATACCAGATCTCTACGCTGACATATGATACGCCTACTTACCATTATGTTTACACTGCGTCAAATGCTACAGATGGGTTTAGAAATTCAACCTTGCTCAATCCTCCAAGGACGTGTGCTCATACTGACAATGATTACAGCCCGTGGTGGGCCGTCGACATGGGATACAGATTCTACGTACAGTTTCTGCTTATAACCAACAGAGCAGAAACTGTGGGTTAGTACTATAAGTCATAATTTGCTTGCAAATATCTTATTTAATTTATTTTCAAAATTCGTCTATGCTACATATTATTTTATCTACACACAATTTCAGGGCGGACACGTTGAGAGTCCAGACAATAAAAGTAGGTTAGCGATCACCACATGAGTAAAATGAGATGTGACAGCGATGCATGCAGACAGAGAAAAACATAAAGTCTGGCAGAGGAAGAGACAGAAGACAGACAGAGAGACAGAGACACACAGAGATAAAGAGAGGGGGAGAGTGTCGAACGCGTATGAGGAAACCTTCAGCCAAGCATGAGGTGGCAACATCCTACAGTGCTCAGAGGCTGTCTTTCTGGTTCGGTTTGACTGACACTTCTCTCCTCTGGATTCAATCCTATCTCTCTTCCCGCCTTTCTCCGTTAAACAATTGGAAACTTCATCCCAATCATGCCCTCTCACGTGCCTGAGTTCCGCAAGGTTCTGTTCTCGGAAGTTCTATGAAAATTGGGCACGGGACAATTTGGCGCCAGACAATTCGACGCAGGGACATTTCTTGAAAACTGTTATATATAATATAATTAAAGATTTTTAAAATAATATTGTGCTCTACTTTGTAATTGAAATAACTCGGCAATGTTGCTTCTTGTCGTAACTTTCTAATCTACTAAAACCAACCGTGAACAACCTTTACAATAATAATTCTGATTATAGTTTGCCTAGATGTGATTTTTACCAAACCTTAACCGCCCCGATCACATCACCCAACTTTCCCGCTCCTCTTTCCCGCGACCGTCGCAAAATCCGACCTATGCTCGACTTCAAAACTGCATCTACAATAGCAACATCTATGGTTAACGTTAAATTACACTACTGCATATCTCTCTTCACTACTTACGTATATCCATAGGCGGAGACTTGGTCTTGGGTTTGGGGGGGACCGGCGGATCGGCCGAAGGACGATCGGCGAGGCGCGAAGCGCCGAGCAGGGGAGGGGTTTGGGGAGGGGATGTGCCCCTCCCCTATTTAAATTTTTTGAATTTCCACACTGTAATGGTAGCATTTTAAGCTGTCATTTGAAAAAAAATTGCTTTATAATTTGAGTGCTGATAGGAACCAGCAGTCACTCGTAGCTTACATGTAGTTTGAGTCGTGTTTGAGTTTGGGGAGGGTTTGGGGAGGGATGTGCCCCCTCCATATTTAAATTTGTTTGAATTGCCACACTGTAATTGTAGCATTTTAAGCTGTCATGTGAACAAAATTGCTCTATTATTTGAGATACCAGTTAGGAACCAGCTGTCACTCATAGCTATTATTATTATTTTATTCATGAAATTTTTCAGAAATATTTTGGATGGATATAAGCAGCTCCGTCCCCCCCCACCTCAAGTTTGGGGGGGACCGTCCCCCGCTGTCCCCTCTAAGTCTCCGCCCCTGTCGATTTCACCCAAGTAGACCACCTCCAAGCTATTCGGAATGCCCTCGCCCGCGTTGTCACCAAAACCCCAAAACACCACCACATCACACCAGTCGTAAAATCATTCCAATGCCTTAAAATATCTGATCGAGTAGAATATAAAGTCAATCACTCACCTACAACACACTTCAATCATCACATCCCTCCCTATCTCCGTCAGTTGTTCATGGTCCAACCACTTCGCTCAACCCGCTCCTCTTCTGCCGTAACACTCCTCCACCCTTCCGTCACCTCGTCACTAAAATTTTGCAAGCTGCTCCATATATCCGCCTCTCTCGGACAAAGGTGGCAACTGTCGCAGACACTAGAGAGTGACATGGGGAGGCAATCTCGTCCCCATCCCCGCCCGCAACAAGTAAGTCTTCCCCCCATCCCCGCAGGGTTTGTCCCCATCCCCGCCCCATCCCCGCAGGTTTTCTCCCCATCCCCACCCCATCCCCGCAGGACGACATCACATTCCCCGCAAAAAGTTTACACCAATTCAAATTTAAAAAATAACATTTTTAGCTTACAAATCTATTTGTATTGCAGACTGCAATAGTCTGTTATTATCTTATCGACAGTTTGCATTAACCAAGTCCTGACTATTTCTGACTAGAAGGCTTCAGGAAATAAAAAATCTCCTTATCAGTTCTCAAGTTCTTAACATCACTCGGGTTTATTGCCGGCTCATTCCCCATTACCGCGGTATTACCGCGAGAGTAAACCCCATTACCGCGGTATTACCGCAATTGTTGTCCCCATTACCGCGGTATTACCGCAATTGTTGTCCCCATTAACGCGGGATTTACCGCGGTTACCGCGGTTTCCCCGCGGGTAAATTCCCCATGTCACTCTCTAGTAGACACCACATCCATTATTATATGTCATCAATCGAATGCATGCAACCCTCAGATATTACGACTTCCGATCCGAACTCACTGATTCGTTACACACACACACACACACACACACACACACACACACACACACACACACACACGTACGCACGCACACAAAACACACACACACACACACACACACGCACGCACGCACGCACACACACACACCATATGTATATATATATATATACATACATACATACATACATACATACATACATACATACATACATACATACATACATACATACATACATACATACATACATACATACATACATACATACATACATACATACATACATACATACATACATACATGCATACATATAGTATGCATACATACATACATACATACATACATACATACATACATACATACATACATACATACATACATACATACATACATACATACATACATACATACATACATACATATATACATTCATACATACATATGCATACATACATTCATACATACATACATACATACATACAATGTCATACATACATACATACATACATACATACATAAATACATACATACATACATACATACATACAGGGTGGGCCAATAAAAAATGTCCCACTGGATAAAATGCAATTTCTCCGCAACAAATATAGATTATTCTACCAAAATATCAACGTTTAAAGAGGAGTGATTTGTCAACAATCCACGAAAATTTTACCTAAGAATTTGCATAGCTTCAAAAGTTACAACTGTTTAAATATTCAATTACATTTTTTCGAATTTCTGCAGATGAGCGGTTCAATAATAGCTATTTCTTTAAGATTTTTTCATAAATAAATTGTTTTGTAACACCCAAATAATGGGTTCCGCGACAACTCGTCGGCCGACATTTCGTATAACGACACTTCGTCTACGACAATTCGTATAACGACATTTCGTCTACTAGTGTATCTGTATCCATTACGGCTAATCAACAGAGGCCGCTTTCTTATAGTTTCGCTAAAACGTGCTATATATTCTCAGGAATCCAGCTTCTAATTACTGACAAGATTATTTTCATCAATCCAGCTTCTGTTGAATGGAAACCTATTTTCATCCATGCAACCAGGTTGATTTCCAGCTTATTTTTACGTGAAAAATTATTTTGATCAATTCAGCTTCTATTTCAACACAGGAATGTTTTCATCAATCCCACTTCCATTTAGGGAAACAGTTTTTTTCATCAATCCAGCTTCCATTTTAAAGTGACAATATAAAATAACTTAGTAGACGAAATGTCGTTCGACGAATTGTCGCTCGACGAAGTGTCGTAGACGAAATGTCGTTCGACGAGTTGTCGTGACACCCAAATAATGATGCCGTCATATGACCTCATTTCAAGTTGTAAAGAAAGTGTTTATGAAGCAAGCTGTTAATAATTGCAGATATTTTAAAATATATTAAGTCCGTTTGGTCTGCCGGGTAAAAGCGCGATTTTCACGAAAAGTCGCCTGGTGGTCGAGAGATCCAAGTTTGCGAAGCACATCATGGTTCTGCTGGCGTGTGTTACGGCGATAAGGGAAGACTGCACTTCATCCCAGACAAGGCTAAAGTAAACGCTCAACTTTACGTTGAAACTCTGTCACCCAGACTCATTGAAGACTGCAAGTCTGGTTTCATTTTCCAGCAGCACGGTGCGCCTGCTCACACGGCACGATTGGCTCAAGGGTTTATTGCCACCAACTGCAGTGAATTCAATGGCAATGATGAACGGCCACCAAGCTCTCCAGGCCTTAACCCTCTTGATTATCACGTCTGGGTAGCTATGCTTGAACGCTACAAGACATTTCATCCCATGCCGAAGAACATTGACGAGCTGAAAAAGTCTTGCAGCGAATATGAGACCAGCTGCCGCAGGACTCAATCAACAAGGCCATACTGAGCTTCACAAAGACTTCGAGCTTGCGCGAAAGCTAGGGGTGGACACTTCGAACATGCCTTGAGAAAAACTGCTCAACAGATTTCTGATTTCGCAATGAATGATGATTTTATTTGACATTGAAAATTGCAAGTGACTGTCCATTTTTCTTCGGAAATTAGAAAAAATAGAATTAAAAATTTAAACAGCTGTAACTTTTGAAGCTATGCAAATTGTTTAGTGAAATTTTCGTGGATTGTTGAAAAATCATTCCTCTATAAATGCTGAAATTTTTGTAGAAAAATCTCAATTGGTTGCGGAGAAATTGCATTTTATCCGGTGGGACATTTTATATTGGGCCACCCTGTACATACATACATACATACATATACACACATACATTCATACATACATACATACATACATACATACATACATACATACATGCATACATACATACATACATACATACGTATGGACCCTGGGCAAGTCCTTCACTCGCAATTGCTCATGCGCTTCGGCGTGAAACTCCGATTCAGCGTCCGCGCAGTAGTCGGGAGCGTCTCTGAATAGGAATCTGGTAGGGGCGCTATAACAAGTGTTCAAATACAATACAATACAATACATACATACATACGTACATACATAGGCCCTACATACATACATACATACATACATACATACATACATACATACATACATACATACATACATACATACATACATACATACTGGAGTCACATAATGCTACAATTATTATTAGAGGTTAAACAAGATCAGCACAGACGCGGGATCGCTTCCCGCTACCCACCCAAAGGTCGATTCAGCCTTTCATTCGCAAGATGGCGTTGGTAAAATTAGCAGTAGGACGTGATAGACGCCTTGCATGCCCACACAAACAGTTAAATTCGACTCTTGTGATAACTTGAGACGGTAATGGACGAATCCTCAAGTCCTGAACACGGGGCAATTGCATCGAAAGACTTTCCGTTTTACTTTCACGCCTAAACTGCGCTACAAAATTATACTGTTTCGTGACAGAAACGTGTGCGCAACCAACTTGCCCATAGTCGCTGTCGGTGTCGAAATACATGGTAATTACCGATTAATCTCACACTATAAAAATGCGCAATTCACTAAGTGCCTACTTAACCCATTAGTGCCCAAACTGTCCCCCAGTGGCCAATCTTTATGATACTTGGGAATATAGCAAATGATGCTAGGGTGTATTTATGTGATACCGCGATCAGCCGCTAGATGGCGTGCTGTTCCCATTTGGGAACATTGGGCACATATGGAGTCTGTTCCCATTTGGGAGCACCATACAAATTTATGGCAGATAGTCTGTTAAATTTGCGGTTTTCAGTTACTACACTAGTTTAACTTTATGCACAGCACAGGCTGCTTTGCTAGAGCAATAAAACTAAACATCAATGTTGAAGTAACTAGTTTTCAGAAATAATTAAAAAGCAGTGCCAAGGATAGCATTGCCATTCGTAACAATCTCATTCTGCGACTGAACACAATGATCATACACGTCAACATATTCCAGGTTTTTCTTTACAATGCCTTCCAAGAGACTGACAAATGCGATGATATGATAGTATATCATAGGCCTACTACTGCTTGTAGTGTAGATGAAGTAAAACCATGCACTTTATGCAGTACAACCCTGTATTCTTCTTACACCATCGACATCTCGCTTGTCTTGCACTTGGCACCCAGATGATGATCGACTCCATCGAAGCGAATGTCACTGACTGAGTGGCTATCTGATAGAGCTGTTGGAGGCTTGTCCAATCGTTGTGTGGCATTGTTCATAATTTGCCGTCGTAACTCCAGATGATCAGATAATTCACCGACTTCAACGTGCAGGCTCCAGGCAGCAATTATTACAGCCTTGTTCAAACCGTTGATAAAGAGTGGTACCACCACTTCTTGGAGCGAAACACAGGGTGATAGTTGTAGGCATGAAGGGGTCCAGAATGCCCACCACACCCATGTGAAGAGTATACTTTCTAATGACAGCTGGTTGATTTTTATCAATCACATACTTTTTGGCTGAGCTCCAGCTTTTCAAATGGCTCTACTGCAATGAAATTGGTAGCGACAGTCACACACTGGTTGTCGTGCCATCTCATAGCTATCACATGAAGAAGTTGTCGTAGTAGACCCCATGGCACGTCGGGTTGGTAATGCCGTTGGGTAGACAAGTAACAACGTGTTGACTGAGACCTTTCTTTACACCTGAAAAAGGCATTGTATAAGGTGTGATTGCAGTGTAAACTAAAAATTCTAATTTATCTCATATTCTTTTATAAATATGGACAGTAGTAATGCACTCGATGCGGAGTTTTCAATAACTCATTGAATTTCTCCACCATGTTCCCAAATGGGAACAGACTACATTTGTGCCCAATGTTCCCATTTGGGAACATCAAAGATTTACTAAACATTTCTACCGCAATACATTTGATTTTTAAATGCAAATTTGGCACAACAGTAGCTACATGTACTTAATGTTACACTTAAATCACATAAACACTTTTAAAATTTAAATTCTCTTACTATTATATGCAGATGAGAAACCGAAAGCAGCCGAATTTTGACAAAACCCGAAACTTCAAAGATGGCTGCCGCACACTAGAAATTTCTGCAAACTCAAGATTAGGCTAAAATATCGTAGTTGGACTATCTAACAGTCAAAAGCTGCCCACAGAAAGTAAATAACACACTACACTTATTTTATACTTAATTTTATCTGCGTGTTCCCAAATGGGATCATTGGGCGTTAATGGGGTAATTAGGACCAATTCAAGAAAACCCGCAATAGGTGCTCCGAACAAGACTATGCAAGATCACGATCAAATTGAACATGGTCTTCAGCCGCTTGCCAAATAGAAGCACAGAACTACATCAGTGAAGGAACCCAATCTTGTACTCATGATAGGCTATGTTATAATTATATGTTGATATGACATAATTTATGATAGCTAGTCTTCTTTATGGTCAAGGTTCAAGGCTTCGCTATTTCTTCGTCGGTATAACGGATGTCGCTCCTCCCTACGAGGATCCACCTTCTCCTGGACTTTACGCCATCTGTGCAAACTTCTCCAGAATTGCCACGGATGGACAGATAGTGACTCTCTACTGTCAACCTGGGACACCGTCCGGGAGATATGTTATAATTCAGATGCCGTTTTCTCAGGAATACTTGACATTATGTGAAGTGGAAGTATTCACGACCAACCACTATATCGGTTTGCTTTTTCCTCATCATCATCATCGTCGTTGTCGTCGATTTCATCGTCGCCATCTCTGGAGACATTTAAATCACTGCTCATGATCTATCATTTTAAAGTATCATATGACCATCATTGATTTTCTGAACTCATGTACAGCGCCATTTCCTTAGGTTTCGTCTGTGTTACGGCGCTTCATACACCGACTCATGGTTATTATAATTATAATTATTGTTATTCCTCTTCCTCTTCCTCCTCTTCTCCTTCTCCTTCTTCTCCTCCTTCTCCTTCTCCTTCTCCTTCTCCTTCTCCTTCTCCTTCTCCCTTCTCCTTCTCCTTCTCCTTCTCCTTTCTCCTTCTCCTTCTCCTCCTCCTTCTCCTCCTCCTCTTCCTCCTCCTTCTCCTCCCTTCTCCTTCTCCTTCTCCTCCTTCTCCTTCTCCTTCTCCTTCTCCTTCTCCTTCTCCTTCTCCTTCTCCTTCTCCTTCTCCCTTTCTCCTTCTCCTTCTCCTTCTCCTTCTCCTTCTCCTTCTCCTTCTCCTTCTCCTTCTCCTTCTCCTTCTCCTTCTCCTTCTCCTTCTCCTTCTCCTTCTCCTTCTCCTTCTCCTTCTCCTTCTCCTTCTCCTTCCTTCTCCTTCTCCTTCTCCTTCTCCTTCCTTCTCCTTCTCCTTCTCCTTCATCATCATCTCCTTCTCCTTCATCATCATCTTCATCATCTTCTTCATCATCTTCATCATCTTCTTCGTCATCTTCTTCGTCATCTTCGTCATTTTCTTCATCATCTTCATCATCTTTAGCATCTTCTTCATCATCTTCTTCATCCTCATCCTCATCCTCATCCTCATCCTCGTCCTCGTCCTCTTCCTCTTCCTCTTCCTCATCCTCTTCCTCTTCCTCATCCTCTTCCTCTTCCTCTTCCTCCTCCTTCTTATCTTTTTTCTTTTTCTACTTATTCTTTTCCTTTTCCTTCAGACATTAATTCCTCAATTAACAACTGAGAGCCTACTCATCGTTTTATACACTTTTCTTAATTAGGTCAAATGATGACCAAAATAAACGCTATGCATGCTAAGCATACAAATGGTGAATGAACTGTTGCTGATCCTAAGCCATCATCTGGAGACTCTTTACTATCCGTTTAAAGAAATTGTAAAGTCTAAGGCCAGACAAAGAGTTTCAATTGGAGTCCTGTTGGACTTGTTAGTCTTTCATCACAGTATGGCATCATAGTTAGACGTCTTTGCTTAAACTCTAGTTGCTTGTCATAATCAACCTACAATGTCCTACATGTACTAAATTATGGTAATTTATAGAATTGTGATTACAAACATTTTAGACAACCGTGTTCCTAATGTAACTACGGACCAGAGACCAAAAGCAACAACTAAAGGTAATTTGTATTTATGGACACTGGTTGCATGCCTGCCTGGACATTCGAAATATTTTAAAAATAATTAACAACATAGACACGTTTTGATTTTATTTATGTTATTTACAGCTTGTTATTTTTAAAGTCTTACTTGGTTATAACGAGCAATGACTATCATACAGTCCCAAAAGCAAACACAAACACACAGCAGTCATGCTATTTCTGATCTGGCACCGGAGCGGACAAAACAACCTGGTTATTGCGAACTTAATTTTATATATTGCTACGATGTAAAGCTGGTGTATGACGGCTTTGTGTGGCGCTGAGAAACGTCGAAGATTTACAATTGAACACTTTCGCTGTGTACAGTCTCGGGCATTCGGCGTTATCCCTGTTCAGTTCTTCTCCTTAACAGTGGAATGAACCACTCCAAAGTATTTGAATGTAGCCAACGTAAGAAAGATAAATTCGGCAATGGTTCCGCGTTACTGATCAACCAGTCAAAATCGAAAACCTGTTCTCCACTCACCGGCTTACAAAGTTCCCCCAGTAGGCCTACCGCATCCTGGACGACAAAGACTCGGGGAAGTGAAGCCCTTCTCTGTTTCTGCAGCTTCTTCCAATTCAGTCCGTGCAATTATAATTGCCTCCTTCTTATAGCCTACTCCGAATTTCTCTTCTGCACTTCTCTGTCATCAAGCACTTTGCTTAAGGGACTCTATGCTGTCGGCCCTTTTGTGACTCGCCGTGTACAGCAGTCTGCCCATCAGGTATGAAGCCGCCAAGGTCAGGTGAATCGGATGCCTGAATGGCCTGGGACTAGTGAATGGCCGGCAAATCATAACAGTAATTGCTTCTGTAATCTCTGCATTCGCTCGTCCTTGCTTTAATATTTTTCCTAACGCTATAGTTTCCGTTGAGCTTTATCTTTGCTTACACTAGCCCCTCTTGCGTCTATCTTCGTGTCATCTCATTGCTGACTCTCTAACTTTTATCTTGATATCATATTAGGCTGGTTCTACACAACCTGTGCCTAACATACCTTTCTCATTTAGGCCCTGTATACTTAGGTCAATTTACGAAGAGTTCGCTTGGTCATAACTAGCAATGACTGTAATACAGTTCAACCAAAACCACTACAAACAACAGATACGAGCACAGGAGAAACAAGAGAAACACTGCTGCTCGTTCCGACTTCATCGTTAGAGAACCATCAGCCAATGCATCTCTGTAGCTGCATCTTGCAATCTTTATTGATCAATAAGGTGCCAGAAGGGACTAACTAAACCGATCGTTTTTCATGTTAGAATTCCACTAAGTAACACCGTAACAAACAAATAGGTTGACTTGCTATGCAACGACATGAGAAAACAAAATGAAAGTCCAATTCTATAAAATTGCCTTTCGTAAGAAATAAATTGGAATACCGCACGTTAATTTATAATTTAATTGAATTGTATCTAATTAGCAAACTAAGCCATTTCTACGAAAATGGTAATTTAGTTTTAATCTAATGTTTTGTCTTATTTGGCCGTCATTAGGATTTATAGTTAAGGTGCAGTGAGGTAATTAAGAGATAATGAATTACTAAAAATGCGCTATATTAAGTGTCTTGACCCAGTTAAATAAGAAAAGTGATCGCTTTATACACGAATCAATGTCGTTACCAATTAGACGGCCATTTTAGCATAGCTTTAGGCCTACAGGCTCTAACATTAAGTAAGTAAGTAAGTATTTCCTTTATTGAGAAGCACTAGCAAACGCACAGCACTGTACATAGCAAGATTAATACATTCAAACAAATAAACAAAAATTTCTATATACAACCATAGAATTGAATGAGAGGCTTTATTGTACAGAGGAAGAAGAGCTAGAGCTAGTCATAGGGGAAAAGAAGGGTTTAAATAGCCAGATCTAGGGAAAACATATCGTTTATTTGTATAGCATCCGGGCAAGGAAGCATTTCTGAGACAGGTTGTCAAACATGGAAGCTCACGGTTATGGGACCGTGGCCGCAGGGAGTAGCGCGATTGCTTGATCGGTGGCAACAATTTATGCAGAACATGACAAGGATTGTGCAGAATACAGGCAAAGAGTCTAGTATCCGCATTGCTGCAGAGAGTCTCAAATGAGGGAGAAGATGGAGGTAAGTACCCCTGGCGTACCAACCTTCGGATAATTCCCTCAAGGGCCTCCCGTTCCTGCACTCTCGCAAAGCCCCACCACACAGGCGAGCAATACAGCATCATACCAACCGTAGTGGCACGAACTACATCAAATAAACTGTCCCCCGAGAGCCCATGCGACCTCAGGATCCGAAGTGCATAAAAGGACTGCCTTGCTTTTATGGTCAGACGTTTAATGTGACTAGAGAACCCAAATTTCGCTGTAAGCTTAACACCAAGAATATTTAGGGTTTGCACTCTTGCGATACCTTTTAGAGGAGGGGGGAACATACCGATGGTACCCCGGGGACGCGTGAAAATTATCTCACAGGATTTGCTTGAGTTAAGCTTGAGGTTGCAACTCTGTGCCCATACACTAATATGCTCAAGCTCAATCTCAGTTGTAGTGATACTAGATGCAGGGACAGCGAGATAGCAATCATCTGCATATTTAAAAATGCGATTGCATTTATTAACAGGTTTTAAGTCAGAGATTGCAACTACGAAATCCATCGGGCCCAAACCGGAACCTTGAATAATACTTGCATTAATTCGTGCCAGAGAAGATATTACACCGTTAAACCTAGTGCAATGACTTCGATTATAAAGTAAATTCAAAATCCAATTTAAAATGTGATCAGGAATTGGGAGAGAAGCAAGTTGTTCGGCTAGATATGAATGTCTGACAGTGTCAAAGGCTTTGGAAAAATCCAATGAGACCAAACGTACATAGGGTTCATAGCATAAGGTTTCAAGGATGTGGTTAGATACAGCCATCAAAGCAGCAGCCGTTGAGCCCGTAGGTCTAAAGGCATACTGATCATCAAATTTGTGATTAGTGTCTGTGTTGGTGATAACCGGATACATATATATACGAGTAACGATTTTTTCAAGAATTCTACAAAGGATGGAAGTAATGGAGATGGGGCGGTAATCCGATTCCATTCTTGGGCATGCCAATTTGGGGATTGGTGTAATACAACTTAACTTCCGCTGTGGAGGAACATATGAATGTAACAAAGAATTTCTAAAAAGGGTTGTGATGGGTTCAGCCAACAGGTGAGCCATGCTGCTGAAGAACCAGGATGGGACACCATCCGGGCCCACGGAAGATCCACGGATATTTGTTAACATAGTGAAGACATGGTATTCATCTATAAAATCAATTTCGAAAGGGGCAGCCGTTTGACGTGGCCTGGGTTCAGTATAAAGGTCATCGGTGGATATTTTACTATAATGCTTGTTTAGCTAGAGTAAACCCATAGTACTACTAGTGCAATATTAAATCTTCTCGCTACTCCTCTATCGGAAATCATAAACTCCTCTTTTGCCACTGGAATTGTCCCGCCTGCCTTGAAAATAGCCAGAGTCACACCAATTTATAAACAGGGTGAAAAATCTGAACTAGGCAATTATAGGCCCATATCTGTTTTACCTTATTTTTCTAAACTGATTGAAAGAGCTATGTATAATAGACTGTACGACTACGTTACTAAAATGAAAATCCTATATTTAAACCAACACGGATTTCAGGCTGGACATTCAACTGCCATGTCTCTCTTGAATATCCAAGATAAAATATCGCAAGCTATTGAAAATAACGAGTATTCTGTTGGAATATTTCTCGACCTTTCAAAAGCGTTCGATTCCGTAGATCATAAAATCCTTTTGAAAAAATTAGATAATTATGGAATTCGAGGGTTACCACTCCTTTGGTTCAAAAATTATCTGGATAATAGACAACAACAGGTCCAATGCAATAATAAAGTATCGACATTTCGCCTTATTGAATTTGGTGTTCCTCAAGGTTCCATTCTGGGGCCACTATTATTTTTACTTTATATAAATGATCTACCTCATGTTTCCTCTTTATTGCACTTTGAGTTGTTTGCTGATGATTCAAACGTTTTTATCTCACACAAGTCCCACGAAAACCTATTCCAAATTATGAACCTTGAACTACCCCTTGTGGGTGACTGGTTCAAAGCAAACAGACTTTCTCTAAACTTAAGCAAAACATCCTTTATTCTATTTAATTCTCACAGAAAAATCCCCCTACGCAAACACCCCCATTACTAATTGACGGTGTACTCATTCCTCAAATTACTAAAGTCAATTTTCTTGGTGTTGTGATCGATCAAAACATGACCTGGAAAGAACATATTTCTCAAATATCGATTAAATTGGCCAAAAACACCGGTATTTTATCGCGCATTTCGTATAAATTACCCATCCACATTTTAACTAACCTATATTACTCATTAATCCATCCGTACTTAGCATATTGTAATATAGTCTGGGCCTCGAACTACACCTCACGACTTACACGCTTGATTATCTTACAGAAAAGAGCCGTTCGAATAATTACTAAATCTGATTATAAGTGTCATACTGCTCAACTTTTCCTCCTCCACGGCATTTTAACATTAGATAAGATTAGAATATTGCAAACTGGTGAATTTATGTTTCGTTATAAACACGGTTTTTTACCTAACACCTTCACTAACTATTTTAAAACTGGATCCGCCACTCATTCTTACAGTACCAGAACAGCCTCCAATTATAGACCGATTTTTGCTCACACAAACACTCGCAAATTCTCTATTAAGATAACTGGTCCTACTGTTTGGAACAATCTTCCTGCCGACATCCTTAGCGCGTCTCATCTCCTCCTATTTAAAAAACTTCTGCGTGCCCACCTACTAACTTTAAATATATAACTGCTTTTAATCTTCTGTTTGTTTATTAAAGAACTTTTAAGCATTAGACAATGCTAATTATGTTATCATTTTAGTTGTTGCTTAATTCACTCCCAATCCTGAACATTATGTTATCAACCTCCACCTAACAGCACTGGTACATAGGTGGCCCTGCTTAGCGGGACTCTGGTCCCTTTAGGTCCTCCTTTTGTATCCCAACTTAGTATTACTTGAAATATGATGATTTGTTACTGTACTTTTTTGGGAGCAATAAAAAACATATCAATGTTATGTTATGTTGTGTAGAGAGTCTGCATTTATATTGACATTAGATCTCTGGTCATTTCTATTGGCACAACCACTTCGGAGACGCCGTACTTCAGTCCATAGTTTCTTTGATCCTTTGCGTAGACCATCAAAAGATGAAGCATTAGTCTTCGTTATTATTCTTTGAATTCGATCAGCCAGGGCTGATGCCGCCTCGTGTTGTCCACTCCTAAAAAGTCGATTGCGCCGTCGCAGGAGGAGCTTCAGATGCGGGGTCATATACGGTGGATCACGTGACTTCACAGTCGTCTTTCTGACTGGAAAGAATAAGTCGACTGCCGTCATGATCTGTGTGTAGAATTGAGCAAAAGCATCTCCTATGTCCACGTCGGCTCCAATAACGTCCCAGTTAAGACTTTCCAGATGGTTCTGCAAACTGGCGGTCTGCGACAGGAACAGTGCAAACAGGGCGGGGGGCGACGAACACAGCAGAGTGTTTAGCTCTATAATTGTTTAGCTGTCTACGCACATGCATATAAATTACATCCATGTAAATGCAATTATACATGCGCAGTTGCGCACATGGACGTTTACATGAATACATTATATTTACACATTTAGATATACATACATAAGTACATACTTACATACTTCACCGACTCCGCTCTTCGGATCGTCTTGACCTTTTTGATCCTCGTGTCAGTACGGCAATAACTCTGTCCCGTTGCTTTGCTGCATTGGTCCTTGGCTATGGAATCGACTCATCCTTAGTTCGCGCCACCATTGAATCCGGTGGCCCTACTACATATCTTCGCTACCTCAAAACTAGTCTTTATTCTCGAAGACTTTCGCACTGGGAGCGTCTCTGTGAGACAGTGAGAGGCGCTTTATAGATCTTTAAATACAATACAATGCATGCATACATGCATTCTCAACTACTTGCATTATATGCATGGTTACAGTTAAATAGGACCTCAGGCGCAGAAATGAATGACAATCTCTACGGGAAAGGTCTCTGCTTGCATGACACGGTTACGTGTAAAACATTGTATTGATTTTTCTTGAAATAAACGAATATGACTGTGCTGATTGCGAATTTTAGAAGCTTGCTCGGTTTGTTATAGCTAATAAATATTGTAGGCTGTCGTCAGAGCGTAGATGGCAGGGAATATTCAGGAACTGTCAATGTCACAAAATCCGGACAATCTTGTATTAATTGGACGACGTTGGTATCTCAATTCAATCTGGGGAATCTACAAGCAACCGCATCGGATGCCTCAAACTTTTGCCGCAATCCAAAGCCTGACGAATATCAAGAAGGCGTTTTGTGCTGTTATTCAATTGGACTATGCTTGGACTTCAGGAACTGTTGCTTTTGGGAATACTGCGATGTCCCGCTATGCAGTAAGTTGCAATAACCGTGAACATTTTCAAAAGTCCGCCGTACGTTGCATATTTCGATGTATCACGCCCTTCACATTCTCATAAGCTTTCGCCATCTTGTTAATTTGCGCTTGTGTAAGAGCCAAAACGTGTTCTCCCGACAGATCATCGTGAGACAGTCTAATACTCACACCATCACACCTCGCTTCGAGCGCGCGTTTAATTTTGTCATTTTGCCCTTCCGAAATATGTGTACCGACTCATTTTGTATGTAACCAAGAATAAACTTTTGATATTACTCACACTTCTCTGAGGTGAAATCTAATCGACAATTCCTCTCCTCTGAGGTTCAACAAGTTTCCATTTTGGTCGGTAAGCTTCGTTTCCATCGATGAAATCGTGCGTAGCGTAACGGGTAGATAGATCAAATTGTGGGGTACTTCGATAATCTTGTAACCCGGCCCCACGTTAGGGAAAAACGAATATATCACGTTTCCCGTCGTTCCGTTAGCGTACGAAGCTCCGATTATATCGCTAGTCACCCTCAAACTGTTTACACTCATTATGTTCACTATTTCTTCGGATTCGTTATATCCCTCACCATATACCCAGCGACGGAAACCTAAGACCGATCTAATCGAGTTGTTCGGTGTAAAATCAACTTTATAATTCGTTGCAATGGTTAGCACAGACTTCAGCGTATTACTGTTCGGTTGTAGCGTAATACAGCATTCTTCCTTTGCCGCATCGTAATGCCCTTTCTCTTTCATGATTCTCTGCAGGTACTCATTTATATCCTCGATTTCGTAGCACCCCTCTGGAATATTTACATCGACCCACGTATCTCCCCCATCGGGTGAATATCTGAAGTTGTTGTTCTTTGCGTCAATATTCGGAAAAGAGAAGTACGTCTCCAAATTAACCAAAGCCATTTCGTACATTTTACTCGCGTTCAATTCGATCAGCGGATTATACTGGGTCCTAATTTTCGAGCTCTTTTCGCTCAACAAAATATAAAATGACGATTTTGGATCCGTGTTACGTTCCACCTTTTCCATAGTAGCCGCTATCTTTTCGAGAGTAGATTCCATTTTATTTTTGTATTATTTTATTTCAAATAGACGCAGGCATGTAGAAAGTATCGAGTCCACACCGATACTTGCCATTGTCTGCACTACTAGTCGAATCGATCACAAGGAATCCGTGCGGACGTTTCCACACAATTTTGCATAGGTTCCTAAATTCTTCCATAGGCATGTCTTCACCTACATGATCGTGATATATATGAGTAATATTTTTCAAGTCTTGTGGAAACAAACAAATAAAATTTGCGTTCTCTCTTATTGTTTGCCTAGGCAGTTTGAAATAATTTTGCGCGAGGTAAAAACAATCTACGTTACTATGCCTTCCTCTGATGTAATACGTCTCGCATTTGTTCTGTTTTTCCAACTGAAGGTCATCGAATATCATGAGGTTCTTCTTGTTGCGGCTCAAATCTCTCGGGTCTGGCACGTCTTCTGAACTTTCAAAGAACTGACATGTCATATCAGATTTTTCACCTATTTTTTTGGCCATTTCCTCGATGACAAACGCGGGTGATACGTTACACCTCATAATCTCTTCCTTATTTTCATATAATCCGCCGATCGCTTCTTTGGGTAGTTTCTCTTTGAATGCTTTCTCGAGTATCTTGTACTCTGGTTGAAAGAGAGATCTTCCGAATACTTGCAGGTTATCGTAGTCTAACCATCCAGGCCTAACCAACAGATTATGAAGAAGCGTCGTCTTACCACAACCAGACTTTCCTACAATCAGACCTCTGATACTTCTAGGTAGTAGAGGGTTGTTATTTCGTTTCGATGTATTTTCATCCCACGATAAATCTTTGACTTCCATCGTTTTTCAATAAAAATCTTTTCGTATTCAAAACGATACGAAAATGAGTAACAATCTGTATTGCGTAAAGTGTAAGTCAAAAACCGAAACGAGAGATATTCAGAACGTCGTTAGTAAAAATAATAGGAACATGCTTCGAGGCGTTTGCGCCGTGTGCGGAACGACAAAAACTCAATTCGTGAAAGGAACTCCTTCACACGGAGGAGATCTAGTCGGTTCACTAAATTCAGTTACGAGAAATATTAAACTACCGTGGGCTAAATTTCCAGGCGAGATGCATCTACCAGGTCATTCGTTTACCGGTCCCGGCACTAGATTGGATTTGAGACTGAATCCTGATGGGAGTCCCAAAGATTGGAGTAAACCCGTTGACAGAGTAGATAACGCTGCGTATCATCACGATTTAGCTTACGACAGGTATTCGGATACCGCCACTAGGAATGTCGCCGACAGAACGATGATAGACGAGTTGAATAATATTCCTAATCCTACTATCAGAGAGCGCATCGAAAGAGCGGTAGTGAAGCCTGTATTGTCCGCCAAAGCGAGTCTCGGTCTAGGTTTGGAGTCTTCAAAAAACTACAAGAGGAAAAGAAGTTGAAGTGGACTGATGAACTAGCGAATGAATTGCACAAACCCGCGGTACATCGTTTTCAGAAAAGGAAGGTTTACGTCGGGGGTATTGATGATATATGGGCGGCTGACCTGGTTGATATGCAGGCATTTGCCGAACAGAACGATGATGTGAAATATCTGTTATGCGTCATAGATTTATTTTCTAGATACGGTTGGATCGCTCCATTGAATGATAAGAGCGGTGACTCCGTTTACAATGCCTTCGCGAAGATATTTACGAGCAGCGGACGAAAACCCCAGAAACTCTGGGTTGACAAAGGGACTGAATTCTATAATAAACGTGTAAAGTCTTTGGGAGTCGAGCTGTATTCGACTGAAAATGAAGAGAAATCATGCGTCGTTGAGAGATGGAACAGGACGATGAAAGAAAAGATGTACAAATATTTTTCAGCTAATTCTACGAGAAGATATGTAGACGTGTTGGAAGAAATGGTTAGCATTTACAACAACGTTAGACACAGTTCTATACAAATGACGCCTGCTACGGCTAGTATGAAGGCAAATGAAAGAATCGTGTGGTTGAATTTATACGGCGGCCTACACCCTACGCGCGTCAAACCAAAGTTTTCAGTAGGCGACAGCGTTAGAATCACTAAGAAAAAGAAGACCTTTGAAAAGGGTTACACGCCGAGATGGACTGAAGAAGTATTTACAGTATCGCAAGTACAATACACAGATCCACCAACTTATAAAATTACTGATTGTAATGATGAGGAAATACAGGGTTCATTCTACGAAGAAGAGCTACAAAAGACTACTCAAGAAATATTCAGGATCGAAAAAGTTATTAGAACACGCGGGAAGAAATCTCTCGTAAAGTGGCTCGGATACCCAGACTCGTTCAATTCTTGGATCGATAATGAGGCATTGATGACTTTACCTTAGTGCCTACACAGGCCGACAACGCACGACACTACAGAAATTAGTCCCTGTAATTACGCGTTGACTCGGCTGTGGGTTGCGCGATCTTATCGATACTGCGGGGATTTCCAATAGTTTCGATATGAGTCATTGGCAGGAGGGCGGGTGGCGAATTGGACCTAACATAGGTTCGTGCACGGCGAATTAGGTTGGACCTATGTTAGGTCCAATTCGTGCACGGGGGATTTGGACCTATGTTAGGTTCTTGGCCCAGCCGCTTAGTTTTGCTATATGTTTTAAAATTTTATGAACTGCTATACCGGTTGGGATTTGGGTAAATGCGATCGGGAGGATGGTATGGAAATAGGATAGGGTACTTTACAATGTCAATTTTTAGCGTCCAATGACAGTGAGATTTTCAGTAAATTGTTGTTTTAAAGCATGAACGCGATCAGTAAATTCCCGATACAGAAAAGCTGTTCCCCAGGCAAGCCAATGACCTCTGTAGCCCAACCGCTCGTTTCTGCCCTGAAGTTAATCGGTGGTTAAAAGACATCTGCATACATATATATATATAGTTTTATCATTATATTTACAACCATAGTCGTGAAGGTCATCACAGGTCACAGGTGTTCTGCACACGTTGCCTTCTTTTTCATATGGGCGGATTATTTTATCTGAATGCAACATTAATTTTGCTCAATGATTTCTTACATGTTCGATTCTAGGCCTACTCTTAGGCCTACTGAGTTTGCGTGTGGGAATAGTTTTTTGTTTCTGCAGCTGATTTTTTAAGTTTTTACTGTTTCCTCGGATGTCGTGGCCTACGTGACTGCATGGTGAGGACTGAGGAGTGGCGGCAGCTGCTGTCTGATGTCCGGTCGTGTCTCCAATCTATAGCCTACAGACTTTCGTATAATGTCTGCAGGCAGGCAAGTTTCATCTAGGTCGATGAAGATGTAAGCGGGTCGAGGGGAGTGACCAGTGTGACCTCGGCCTTTAGTCGCTCTCTCCCTTGTGGCGCTTCGATCTAGCGACCGCCAGGTGAAGAACCTGTCAGTCCACGTAGAACTACGTGCATCTGGCGGTTCAACGGTTTGCGCTGCTTGAGCATCATCCACAACCAGTGAGGGAACGCAGAGCAGTGGTGTTATCGTAAACTGCAGACGTTATCGCCTGTTGTCAATCAATCTTGCCCAGAAACTCAGTCAGCTTTGGTCAATTATTCTGCCCTTGGTGACTCATCTGTTTCATGTGCATTGTTGAGCGCCTCTGCTTAATCTTTCTAAGCGGCGCTATATGAATTTCTAAATTACTATTACAGATGGCATGCGCTGCCATAGAATGTAAGAGCTACTTGGTGCACAGTGGATGCAGACCTCACTCTCCATTTGTGGATTGTGGACTGGATTTGATAGAAGGGTTGTCACTTTCTTCATCAACATATTTGGCCTCCTCTGTAAAAACTCTTGAAATCTTATCATTATGATGAACTGCACCACTGTATCGAACACAGAGAGCAAATGCTGGGAGGACACATGATAGTCTAATCTTAGAACTTCTATAGTGCCATTTATGGCATTATGAATACACTAGGCATCAACTGATGGCAATCCAAAACAGAATCACAATCCAATCAATTTTGAGGATCAGTCCCTTGAGACAGAAAGACAAGTCGTGAAGAGGATAAGCTTGCAGACACAAAAGCATCTTTTATGTAGGGAACGGAAAGATTCTGTAAGATGCAACACAGCGAAACTGTGGTGAAAGTGCATTCCAGAACCGTAGGCCAGCAACAGGAAACCCCTAGGACCTAGGTGCTGCCAAGTTATATGTTCACTTGAAGTGTGGCAAGAGAAAAGGCAATCAGAAGATCTAGTGGAGTGATGATAAGTCTGAGGCAGCGGCCTTTGAAGTCTTAGCGACGATTTTGTGCTATAGGCGAGCACAAAAATGTCACCCCTTACTCATAAATGACATCTCATTGGAAGTGACCATCATGTATTTTGTCGGAATTTGCCACCCCTTGAAAAGTGTCGCTCTAGGCAAACGCCTATATCGCCTACATGGTACACCTAAAGCTGGCGGCACCGCTGCAGTTAACCAGGTTGCAGCATCTTAGTTGTAGGCAATTATACCAAGTTTAAAATCAAGTCTCTGCTCAACTGAAAGCCAGTGCAATGATTACAAACTGGGATATTCTGAATAACAAAGAAGGCAAAGGATAACCATTATTATTCTACACACAATACAAACACAACAGCACAGAAAGCACAAACTGTGCAAAAGCAAACTAAAAATTAAAAAAACTAAATATTCTTACAAACCAATTAAAGAGTTCCAGAAATTATGAGAAAATTTACAGTAGAACGTTAAGTGAGCATAGATGCATTTAAAATCAGTTGCATCTGCCTGTTGAATTATCTATTTTATGCTTTAAAATAATTTTTAAATAATAGGAATCTGATTGATTCTATACACTTTAGTGTGTATGTCTTGGCAAAGTAATCACCTCTATATCTACTCAGGAGTGCTCCCAGTTGTACAGTTGACTGAGTCGGCAAAAACTGCACAGCCTACATGGTGTCTTCACAGATTTGCTCACTATTGCCAAATCACTGAAGACTCTGAAGTCAAGACAGTCAAGTCCTGTCCATGGAAATCCAACACAAGATCAACTTGATGAACCACAGCAACTTTACGATGGTTTGGAGTCCAAGCCACGCAGGACTCAGTGGCAATGAAAAGGCAGACAAAACAGCAGAAGGTCTTCCATTGATGGCTGTAAACTCCACTCCATAAATCGAGTAGAGACAATCCTTTAGCAATATTCATCACTTCACCATTGAAAAAATGGCAACAATATGCTGACAGCCTGAAGGGAGCCTTCTGCATAGAAACTGAGCCTTAAGACTCTACGAAACTCGAATTCAAGGCCACAACACGAAAGCTGGACGTCCAAATCACCAGACTGGGTCCCTGGGGAGAGTAAAGCTCAACTGCTCACTCATACAGAAGAGAAGGATAGAATGATTAGAACCTGTGAAAACTGTAAGAAATCGAAACAACATCAACGGCCTTCGTTGTCATAATGTATGGTTAAGCAAACTCATTCTTTCATTTGTGACAAACACTGACATATTGAGGGATGCTGATAATTAGCAACAGACAATGCTGATGAACACCAGACAATGAAGAACGGTCAATTTTTATACTGCTGTACAATGGCAGTCATAGAGCAATTAGCAAAACAGTTGTACTTGTGATAGGAAGTTCGTATAGAGCACAACAGCTAACAGCAAAGATGGACAGGGCGATAATAGCAGCAACATTCCTGGGCTGGAAACCGCGACACATCTTCTGGGACCTTGGCTTAAAGTGTAAGTTCTGTATACATAAGACACATTAACAAAATGCCGCTTCAAGAGACTAATCACGAGGATTCTCTACACTAGTCTAGACAAAGTTAAATGTCATTACATAACATAAAGTTCATCAGTTGGCAAGCAATGCTAAGATTATAACAAGTTCAGAGTTCCTGGGCCACATTGCATCAAGGATGACGAACGATATGGTCTGCCACCTGGGGTACATGGCTGCCTCATCTTCTCGCAGTTCTCACAGTTTGTAAATGGTAACGTCCTGTCAACGTTTGACCCAGCATTCTCAACAGGAAAGGCATATTTCAATTGTTCATAGAACCTTTTCATACTTGTTGCTCAGTGCCAAGTCTCTCCACAACCATCATTCACTAAAGCCTAGATTTTCCCAATTGTAGATGGCATACAAATCTGTAGGTCTGAGGCTAACTGTCCAGATGGGAAACTGTCACCCTGTATGGATCCAATGACAGCAATCGAAAAACCATCTAAAGACATGAAAACTATGCAACAGTCATGAAAAAACTTGTAAACGCAGACTCCATCACAGCAAAAAGCCAAATCTATGAGAATTATAAAGCACATTTCTCAGAAAATGGGAAACTGCCAAATGACAGAATTAGGTTAAACAACAAGCATTAATGCAATCAGTTTCAGAATTGTTGTTCCTGCACAGTTGTATAATTGAACATTTCTGTGTAGATTGTAGAGTTTTCGAGAATGTTAACTGTTGATTAGTTGAAAACGAAACAACAACAGTCAAAGAATAACAGCACTCAGAAGATGTCAGTGGCCACGTTGACAAACACCAGTTTCAATCGGGCTCAAAATTGTGAGTTCACATTTGCCGTAGTTCCTCAGTGTGTGATTCACAGTGTGTGCCAATGCACCGAATCCCTTGGTTGTTTATGAGGAAGGCGGCGGCCGACAGAGATATGGAGATACGGGGTTCACAAGTCCTTGAAGTCTCAGAGGCAGTACGCAGATTGACAGACCGAAGAATTGTTCCAAGATGCCAATGCAGAGTATCTGAGCCTTAAGTCTTTGATGACCAAATCTTCGGATGCAGTTGGTTGGGAACTGTGTTTACTGACACGGGATAAGCAAAAACTAAGACAAGACCCCAGATGTCCTGCCCCAAGACCTACACAATATCGAAATGGTAGTGAATCGGTTCAAGACAAGACCAAGATGTATATACAATTAGGTACATCTCCAAATGGTCTCAAGACTGAGATGTTGAGACCATGCATAGATGACTGTTGTGACTATACAGAGCTGCACTCAAAATAGCCAGATGCATAAGATATCAAACAGTCTAATGCTCAAGGCATCAGTTGGTGGTCAGTTCTGATGAAAACCTAATATTATAAGCAAACAAAAGTCTGTAATGCTGTCTAGCTAAGCTACCAAATAAACAAGCACCCACGGGACCAGAGCTTCAGAATATGTGTACAGAAAGCAGATATTGGCACAAAGACCATGAACCATCCCTGCTATTGAATTAATGAGGGTTAGGACATTAAGAATTGCAAATATGGTCACACCCAACTGAAGGCCCAATATAAACATATATATATATATATATATATATATATATATATATATATATATATTGTATATATATATATAAAAGTAAAATTAGGTAGGCTTTGGTGCCCTGTGTGTGTATGTACTGCTATATGCATGTAATTTGTATATTTATATACTGTATGCATATTGGCTGTAAACATACATACATATCTATACATATGTATGCATAAACACACACACAATAGACTATCATTATGTTGCCAATTTTTTGAAGCACATTACAATGAGATCAGACTAAAATAACTTAAATGGGTTCAGTGGTTTCTTACAAGGGTGGTGGACCAATTACATATCGTAACTGAGGATCGAATTTTATCGCCACTATGTCAGTCCAATGGTTGTTAAAAGCAACAAAGTAGAAAAAGATTAAGAACAACATGATAAAAAGCAAAATCTGAATGGGTGTCAGCATAGCCTGGTGCAGTGGACTGGTTCCCTTCAACAACTTGTTAACATTGCAGCTGAACTCATCGAACCTGTAAACATAAAAGCAGACAAAGCGCTCACAGCAAGTTATACATATATCATATTTCAGGTCTCCTTATACAGTTGCTTATCGACCGAATCTTGCCTCTTTGTCTTAGCAGACTAATCTTCTTAAGGCTTGGCTTTGGTGTGTCATCGGTTGACGCCTTGTGCATTAAATGCCAGCAAAATAGAAGTAATTACTAATTAATGATACTCAAACACGCCCCTCTTTATTTTATCAAGCTCTGAGCAAGCCCCTATTTATCAGATTCAAGTTCTCAAAAGTTTAAGCAGTTTACATTTGGACATTTTAGGTTCCTAGAATTCTTTTAACTCAGCTTTGCAACACACGGCTAGTTGATAGTAATAATATTTATAATAAATAAGTTAAATTTTACATTCTTGGCAGATTCTATATTAATAACAATAATAATAATTAACAATAATAATAACTAACAGAATTAATAGATTAAATTTTATAGAATACAGTTCATTTGTATTTCAAACTGTTTCAATTAATTTGTGAAAATATTACCTGTTAGAGAAACTCTTGTTGTAACATTTAAGATAGCAGCTTGGAGAACTTGTTGATTCCATCAGAGTCATGTCAATCTCCTGGTTAAAAATAGCAGGTAGAGTCATTTTCAGTCAATGGCAGTGATGTAGTACTCGAGTCCTGCTAAGGACTCGAGTCCGACTCGAGACCGATTTTTTGTGGACTCGGACTCGGACTTGGCTTGTCAGGACTCGGACTTGGACTTGGACTCGAAGGCCCTGGACTCGAATTTGACTAGCTGACTCGGTTTCCGAGTCACAATTAAATATTTTTGTCTCGCGATACTTCCTTACTTACGGGTCCAAAATAGGTAGTCCATACCAAAGAGCGCATTAGATATCAATGAGCTTGCCATATGTGGAAGGTTGACTTTCAAAGGGCATCGGGTGATCGTACCCCCCACCCAGCCAGAGACGATGTTCTTCGGCACTTACACACATCGGAGTTAATGGGTACACCAAGACGCCTGGCCCGTTTGGTGTGGCAGAATTTCCGGAGTTTGCGGCCTCTGTGAATTCTTCACCGCGATACCCCCACGTAATGGGCAAAGCAGAATCGGTCGTCAGCCGCCAAGCACCTGATGATAAAGGCCATCGAAGGGAGAGTTGACCCGTTTCTAATTCTTCTGATCTAGCGGAATTCTCCATGGCTGAGGTCCCAGAGCCAAAAGTTGTAACGGACAAATTACATTAGGCCTACATTACATTATCGCTCTTCAAAAATAACCTTGATACTTAATTTGTCTAATATTTAGTATGATTAGACTTTCCTGTTACGCGCTTTTGTGCAAGATTCATTTGTTTAGGCGCTTTATAAATGGCAGTTTAATAATAATAATAATAATAATAATAATAATAATAATAATAATAATAAAAGTAATAATAATAATATCAATAGGCCTAATAGACCCAATAATAATTCTTTCAGCATAAATGTGCTGTTATTTGTCTATGCCACTAAATTGCGTGTTTCAGTGTATTTTGGTGTTGAAAGACTCGGACTCGGACTTGGACTCGATATTTTGTGACTCGGACTCGGACTCGAGCAACTCTGGACTCGGACTCGACTCGGACTCGGCCTAGGTGGACTCGGACTTGACTCGGACTCGGCTTAGGTGGACTCGACTACATCACTGGTCAATGGAAGAAATGTTATCAAACATAAAACAAGCCTAACTGGAAAATAATAAAAACATCTGAACACAGATGGTAAGTAAGCTTATTAACATCAGTGTTTAAGTAGACGCTTATTGATTGACTGTTCTTAATGACGTTAATATCTAATATCGTCATTCAGGATGGCATAGGCAGCACTTTCAAAGGTACTTAAGAGACACTATAGTACTGTCTAGAAACCCATACATACATCTGGGGCTCTAGAATATCCAGACGGAAACCATTCTACCTGCCACATGTCTACCAATTTGAAATGGCAATCAGGCTCTAGTGGAATGTGACATAAAACATAAAAAATGCACAAATTCAAACATAGAGTTACTAAAAGACTTTGAAATGCAGACTTGCACACAGCAAAAGTCTGAACATATGAGGCTTATCGAGCAAAATCCGCACATGATGAGCTAATTCATCCAAATGAGAATGAAGCATAAGTAACATCGAAGAGAGACAGAGAGCCAAACAAGCAACAGAGGAGAAAGAGAGCAAGGGCAAAACAGACAAAGAGACAGAGATATAGAGACAGTGACAATGACAAACAGTGTTACAGACACAAATTGAGAGTGACAGAGTAAAAGACAAAGAGACGAATAGACACAGAGACAGACTGACACAGACACATAAAGAGGGAGGGAGAGAGAGGAAGGCGAAATAGATTTTAGGATTCTAGGGTCATGTAAGGTATTGGTGCACCTTATCACTCTTTTTAGTTAACTAAATCTGGACATGGCAATTTGCTAATTAATAAACAAGTAGACAATCTTAATTCCACTCTGTGAGGACATGATTCTGGTATATAGCAGAAACCTGGATATCTAAGCTGCCATAAAATCACACATCACATCAGATTCACCTGAAAAAGATATCTGTTGCGGCACAAAATAACGTCTGTAAATGCCAGTGTAATTGCAGCTGCATCATCTTGCACCATCTTCTATCCATCCAGCATCATACTGAGACAAGGCTTACTCCATGGTAACAGCAATCAGCAAAATTTTAAGTAAGAAAAAACTTACTGAAGACAAAAATTTTGACTTACTGAAGAACTATTGTTAGTCTTTTGGGAAACTGGTGAAACAGGTAAAGCATTTGGTGAAACATCAAGGATGACATCTGGATGTGAAATCGAAAGGTCCTTCCGAACGGTCAGACGAAGAAATTCTGACTCAACATTTTCCCACTGCTTCAGAAGATCTGGAAGTCAACATTACACAGTATTCATGATTTCTAACAACATTCCCAGTAACTGTTCGTTGTATGTAACTGAGCATTTATTTAACACCTTTTTATTACCTTTCAAAGGCATCAGAACATCATAATTGTAATCTCAAAGTTTCTACACCGCACACAAAAGAGAAGTTGTGATAACCAGCTTATTCAAAGGTGCTTAATCAAAACAGAATCACTAGGCAGAGGGTCAAGATCCAAATGGTCAGGTAGGCGGACAGTCAGACAGCTTAGGTGGGTGGTGTTTCTAGTTGAAACGGCGAGGGAGGTGAGGGGAGAGGAGGTATCCAGACAGGATTTGTGAAAAAGCAGTGTTTTCAGTTTTGAGTGGAAGACCTGTGGAAAGATAGCAAGAGGTGAGGTTTTGATGAGTTTGTAGGCTGGATCAGATATTTGGCGTAATTCTGGTGGGAGTTTATTCCAGAGAGGCAGAACAGCTATGGCTATGGAGCGATTTGCAAATTTTAGTGAAGAGGCGACGGAAGGGCCGAGCAGTGTTAGAGCAGAAGAGGAGAGGGTTGAGCAAAGTGGTTGGACCGTGAACAACTGATGGAGATTGGAGGGCTGGGAGGATTGAAGTGTTTTGTAATTGGGTGATATGACTTTATATTCTATTTGTTCAGATATTTTAAGCCAGTATGATTTGAGGACAGGAGTGATGTGGTGGTGTTTGGGGCTCTTAGTGAAAGCACTGGCGACGACATTCTGAATACCTTGGAGGTGGTTTATTTGGGTGATAACTATGTTGAGGAAGAGAGTATTACAGTAGTCTAATTTTGACTGAACTATAGATGTAGCGATTTTAGATGCAGTTTTGAAGTCGAGCATAGGACAGATTCATGAAGCAGGAGTGGCAAAGATGGGTGAAGTGATCGGAGTGGTCAAAAGTCACACCTAGGTTGCGGACAGGAGAATTTGTGGACATGACTGTGGAATAGTTCTAAAAGCATTATATTGTATTGCATAAGGCAAAAATCCTGTAACTAACACACTTCCAATGTCAAATGAAATCTTCTGGAACAGAATATAACTCTCTTCTATGAAGACAGCATAGACAATCTGCTCTAAGGTCTGAGGTAATTTAAATGCAACAACTTTAGCAGAGCCAATATCTTACTGCTACCTGCTTGATCCTTGGATCCTGACCTGGAAATGAAACTGACCTCACCCGTCTACTGATTCTGCTTTTGCTAAGCAGCTGTGAATAAGCTGTTTATCACAACTTCACTTTCTTTGGATGCTGTAGAAATCTTGAGGTTATGATTATGACGAAATGTCAGTGCCTATCAATAATGAGGTTGAATCGAGGAAGGAAGTCTACTGAGACAGAGAGTCAGTTATTTTATATTAGGAGGAAAAGTATGCAGAAAGACAGATCTGAATATACCGGTATCTCAAGTTCACTAAAATGATGCCTGACCATAGACTGGCTTCAGTCCTTTCTAGCTGGGCAAATGATGATGGTGGCCATAAGTTTTGATCACCTGAATTGGGTGTCAGTTCCATTCAGTGTCCCTCCCGTCACATCTAAATATGTGATGTTGGCCGAGAAGGGACCACTTGTCGGAAATGGACTTATTAACAAGTTTCATAAGCTTATACCATCAAAAAATCAGGGTAAAAATGTCAGAACATTTGGCCAAAAATTTATGCACTTTTAAAGAAAATATAAAATATCATTTGGTGGGAAATCACCTATAAATATTGTAACTGTCCCTACCAGATGTGTTAATACCAGATTTTAGGCCTTAATGGAGTAATATAGGTCGCTACACAGCGATTATTAGCTTCGTTCGGATGCAGTAATTAGACACAAATATCAATAAGCACGGTATTACGAAAAAGATCATTTTCCAGCTGATCTAGAAATTGACAAATGGTCCCTTCTCACAGATATTCTCATCCAGTTCCCTATGGCCCTTGAAGACTGGGTCACCAGTATCATTATACTCTTTATTCTTCGCTCAGTATCTTTATAATGTTCAGCTGTATTGAATCACCATCCACTTGATGCACATATCTGTATGTGGAATACTTTAAGCATTGTTTCAGATTTAAAGGCGTGAATGTCATAAAAACAGCTTCCTATGAACCGGGCTAACATGCAGTATCACAGTACTGGCAGGACATACCAAGCAAAATCAAAGACAGACAATGAAATATTAGCGTTGGCATTCCATGACTGGAATAAGCAGCTTGTTGTATGTAACCTAACAGGCACACTGCTGGACCATGAACAATGGCTGACTCTGTCAACTATCTTTCCACAACTTGTTTCTCCCAATTTCATCAGATATTGCAAAATCTCTTGTTCAATGAACCTGCAACCTTACCGATGGTTCATGCTAGGAAATGCAAACGCGGGTTACCCTAACCCGGGTAACCGAGGTTACCCGGCTTTTTTCCAAACCCAAAACCCGGGTTTGAACGGGATTGAAACCCGGGTTCGACGGGTTTGAAAATCGTAACTTTAACCGTCCTTCACGGTGTGAAACTCACAAATTCAGAGTAATGGAAATATAACGATAATAGTGGTTGATAACGGGTTTACGTAATACAACTTCTAACTACTTATTTATCGGCTCATTCCATATCTTTATTGGTGACTTCGTATGAGTGTGACTTCCCATTTCACACAACCAGTGACTAATTTTGGGTGTTTTGACAAAGTCGGCGCCATAGCTTCGAATTCGTAAATAATAGTAGTCAGGGGCATCCATCCCCCCTTACGCCTATGAAGCATTCCCCCTCATGTCATCAGATTGCCCCGCCCACCACGACGACCGCCTCAGACTTTTGTCGACAAAAGAGAAAATTTCGATTATCAAATTTGAATGACGATTTTATTGATGAATTATTCATTAAATTCTTTATTGAATTCTTTAACAGTTTAACTTTTAGTTCACTAATCAGTAACATTATGCATTATAAAATATGAAGGCTTGTACACAGACAGAGGCATACTTCCAGAGCGGCGAGACATTACTGTTCAGTTTTTTCATTTAAGAAATTAATCGATGTGTTTTTCATTTGAAAAATGCATTACTTTGTTTCAAAAATAATAAAATCATTGAGCAGACGTTTAATGTAAAAAAAATTATTTCCCCCCTAAAAAGCCAATGAAGATTTCTGCTTCATTCCCCCATAGGATGGACGCCCCTGATAGCAGTAAACTGTTTTTATTTGAATTTAGTGATTTCAGACACAAATCCAAACAATGTCTAAATCAGCAAATGTAAAGGGTGGTGTTTGGGATCATTTCGTTCATGATTCTGAGGGCCAGACGGCTCAATGTCAGTTATGTAACTCGCAGCAAAAATTGCCAGCGGTGCAACAAGAAATATGCATAGGATATTCATCTCGGGTCCAAGCATAAGATAAACCTGCTGAAACACAAGGACGTTGGTGACCCTTGTCGTTCTGACGAAGCCAATGACGGTAGGCCTCTTAGTCCAAGCACAATCACAGGCAGCGATATGTCTCCAAAGCAGCATCTACTTTAGTAAGTTCTGGCTCTGCCAAATTGGGTTGCAGAGTAACGATGACTAAATTATCTTCTGAAAGCAAATGGGCAGGCACTGGAATGGCCTAAAGCTGAGATGTAGACGATTAAGCTGTCATTTGACAATTATTTTTATAGGCCTATGCAATGTTTCTTTCAGACAGAACGCTCCGGAACGGCATTCCGTGAATTTTTTCAAGCTGCTAAAAATTATTTTATTTACTTGCATTTTTAATAAAAAATTATTTAGTTAATTTAATTTAATTTCAGTGTTTTCAGTGTTTATTGGTATTCAAGATGCTATAAAATTAGAGGCTCAGGTTTAGGCCTTCGGAACCCTTGCAATGTCTTCCATAATTGTTCTGAAATTGCTCAGTTCCGGAACATTTTTTATTGAAAAACACTGCTTTAATATATAAAAAATATCGCGATTATCCTAAAGTTTTCTTTTTATGCAAAATTCTTGACTGTTGGAGAACGTTGGACTTGTAGTTGCATACGACGACGTTGTTCTTACGCAAGAAATAGTGCAGTAATAATATTTATCATGTAAAATTTGTTAACCCGTCCAAACCCGGTTACCCAGGTTTTCACGGCGGTCAAACCCGAAACCCGGGTTTCGAAAAAAGACCCCGGGTTTGCATTCCCTAGTTCATGCATTCCTACAGGCTACTGCTGCATATTGACTACTGTAACTCCAATAGCTTAAGACTTACATAAGTACAACAGAGTAAAGTAACCAGCAATTCTGGGCAACAGACTGCAGGCCATGTCAACAAAAGTTGACCAAGTCAATAGTTTATTTGCCAAATGACAGGGCTGTTAATATCGCGATAAAGTATCGCAATACTTGGTATCGCTGATACTTTTTAAAAGGATAGGCCATGAGCAGTGATCTAAATGTCTCCAGAGAGTTGCGACGATGAAGACGACCACGACGACGACGATGTTGATAAATGAAAACCAACCGCTGTAGTTGTTGGTGGTGAATACTTCCACTTCACACAAGGTCAAAATTTCTTGAGCGAATGGCATCTGAATTATAACATATCTTCCAGACGGCGTCCCAGGTTGACAGTAGAGAGCCACTATCTGTCCATCGGTAGCATTTCCGGAGAAGTTTGCACAGATGGCGTATAGTCCAGGAGAAGGTGGATCCTTGTAGGGAGGAGCGACATCCGTTATACCGACGAAGAAATTGTGAAGTCGGAAACCTTGATCATAAATAAGACTAAATATCAGATGTCATATCACCATACAATTATAGCATAGCCTATCATATCATGAGTATTATACTGGGTTCCTTCACTGTGCAATACATGTAGTTCTGTGACTCTATTAAATTTTGGCAAGCGGCTGAAGACCATGCTCCATTTGATCGTGATCTTGCATAGTCTTGTTCGGAGCACCTATTGCGGATTTTCTTGAAGAGGTCCTAATTAAGTAGGCACTTAGTGAATTGCGAGTTTTATAGTTTGTGAAACGGTGGTTTATCGGTAATTACCATGTATTTCGAAACCGTTCAGCGACCATGGGCAAGTTGGTTTCGCACCCTTATCTGTCACGAAACAATAGGCCTATAATTTTGCATCGCAGTAAGCTTGAACGTAAACGGTAAGTCTTTCGATGCACTGGCCCCGTGTCCAGGACCTCAGGATTCTTCCATTGCCGTCTCAAGTTATCACAAGAGTCGAATTTAATTGTTTGGTGGGCATGCAAGGCGCCCATCACGTCCTACTGATCATTTTACCAACGCCATCTTGCGAATAAAAGGCTGAATCGACCTTTGGGTGGGTAGCGGGATGCGATCCCTCGTCCGCGCTGATTTTCTTTAACCTCTAATAAATAATTATTGTAGCATTATGTGCTTCCAGTATGTATGTATGTAACTATGTATGTTTATTACATGTAGGGATGAGTCGATTATCCGTTCGGTATTCGGTTCGGGCCGGATTTTGCACTAGTCGGTATTATCCGGATTCGGTGATCCCAGGCCTTAATATCCGAATAACAAAAGAAGTAATATTTTTGACCAAAAACAATTTCTTCTTTCATTAATAAATGAAATAGTAATCTGTTCTTGGTGACCTTCTGCGGTAATCTTCAATCTTTAATTATAATTGAAAGTCCGTGTAAATAATAAAATTGTTACTCAACAAAATGGCGGACAGGGTTATCTTTAATTATATATATATATATATATATATATATATATATATATATATATATATATAATTATATATATGTATGCATGTATGTATATATATGCAAAAGAAAAATGATTACCACTAACTATTCGGTTGCGGTTCCGGATTCGACGAAAATCGCAGACCAACTATCCGGATTCTGAAATTGGTAAAAATGCCATTCGGCTCATCCCTAATGTTTATGTATGTATGTAGAGAATGCAAATCCGGAGTTTACCCGAACCAGGTAACCCGGGTTTACCCGGCTTTTTTCCAAACCCGAAACCCGGGTTTGAACGCGTGATTGAAACCCGGGTTCGACGGGTTTGAAAATCGTAACTTTCACCGTCCTTCACGGTGTGAAACTCACAAATGCAGAGTAATGGAAATATAACGATAATAGTGGTTGATAACGGGTTTACGTAATACAACTTCTAACTACTTATTTATCTGCTCATTCCATTTCTTTATTGGTGACTTCGTATGAGTGTGGCTTCCCATTTCACACGACCAGTGACTAATGTTGAGTGTTTTGACACGTCGGCGTCGTAGCTTCGAATTCGTAAATAATAGCATTAAACTGTTTATTTTAATTTAGTGATTTCAGACACAAATCCAAACAATGTCTAAATCAGCAAATGTAAAGGTTGGTGTTTGGATAATTTCGTTCCCGATTCTGAGGGCCAGACAGCTCAATGTCAGTTATGTAACTCGCAGCAACAATTGCCAGCGGTGCAACAAGAAATATGCATAGGCTATTCAATGTATTCATCTCGGGTCCACGCATAAGATAAACCTGCTGAAACACAAGGACGTTCGTGACCCTTATCGTTCTGACAGAAGCCAATGACGGTAGGCCTCTTAGTTCAAGCACAATCACAGGCAGCGATATGTCTCCAAAGCAGCGTCTACTTTAGTAAGTTCTGGCTCTGCCAAATTGGGTTGCAGAGTAACGATGACTAAATTATCTGCTGAAAGCAAATAGACAGGCACTGGAATGGCCTAAAGCTGAGATGTAGACGATTAAGCTGTCATTTGACAATTATTATTTTTATAGGCCTATGCAATGTTTCTTTCAGATAGAACGCTCCGGAACGGCATTCCGTGAATTTTTTCAAGCTGCTAACAATTATTTTATTTACTTACATTTTCATAAAAAAAATATTTAGATAATTTAATTTAATTTCAGCGTTTTCAGTGTATATTAGTATTCAAGATGCTATAAACTTAGAGGCTCAGGTTTAGGCCTTCGGAACCCTTGCAATGTCTTCCATAACTGTTCTGGAATTGTTCAGTTCCGGAACATTTTTTTATTGAAAAACACTGCTTATATAAAAAAAAAAATATATCGCGATTATCCTAAAGTTTTCTTTTTATGCAAAATTCTTGACTGTTGGAGAACGTTGGACTTGTAGCTGCATACGACGACGTTGTTCTTACGCAAGAAATAGTGCAGTAATAATATTTATCATGTAAAATTTGTTAACCGTCCAAACCCGGGTTACCCGGGTTTCGAAACCCCCGGGTTTGCATTCCCTAGTATGCAAGTCTAGTGGGAGGCCATTCTGTTACCTGTAACAAGTTGCGACCTGTCACCTTGGTGTTGTGAATAAACGAAATTGATTGATTGATTGATTGTATGTATGCATATATGTATGTATGTATGTATGTATTCATTCATTCATTCTTCATTCCGAGAATTTATATAGCGCCTCTTCAAGAAACCTACTCAGAGGCGCTCCCAGCCCAGCCACAGGTAAAAAAAGTGTGATTTGAGATACTTATAAAAAGCAGGCGAATTTACCCGAGGTATCAATCGCAAGTCTAGTGGGAGGCCATTCCAGATGGAGGGACCTATAAAATTACAAATACGATCGAAAAGGCTCCACGCTGTCTAATAGAAGTGTGAGCTCGCGGGACCAAAAGCCCCCCATTTCTGAAGAACGCTGCGAGGTCAGTGACAGGTCGACTAAGATCAGACAAGTACACTGTATGATGGAGCACAGCCAAGAAGGCACCTCCATACAAGTGCTGCAACTCGATAGGAGATGCGCTGAGAAACAGGGAGCCAGTGAAAAACATCACGTATATAGGCAGAGACAGGAGCATATTTAGGAAGGTGGCCAATGAAGCGAGCAGCTGAAAGCAGAACTCGATCAAGGCGCCCAATTGCTGTGAGAAATTGAGCTCTTGATCCAAAGTGACTCCGAGGAACTCGAACTGTGAGAGAGAAAGAGGTAATTATGATGAAAAGTCACCGCTAGTAGGTGCAGGTCAATGGACGCCAATGGTCTGCGGATACCAAGCCAGATGTATTTGGTCTTACAGGGGTTCAGAAGTAAACGATTTGAGGCCATCCTTGATGACAGAACATCAATGGCATGAGACATTAACGATACAGAAGAAATTGCATCAGCGGCGTGGAAGTGAACATAGGCATGCACATCGTCAGCATAGCGCAGTGTGATTCTCGTTAACGATAACGATAACGAAAATGTTTGTTAACGAAAAAAATGATTTCGTTAACGATAACTATAACTATAACTAAAAATATAAATTAACTATAACTATAACGAAAATAACAATAACGAAAAATCCCATCTTTATTTTCGTTAATACAAAAAAAATTTAAAAAAAGAAGTGTAATATTGACGATTCCATACCAACGCCATCTTGGAGGAGTGCTATAGGGCAGAAGAGGAGCGGGTTGAGCAAAGTGGTTGGACCATGAACAACTGACGGAGATAGGGAGAGCTGTGATGATTGAAGTGTTTTGTAGGTGAGTGATAATTATGACTTTATATTCTACTCATTCAGATATTCTAAGCCAGTGGAGTGATTTTACGACTGGTGTGTTTGGGTTTTTGGTGACATGGGCGAGGGCATTCCGAATAGCATGGAAGCTACTTGGGTGATATCGATGGCGAGGAAGAGATATAGTATATAGTAGTGTAATTTATCTTTAACCATAGATGTAGCGATTGTAGATGCAGTTTCGCAGTCGAGTTATAGGGCGGCTTCTGCGAAGGTCGCGGGCATACATGAAGTAGACTATAGGAGCGGGAAAGTTGAGTGCTGTGATCGAGGCAGCTAAGGTTTTGGTAAAAATCATACCTAGGTATGACAAGGACAAGAGAATTTGCGGTGAATGTGTGGGTGGATGCAAAGTCAAGGTTGAGGGAAATAGAAGGATCTGTAATTTTATTTAGTTGCTCACGCAGGCCTATTAGTATGGATTCAGTTTTAGAGAGATTCAGGCACAGGAGATTTGATGTCGTCCAGGAAGAGATTTGGGTAAACGCATCCATGGAGTCGGAAATTCTGTTAGGGGAGAAAGAGATGAACCATAGCCTAATGTGTCGTCGGCATAATATATTTGATGGTCAACTGATGATACTTTAATGAGTTAGCTGGGTGGAGTAGTGTAGATGATGAACAAATGGTCCGGACAATTCGGCGCCTGACAAACTACAATCAGAATAATTATTGTAAAGATCGTTTGTGGTTGGTTTTAGTAGATTAGAAAGTTATGATAAGCAGCAACATTACCGAGTTATTTCAATTACACAGTAGACCACACTATTATTATAAAAATCTTTAGAGTTGTTTAAATTATATTAGACTAGCAGTTTTACCCGGCGTTCGCCCGGGTTTTCCTCAGCGCCCGTGTATTTGAATTTAACGACATCTTCGTCAGCGCCCGTGAATTTGAATTTAACGATGTCCACATTGTTCGTGTGTCCCTCTGGCGAATTTACGCGCTGCCTTGAAATTGTTTAACTGCAACTCTCTACGCAATATATACTCCTGCATACAGTACATAGCTAGATTTCAATGGCATTGAAACAGACTATGACCACATCGAAACTTAAAATGTGCAAATATCGGAATTTAAAGTAAATTTTGAGGTGAAATAAAGTTGGGTTGAGATCTATAGAAATTAAAATGAAAACGTTCGTTAAAAATTTCGTATCGCTAAAGTGTTGCATTGAAGTTCTGCCGTGGGCGTAACCATTTCTGATTTGAAATCAACGGTCATCGTGATTGGTTGCGAATCAGAGCGTTGACCTAGATGCTCGGCGTGACGTAAGATTGCATATTTAGCCGCGTGACGTGGACAAATGGCCATACTATTATAAGATAGCCTCGTCGAAAAGTTGTAAATTTAAAATGTCCATATATCGGCGTTTAAATAAAATTGCGAGCTGAAAATAGTCGCGTTGACCATGAGGGGGGGGGCGTAATAATGTTTTGTAAAATTTTGTAAATCGCTAAAGCGTTCCGTTTCGGAGCCTTTAGATGACGGACATACATACAAACAAACATACAAACAAACAAACGGAAGGACAACGTAAACAGACAAAGACTTATAATATAGACAGTGTTGGGTAAACTCACTCAAGAAATGAGTTAAATCAAAACTCAATTCATGCACCTCAAAATGAGTTTAAACTCAAACTCAACTCATCCTAAGTGAAATGAGTTAACTCAAACTCAGTTGTTAAATGAGTTAACTCATCAACTCACACGTCTCATACCAGCACGTTCTAATCGAACGTTGTACAAATACACAGTTACCAGGAAATGGTATCATCGGTTTATTATTACTAGTATAACTGTTACTATTATTAATGGGATAATGGATAAATCAGGTTATTACTACTGAGTCAAAGTAAACACCACAGTCCACATGTTTCACATCTCAAACATGACTGGTATTAGCTTTAAGCAGAAGTTTTTCAAAGTTGGTGTGTGACAGCCTGTTCCGATATAAAAAACCCGGCTTGTTTCAACATAATCTGTGCCGAGTGAGTTGAGTTTAAAATAATTGAGTTATAACTCAAACTCACAGAAAATATGAGTTAAATCAAACTCATAACTCACACTCTTTGAGGTGAGTTAACTCGAACTCATAAATCACAGCAAATGAGTTAACTCGTGAGTTTAAACTCATCTGAGTTAACTCATACCCAACACTGAATATAGATATTTATGAAAACAATAGTTTTAAGAAACGTCCCGGCGCCGAATTATCTTGTGTCGAATTGTCCGCGCCGAATTGTCATGAAACCTTCGAGAACAGAACCTTGCAGGACTGAGGTAGGTGAGAGGGCAAGCTTGGGATGAGGTTTCCGATGTTTTAACGGAGAAAGAGAGGGACAAGAGACAGGATTGGAAACCAGAGGAGAGCAGTGTCAGTAAAACCCAGCCAGATAGACAGTGTGTGGATAAGGATTTCGTTTCTTCGTGCTTTGCTGGAGGTTTTCACATACTCGTTCTTCTTTCTCCCCCTCTTTTTATCTGTCAGTCTTTATGTCTTTCTGTGTCTGCATGATCGCTGCCTCCTCTAGTTTTGCTTATGTGGCGATCGCTCACCTACTTTTATTGTATGGATTGTTAACTTGGCCGCCGTGAAATTGTGTGTAGATAAAATAATATAATTATAATATACATGCATATTGAAATAAAATAAAATAAGATATTTGCAAAGTAGGTAGTACTAACCCACATATTCAGCTCTGTTGGTTATAAGCAGAAACTGTACATAGAATCTGTATCCCATGTCGACGGCCCACCACGGACTGTAATCTTTGTCAGTATGACTACACATCCTTGGAGAATAGTTAAGGATGGTATATCTAAACCCATCGGTAGCACATGAAGCCATGCTATTACGCCAAGTAGAGATCTGATATGACGATCTCATCCAAGCTACGTTTTTCCATGCATTATCTGTGAAGAGCAACCCAAGAGTTACAGTTTTCTGTAATGTCTGAAAAACTCAGTAACAACGAAAGATGTTACCGAAAGATGTTACCTCAGTTCAAGCAATTTAGCTGTTGCAACATTGATGGAAATTTACAATTACATTTTAACGAAATTTTCAGTAAGTGTATTATTAGACTAGACATTCTGGAATGAGCTAAAAAAAGATACAGGAGAAATATTTTAATTAGCTAGCAATTTGCAACTTAGAGTTTACCGGCTTTCAATTGTACGCAAGTACAAATGGATTGCATTTACCAAAGGTAAAATCGCCTAAAACGTTTAGTCAACTTTATAGAACACCTCAAAAGTGGTTCCGGAGATCCAAGGATCTTCAGGAAATGTATTTAGGGTAAATGAATGTTTTAATTAAAACGCCTTTTTAGAATCTCGCGTGGGCGCTAAAATGGGTACACGACTGATCTTAAGGGTTCGATTAAACGTGACTTGAAAACATTTCTTGTTTTACCTGTACCTGGCCTATATATATATCAATCAATCAATAACTTTATTGCATCAACTGCAGCAACTGAACATCAGAGTTTATCAATCAATGCATCATAGAAAGATAACATAATATGCTCATACATGCTCATATATCGAGAGCGATATCAGTTGAGGCAAATGGTGTCCCCGAAGGGACCGAATGGTCCCGCTAGTCGGGGATACCCAACGGTGTCTGTCAAAAGGTCCTTTGATGGTTCTTCTAACAATATGTATTATTTTTATACTAATCTCCTTAATTAACCTAGTCTAGCTTAACTAGTAGTCTCTACATCTAATCATATGACATGAGAGAATTGATGCGCACTCCCGCTCCGTGCTGAGTGACTCTCCCCACCCCCCCGTTCGTTAGTGACCTTCCCCGTCAATGACCCTGCCCCGTAGATTCGTCAGGTGATTAATAGGTACTCTTTCATTAGTTGTTTAAAGTGGTGCCTATTTTTCTCTTTCTGTATGTGAGGCGGAATTGAATTCCAGACTTTCGTCCCCGTTGATTTAATACTGAATGATCTGAGATTTGTACGAGTTTTAATGGGCCTATAACATGATGCTCCTCTAGTGTTATAGTCATGCGTATCCGAGGTCTTTGAGAAATAATTCGCGAAAGACATTGGTAAAGCTCCATTTTCAAAGCGATGGAAGAAGTCTGCTATTTGATAGCTTCTTATTTGATTAATATTTAACAATTGTAATATCACAAAAATCGGATAAGTGCTATCTCTTGCCTCTGCCCCCGCAACTATTTTAATTGCTTTATTTTGTAGAATTATCAACTTGTGTAGTCTTGACGGATAGTTTGATGCCCAAATAAAATTGCAGTAACTCAAGTAGGGATATATTAACGTATAATAGAGGGATTTCTTTATATCTTTGGGAAGCAAGTACGCTATTCTTTTCAGTATACCTATGTTTTTAGCTATTTTTAAGGCTATGTAATCAATGTGAGCCTGCCATGTTAGGTGTTTGTCTATGATTACTCCCAAGAATTTTGTAGAGTCAACTTGCTCGATAGGACTGCCATTTAGGAACAATTTCCAGCTTACTGGCTTGATTTTCCTATGGGACTTAAAGATTATAAAGTTCGTTTTATCAGTGTTAAGAGTCAACATATTTGCATTAAACCAATTATTTATTTTAGTTAAGTCTTGATTAACAATTGCCATCAGGGCCTCCGGAGATGCATTGGAGTAAACTAGGTTCGTATCGTCTGCAAACAAAATGAAATAAAGGTCTAGTGATACCGATGCCAGATCATTGATGTATATTAAGAACAGAAGTGGCCCCAGGTTAGAGCCCTGGGGACACCAGACGTAATGTACCCAATATCAGAGATAGAGCCATTACATACAACACATTGGGTTCGATCTTCTAGATAACTTTTAAACCAGTTTAACTGGGTCCCCCTAATTCCATAGTGACTTAGTTTTTTTAGCAGGATTGAGTATATATATATATATATATATATATATATTTAATAGAAAACATGTTCCAGACGGTCTAATACACAAGAAGCACGATGTTGTGGTATCATACAACAAAACGGGAATTAATACAAGTTTGTGCACCGATCCGCAGAAATGGTGAATTGAGTTGCCAAACTCCCTGGTAGTTAATGTATGGATGGTTCGTCATCCTAGTAGAAGCAGTGCTCAGCGTTGCTTAAATTCAAGACGCTAACCATACTCGCTTCCAGAGCTCCTAACAGTCTGTAGGTATACATATGTAACTTTAACTCTGGTTCTAGGCACTATAGGTAACAAAACATAATTCTACTCTGGTTCTAGACATTTACCTTTATTAGGTATTTGGTGTAAATGCAACCCTGGTAAAGAGAACATACCTCTATAGATACATGGTGCAAATTCAACTCTGGTTCTCAGAACTTACCTCTATAGGTACATGACGTGAATCGACTCTGCGAAATATTATCTTCTCTGTAAACTGTTGCCAGGTCTGATACATTCATATGAATCCAGCAGATGAATTGTTCATAATCGACGCTCATATCGACCGCCACACAATTGTCGAAATAGGAGACACATGCCGTCAAGCAACTTCCGATGGTATTGAATTTGGTAAACGGCAGACCATTCGGAGACGATGTAGATGCGTAGCTCACTGAATCCTCCAAAGAACATTCTACGCAAAGAAGCACGCATTGGTCACTCATAAAACATGTGTCTAAGTCTAACTTCCTATACTTTTTTATGAATCGTATGGATGAATGCAAAGCGAGTTAATTTTTAACGCCTTGACCCTTAAAGCGTTTCATATGTTATGAATAGCGTATACAGTCCACTTAACTTAGTAATTAAGTTTTAATATTAAACATCATCAGATCATCTGTCATCAATTTTGCACGAGACGCATCAAACGAGAATATGCAAGTCATATTTCCATCTATTCAATATTAATATTATTTAATTACTTAACAAAAAGTGCAAACTAAAACTATGATATTTTTCCCCCCAAGCATGCACACGCTTTCAAAAATCTTACAAAATATCCAAACTAATCGTCATCGTACACTCAAAATTATTTTGTCAAGCGCTTCTCTGCAGAAAACTTGAAAAGTTAAGCGCAAAGCGCCAGCTTCATCACGATCGCTATGTCGCATCAGTGGGATTGTCCGGAGATACCAGACGAAGATGAGTCATTTTCCGGTAACATGGTAAATTCACAAATTCAACAAGGAAAAAAAAATTTTTTTAAATACAGTTTTTTTTCTTTGGAACAAATCTTGAATGTTTCTATTTCACAAATATATATTTGGTTTTGCACTAATATGTAAATGTAAAAAGTTTTTGGTAGAAAAAATAGCCCTACTAAAATATTTGTCCACTCCGTTACTGTATACATATGAGATCTGTTTTATACATTGTGCAGCTTCTGTTGTGTATTTTGACATTCCAATATGTTTCTAGTATTAATATTTATAAAATAGAAATAAAAGAAATTAGAAAACTTATAATGATTTGATTCCATCACAGTTTCATTTATTTAGAAAAAGGTCCACTCCGTTATGGAAATAAAAGCATCTAATGTTAAGTTGAATAAATATTTTTGCCCAAACAACTGAAAAGAAATCACTTGAGCAATCATTCCCAGTGATCGAATAGACAGAAAACACTAAAATATTTATGGTATTGTCTTAAAAATTTGCTCACAACATCAAAATACCACACCATTTAGCCTATAATAATTCCACTCCGTTACTATCTTTCGAGTGTCGAACACAATTTTTTCCACTCCGTTACATAGCTGTCCCATGCGTTACCAAATAGATGTTAACGGAGTGGACAGGTAACGGAGTAGACAATTTGGGTTGCAGCACGGTAAATACCATATTATCGCTCACGCGTCCACATCGATCGTTGGTAAAATCATTATTTTGCTTATAAGCGTTATATTACAAATATTATTGGAATTAGATTCATTTATAATCATGGCAAAAATGCAGTAACGGAGTGGCCGTATAATAAAAAAACACATCTGGTACGAAATAAATGAAAATTCGTATGAAATTTGTCGAACCATTTATATCGTTGGTGAAGATATAAATAGCTTACATAGATTACATAGAAGAGATGAGTCTAGTTGCGCGACCACAAAACTGAATGGTTCTGAGATAAAAGATTAATTTTTTACATGGTAACGGAGTATACATAATTCCTGGGGACAAGTTTTAAAAATTTTCCTTTAATTATGCTGAAGATCCAGTTCACCAAGTTGTATTTTAAAACATACACAAATATATAATACATAAGAAACACGTGAATTTTTTGGCTCAATACAAATCATTTCGAAATTGTAGACTAAAGCAATAAGTACTAGAGCCTAGGGACAGTAACGGAGTGGAACATTTTAAATTGAAAATAAATTTTAATAAATTAGGTTATTGCTTTAAATTACTTTCAAATATCTGAAATTGTTGACTGATCAAATACATTTTAATATCAACACTTAGCATAATCAGACTAGGTATAGTTTTTCGAGAAATGACCGGGGACAGCTGAATTCTGAATTTACCATGTTACCGGAAAATGACTCAGATATGAGAACGGTTGCCGTAGAGACCAGAGACAGGAGGCATAAGAGCGGCTAAGGAGGCAGAGAAGGAAAAGATTTTGCTAAGTAGACAAGAGATTCGTTAGGAGGCAGATGATCCGTAAAGGATAAAGAGGATCGTCTAAGGAGGCAAAGGCTCCAGTAAGGAGACAGAGGAGTGGCTTAGGAGGCAGAGGATCCGTTAAGAGGCATAGGAGTGGCTAAGGAGGCAAAGGATCCATTAAAGAAGCTGAGAAGGTCCTCCATTAAGGAGAGATGATCCGTTAAGGAGAGAAGATCCATTAAGGAGGCAGTGGTGCGCCTAGCGAGGCAAAGGATCCACTAAACAAGCAGAGGATCCGTTAAGGAGGCAGAGGATCGGCTAAGGAAGCAGAGGATCCGTTATGAGGCACGGGATCCCCTAATGAGGCAAAGGATTCGTTAAGGAGGTAGAGGAGCTGTTAAGGAGGAATTGAAGCTGCTGAGAGCAAAGGATCCGCTGAGGAGGCAGAGGATCCGTTAAAGAGAAAGAGGATCGACAAAAGAGGCAAAGGATCCGTTAAAGAGGAAGAGGATTGGCTAAAAGGCAAAGAATCCGTTAGGAGGCTAAAGGAGCGGCTAAGGAGCAAAGAATCAACTTAGGCAGAGTAGCCGTTAGAGAGACGGATGAGCTGTTTTGCATTTGACATATTTTGTCAATTCAAAGAACCTTTCGCTACTTACGACACATTGGTACGTCGCAAAATTCGACACCGTCGATTGTTGGAATGCCTGTGTAACACCAGACGCCCCCCACGTATGTAAATGGCTCAGGGTTACGACAGAAGTTTTCAGCCAGAGTTGCATTCCCATCTGGGAATGATCTATTTCTCCATTTGGTATCGTTCCAGAGTTTGCACTGTTTTCCAGACACAGATACTGAGACTGTTCCCGTATAGTCAGTTCCATTGAAAGTCAGTCGACAGCCTAAATGTCAACAGAACCGTTATCATTGCAAGTGGTTCCACGTTTGCAAGAGTGAACCTAATTTACATTTTTGTGTTTTGGCGCATACAAATTACTATTTGTATGAAAGTTCTACGCATATAAGGCGACTTTCTGAATTATTTAGAAAATATCCTTGGTTTATGTGATTCTCAAAATTTTATTTTCGAACGTTCCAGCGCAAATCAGTAGAAACCAATGTAAACGATTTTACCTCTAGTAGATGGCATTTCTCCAGTGTCAGCAGTAGGCCTACTTGTTGACGAATTGGAAACTAGAACATAAACATAAATATGAAAGTCTGTAAGTCTTACTAGGTGACTTGATTTTTTCCGAAATAACATTTTGGTGAACAGGCTTTGAACAATTCTTGGAACAAGATTGCGTCTTTATGTTCAAACGAAAACTCCGTGGTCACCTAAAAAGTGTTGATCCCTGAGTCCATCTCTTTTCTTAGTCTCTGCCTTTTGTGCATATGCGGTGTGCACATAATTATTGTGCTTGGAGCAGAGTCTGCAGATACACAATGTCTTTCAAATTCGATTTTAGCTAACGAGTTATACCATGAATTCTTTGTAATTGTATTAAATGTATATTATATAGCCAGTTGCTATTATTATAAGGCCTATGTACATGGGTGACCCTGTCAGCGGGACTTTGGTCCGTTAAGGGTCTCTCTTCCTTTCCTTCTGTATGTAAACGTTCGTCAAGGGTTGTTGGTTTGTTCAACAAGAAGCAATACATTTATGGTCGTGGTTATTAACCGATAAGATTAATTCATCGGCGAGCTGTTAAAAGTGTATTATGTGAATTGACATTAAGGGTAATCAATTCAGCGTCAAAGGAACGCTAATCGTTAGGCTTTCACAAATTACTTAGGCTTTAACAAATTACTTAATTAACTGTTTCAATTAAACTAATCGATTACTGCTCCTAAAGTAAATCCTTCTTCCTGAAACAGTAGAGTTACTTTGAGTAAACAAAATTAATTTATTAAAATTATGTGATTAAAATGTAAATAACATAATTTTTATGTACCTACGGTTACTATTTTGTATGCTTGCGCTTAAAATTAAAGGAAAAACAGCACACTGCATAGTGACATTGTTCTAAGGTGCCATTGACACAACACATTATGCAATAATTCGCTTCAAAGTGAAAAGCAGAGACGCTTCCTCGCAATATATATGATCAGTGCGACCACTCTCCATTTTCTGAAATCACAAGATCTTTCCAAAAAATCCCAAGATTGGCCAAAAGTGTACCAAAAAGTCCAAAGTCACTAAAAAAAAGTTGTGACGAAATATGAAATGCATTTTAATAATCGCAATTAGGCCTATTTACAAAAAATACTGAGCTAAGAACTGGCAAAGAAAAAATCTGCAGCATAACATTGATTTGACAAATTGCAATATTTAAAAGTTACAATATTATAATAAACGTCTTTCACTGAGCAAGTTTTCTAATCTGATTCACTGCCACTGTTGGAAAGTACGGTAGAAACTATTCTTCAACAGGAGACCTTAGAAAAATCCCAAGATTGCTATGCAAAATCCCCAGATCCGAAGTCCGACCACCATAATCCCAAGATCTTAGGAAAACTCCCAAGGAGTGGTCGCACTGTATATGATACAAATTAGACGATTGGTATCAAACAAATTCGCCAGGTGCAGCCACCTGTAGGAACTTGCAAATATAATCGAATTTTTCATCCATGATTTGAAAGCCAAATAAATTTAAGTAAATATTTAAACTAAGAGTTTATTTGTACCGAAATAATGGAATATTAATTTCTCATGTGTTTATGATTTCGAGCGCCTCTGATTTAGAGCTGTACCGATATCGCTTTTTGCCGATTATGCCGATACCGCGTATAACCGATTATTAAATCGCCGATACCGATACCGCGTATAGCCGATTATTAAATTGCCAATACCCATTATGAGGCCGAATATTTCATTATTTGTTTAGTCAAAATGTTCGGTTCCGAAACATAAACCAGTAATATAGCGTCACCACTATAAGGGTAAACGTTTAAATTAAGTTGGGAAGATATGTTTTAATGCGTTAATAATAAGGGACGTAAAACGATAGATGAAAATCGAAAAAAACTTGGAATATGCAATAATTCAAGTAAAATTATTAAATTATAACACAATTTTGACATCGGCACCGATTAACCGATTATTTCTGCCGATACCCGATTATGCCGATTGTTCTAATAATCGGCCCGATTACGCGTATGGCCGTTTAATCGGTACAGCTCTACTCTGATTGGTGTTCACTGTGAGAGGCGCTTTATAAATTTATAAGTACAATACAATACAATTTCGGTGTCTTACTTATTCCCGTGTCGAGAACTGTGATTTCATGATCTCCACCACATGTCTCACCGCTGGAACATTTCCAATTACATTTGTCACTTGCTCGCTTGATTCCGTACTCCATTTCACAGTAGCAATCTTTTCGTTTGACTTTTGCAAAGCGGAATTCAGAAACCTGTACAAATGGCCACAAGAAATCGCGTTACTGAGATGCTTTCGCATTTTCTACATTAGAAGTCTAAGATTACTAATAGTTCTTCATTTTAAAGTATGCATGCATGCAAACATTCGTGTACCACATTTTAGAACACGACAGGTGCTTCGATATGACTGAGAACTTCGACGTGTTTAGCACATGTAAGATTGGCCAACGCTGAGGGAAAGACTTGCATGAAAGCCCTATGCTCAGTGAGTCTTAACCCGGCTGTACAAAACATATCTCCATCAAATGACTGGAGATATAAAAAGCCATGAACGGTGGTCGAATCAAGTGATAAGCCAGCAACAGCCGATTTGCAGGAGTAAGTCGACCTCAATGAGAGAAAGGGGCGTACAGGTGACAGGAACGTGGCTAGAGCGATAACCTAACCGTTCTAACAGCTGTTAAGTGCTGGTATCGAAAGCCTCAAGAGCGGGTTAGCTGAGAGAAGTGATTCGAGAAAGCAAAGGAATTATTCGATAAGTTTTATATTTAACTTATCAACGAGTTATCGAAATAAATTATGTACACCAAAATTTAGGATGATCAATTCAAACTGAAAGGAACGCGAACCGACTTCCAATAATGCGCCACTATTGAATGACCAAAAAGCTGAGTAGCGGGAATCAGCTTATTCACAGGCGCTTAGCCAAACCAAAATCGATGGCCAGGTGGGATAAAAATCGGTTCCAGGTCCAGATCCAAAGAGGGT